>JAUPFT010000001.1:55365103-55965103 GCA_036936625.1 Parnassius smintheus behrii
GTGATCAAAAAGTAAGTTGACTTATTATTTTTATCAAAAAATATTTATTTATCAATATTTATTTTGTCCCCTCCTAAGTAACCCCCTTCAGATACAACACACTTGTGCCAATGCTTGATGCTCCAATCCTCAAAGCACTACTGATAAGCACTTTTTGGGATTGCCTTGAACTCATCCAGCGATGCCGTCTTTACGTCCTACATCGTTGCAAAACGCAGTCCTTTCATGGATTTCTTGAGTTTCGGGAACAGAAAAGTCACATGCGGCTAAATCTGGTGAATACGGTGGCTGTAGCATAATTACGGTGTTCTTGGCCAAAAAATTTCAACAAGCAATGACGTGTAACATGACCCACTACAATAACATCAGTAATAATATACTTAACTAATAATAATAAACTTAAAACTAATTCTACAGAGCCCAAGTCAATGTTTCTAAGAGAAATGTCAGAAAAAGAAGTCAGAAATGCAGACGTATCTCTTAATAACTCAAAAACAACTGGCTATGACGGAATATGTACCAATATTATTAAAATTTCCATCGATAGTTTTATAAAAATACTTACACATCTTATAAATCTATGCTTTTTAAACAGGTACTATCCCAGAAAAGCTTAAAGTGTTAATAATTAAACCGTTGTTTAAGAAAGGTGAAAAAGATGATGTTAATAATTACAGAGCTATTGCATTAATATCAATTTTTTCAAAAAGTGCATGTTTTTAGTTGGGTCTTCGACAATATTCATAGCATCACATGTTGATTTATGTTGCCATTCTCGCAGAAGAACTTGGTTGAACTTATCTTCGGAGTTTACATTTTTATTAAGGGGATAAATCCTTGCTTTTCGAAAACTTGCTGCATATATATCCGGGTTCAATGCACCCCAAATTTGCCCAAACATTTTTGAAAAATCTTTTTTGGCTACGCCTTCCCAATGTTCAACCTCTGTCACTTTACAAGGGCAACGTCCCATTGATCTTCCAAAGATTTATTTACAGTCAAATCTAGTGGTTATAAAAGACGGCTGGTGTGTGGAGGTATTTATAAAATTGTAATTTTAGCTTCTCTAGCCTTTTTGATAAGGTTTAACTAAACCAACACGTGTTGCGTGCCCGTCGTATATTCAAAGGATGGGACGTTTTCGTCCTACTGTTCATAAAAAAAACTTTTTTTTTCGAAAGCTGCTGTGTACATCCAGTCATTACTGGTAGCAGCATATGCTGTCCCAGAATACCCATCGTCTGTTGTCTAATCGTCCCACACATTTTTTCCCTTGAACACTATTACCGATGGAGTTTTTTCTCCAAAAATGTCCTTTCCAGGAGAAGCGATTGTACTCGTCGAAGTAAATCCTTTAATTCCAACTACTTTTGACTTAGGAGGATCTTTTGAAAAGCTTGTTTTGTCGACATTCCATATGTAAGATCTGTCTAGTAATTTCAGTTCTATTAGTGTCTGTTCCAGTGTAGGGATACATAAGAAATTAGTTACATTCCTGTTTTCTCGCATATTCCACCGGCTGTGGCTTCTTAATTGATAGATTATTTCTTTTTTTAAATTTAAGAAACCAATCTTCCCCAGGCACGCCATTTTTAAATGGATTTTAATGTCATTATCCGACACATACTGGCCCACTATCTCTAATAATTATTTCCTTGTCAGTCCAAAACCATGCTTCTCCATGTCATGCAAGTTTTTTTACAAAGATCTTCCACTTCCCGAGATAAGGTAGCGGCTCTTCCCAAGGTATTCGATTTGAGGTCTTTACGATCATGTACCTGAAAATAATAGTACATTACTGACGAGGGTCTGTATTTAATGACATAGCTAGCAGCCTAGATCATGATAACCATGAGCGCAACGTAACGCAGGACCAGCCATCAGCTCTGAACAAGCTGAATTGAAGATCAAGTCCATCATATGCTGGTTGTAATGCTGACCGCGCTAATGTCTAGACCGGACATTTGAAAATAATAAATTGGCTTATACCCATATTGAAAACTTACATTCGCAATGCATTTCGATTGAATGTAGATAAGAGGGGGAGCAGGCCGATAATAGTAGACTTTTAACGGTTATTTTAAAAGAAAAGATTTTAAGAATTGTAACCGGACAAATAACACTAAAAAAACTAAATACGAGAAATATACAGCTTGAAGGACTCCCAAAGCCAATTTTCATAACGAATGTCTTACTCAAAAAGTAAAAAAATACATTCTACCTTACTCGAGATTGTCGAGAGTTTAGTAAAAGTACATAATAGAAAAATTACTACTTATGCCTATTGTTGGATTGCTCATGGGAAGGTATTTCTTCGTAAAAAAGAAGGAGCTCCATCACATCGGATTGATTCGGAAAATGATCTGAATCACTTGCAGTCGCAATCTTCTCTGTGACTTAGCAATTTACCTCGATTTAACCTTAATATAATGAACGTCATTATAACGAATTCCTTGATTTAAAAAAATTTCGAAATTCCCTAAAACTGCCCGTAAAAGCTATTGCAAAATATATCTTCACATTACGAATAAATTTATCAAAAACCTCTTTTTCACGAATTTTAATTATTGCAGAATACAGATAGAAGGTATTAAGATGATTCAGGGCAAGTGTACCTATGGGGGAAGCGCGCCTACCCAAAGAATATGAAAAATGATTGAAAAGATACTTGTTACAGCGTCTTACGTCAATTCAACGAACTAAAACAAAAAACTGAGATGCAGTCACAGATGGTTTTGATAATGCTAAGTTGAAATATGTTGAAATGAAAAGTGCCAGTAATGCCGGTGATCAGAGATGACCTCGTCAAAAATCGGAACAAATCTCAAAAATTTGTGTTTTCCAGCAAACCTATGAGGTAAGTACACGGTTTATTTGTATTATTTCAAGCTTTTATTTACACGACCATTATTATTTTAAAGACTGAATGTGCATTCCTTTTTAAAAGGTTGAAAAAAGAACAAAGACCGCGCCCAGTCGAGTTGGTGCCATTATAAATGAGAACTTGAAATGGAATACTGTAATGTTGGGAGGTTCGAGGAATAAATTAAACGTCTAGCGGTCTTGAATGTAGGTTTATTACTAACGAATCTCTCTTAGGCTATCGTGTATATACCTACATGTACACATACACTACACATACACTACACGCCCATCGGCAAAAAGAAAAAAAATAGAATTACAAAAAAATTTTTCCAATGAAACAAAACTTGGTGTAAAGATCAAAAAAAATTTTACATTATTTAAAAATATTAAAATTCTTATACCTAGGTTCTATATCATATTTATAACATAAAAAGATAAAAATAAAATGTCGTAAACACTGTAATTTGAAAAGAATAACTTTCTATCTTTTTATTTAAATTTATTAAACCATCATCAAATTTAAGCCTAATCTAAGTTTTTGTTTTAAATTGCTTTTAGTTCGCCTATCATAACTGCATAACATTTAAAATTTTTATAAATAACTATTAATTCACTAGACTGAAAATACAGTTTTTTAAAAAAAAAAAGTAATCAAAAATATTATAAGGCGTATATAAGGTTGTTTACAATATTATTATTTTCTTAAACTTAAGCTATATTTTTAAATTTAAACCTTAAACTTTAAAGGTAAAAAAGCCAATTCCATTAAAATGGTAAGTATCCTTATTTTTAAGTAGATAAACTTCAACATACTTATTTAAATCACACTGTAGTGTGAGTATATGAACATTACTAGCACTATGCTTACATAAGGGCCCTACTAAATCTAAGTAAACTATATCAAAGCGGAATATCCCGTATGGGTTATAACTTATATTATACCTTTGGTTCCTTTATATATTTATTTAAGTGTTTATATATAGTAAACACTTGTCACATCGATTTACATAATTAGGTAACGTTACTTATTATGTATATATAGCCTCTAACTCCCGTCAAAAGAATCTTTTCTTTGTGTTGTTTATCATTCGCTTATTAGCGCGTGACCGTTAGTTGGCGAAATATGATAGTTGTTTAATATTACATGTTTTGTCTCACGGCGGTTCTAGTGCAACATAATCATAATCATATCATAACAATAGGGATCAAATACAACTTACAATCTCAGCCGCGTAAGCGGTTTGTGACACCTTTGTTTTAATTTCTAAGTATGTTCATGGGAACGGTTTTTCGCTTACGTCGTATGATGATACCTAGTTTTAACAATGCATTAAAATTATATCGTGTGTAATGATATAATATCATTTTCAAAAGGTATAAAACTTTTACATAGGTACGTTAATAAACATTCATTACTTAAGTTATTTATAATTTCGAAAACTCATTTTTTCATGACATGAAATTTATATGAAAAAAGAAAACACTACTAGGTACACAGCTCAAATTTGTTTTACAAATATTTATTAACATTAAAAATAAACAATTTTATTTCAACCAGATAACATAATTTTAAGTTCCGTTGTCTTTTATAAAGAAAAACGTAAAAAGAATACTATTACATTAATAAATTTATAATAATAGTGTATCGATATACCTACTCTGGACTTTACTTTATGAGCAAAATATAAACCAAATATAGTTTAAAATGTACAAATTTTATATAAAAAACATATGACAAAAATAATTCAACCAAATGTATTGCAATTGTAATTATATGAATTAATGTGTTTAAATGTGAAAAAAATATCTCGTAAATTCATATACAATTGTGGTTTAACAATTACGCCCACAATACATACACACACAACACATTTTCGTTTAGTTGTGTAAATCGATCCCTATAGTTATTACATGATGTGTAGCTTGTTAGTCGAATTTTAGGTAGCATTAATAGTCCTAATACAGAAATACAAAATAACTACACACTTTTTGATTTGCTCGGGGATCCACTTATTATCCTGTGTTTTTGTCAATTAATAGGCTTTTTTTCCATAATTCTTGTACGGACTTTCTTTTCTTTCTTCTTAATATTTTTTGACCTTTAGCTGGGTCTATTTCTCTCTATTCACTTATATATTTATTTATCTATTAGATACCGGGAATCGGAGTATTATTCCATTTCATTTATATTTTATTTCGTGATATTTATCACGCGCGGGTACTTTATAAATATGGGCCCCCCATTTATTTGGGTATTATATTACATTTTCGTAACATTCATTTCATTTTATTGGTACATAAACTTTTTTTTATATCAAGGTAAAATGTACCTTGGGTTGTGCGCACAACCTTGAGGTCTACGTTTAAGTCATTAAAACGACTCCAACAATTGTCACTGAGGAAAACTAAGTTCGCCCCATGATTCAACGAAGGATGTGACCTCAATGTACCATTATTAAGGGTAACAAATTTAAGACTTCTCTGGTCCCTAACAGTACTAATATGAGTAAACTCATGTACATCACTTGTACTGAAGGCGTTGTTCCCTAGTACCCGAAACTCCTTATTTTATCATCCTATCACGGAAGCATACCCTGCTTGAGGACTATATGCTTTACCAGTGATGGACGTTCCCGTACCTCTCCATCATTTATTTCTCAAGGTCATCATTTTTTTTCTCTTCATAAATCTTTGTCTGTATCGGTTGCTTTTATATTCTTTCAATCTCATTCCATCTCCTTTCAATTAAGCATATCGGTTAATTAACATAACCAGAGTTTGGGCCCTAAACATTGGCTAAGATAATATCCGATAGCCTAATTCCTTCATTCCAATTACTAGCAAAATTACTGCATAGTTCCTGATAATTTATCTAAATATCACCTATATCATTCTGCATACTATTATATTCCTTTCTTTGCCGAAATCTGTCTTCAACTTTCACACATTCATATCAAAACCTCAACATTCTTCAAGAACAAAAAATTAACACAACCACAATTATTCATTGGTTGATCTAGCCAATTACAAATAGTTAAGCTAATGTTTTACTGTTCTTTTCAAATATAAACACCATGCCAATATATTTCAACACAACCTATACAATATACAATTTCCTTTCTATAATTTAACTTAACACTTTTTTTTATTCTATCCTTTCTTTTACTTTTTTGTGCAAACAGTTCTTTGTTTCAGTTCCTAAACTAACATAGTAAGATACTATGTTATATATTAAGGGTTGGCAACCCTACCTATAAAACCCAACGAACATTACAAGCCTAATTTTTTTATACCTTAATTAATTATATGTGTGAAATGTTCTGAATAAATCTTCTCTTCTTTCAAAGTGAACTAGTGATCAACAAAATCAAACAACTAGTAATTCACACTACTGTTAAAATATATACAATGATTAATATACAACATGATCGATAGTGTACCTGTTAGAAATCTTTTAATTGCTTTTAATACTACAAAGGCACAAATAATTGTTTTTTCCCCACTTCATAAACTTTATGTTTTGACATCATTAATTCACATCGCATTTTTTTGTCATTTAAGTTATTCAATATTTGTCTTAGCTTCAATAGTTCATAAGTCATTAGAGTTTAGAGCCATTACCTAAATTCAATAATCATATTATCTCAAAAAAAAAGTATCGAACTACTATACAGTTTTGTATTACAAAATAATAGTTTATTTTATCAAGTCTTTTTTATCAATTGAATACTGGATTTTAATCGCAGATAAAGTAAATGAAAAAGTATAAAGTCAATATTTTGAAGGCAAGTCAGGAGTCAACAGTAGTGTATATTTAATGCATCATTCTGTATCAACTACGTGTAATATTCCGATGCCTTATATGCAAAAGATCACGTCAGCATTGTTTAGAATTTGATGCGCAATGTTAATACAAAGAAAACATGATATTACATTTCGATGAATTCTTAAACAATATCTGTATAAAATATTGCAATTTTCATTATTAATAAAATATATCAGTTAATATTCTTTTGAGTTATTAAGTTAAGCTGCGTTTAAAATTAATATTATTCATCGATCAATTTATCTTTTACAAAATTTATTCATTGAGTTGTCGTTTATCTGATAGCAATATAATGAAGTTCCTACTTTTTTTCTCATTCATTATGTTAAATATTTTAGAAGAAAATAGATAATTAAAATAATCACGCCATAGTAATAAGGATATGAATATACAAAGTAGCACTTGCTTTCTATTGAGAGTGTTCCATCTCTTAAATGAACAAAATGAGTTAAAAAATAAAAAATGGTAAAAATATATGATTGGTGACTAAAGTTATTATATTTTTAATTTTATGAAATTAGAATTTTAAAAAGAGATAAATATTAAAAAACCAACCATCCTTAAAAATATAATAATAAAATTCACATTTTATACAGTAATTGTTTTGCAGATACATCAAGCATATTTTTCACATTATAGTCTCTATTATTTTTTTTATGTTTCTTGAATATAACATACTTCCTGTTTTCTTGTAAATGGAATACACAAAAAAAATTCAGTGCTCCTAAAACTCTCTCTCAAACTCGATTAAATTCTTGATAATTTTATGTTTTGAAATGTTTTTCGCTTAGTTGTTACGAGTTTTTGAAAATTGTGTATATATCTTGATAGTGTAAAATTTCCTATGTGAACACCATTGCGTATTTCAATTT
This sequence comes from Parnassius smintheus behrii, assembly GCA_036936625.1. Taxonomy (NCBI): domain Eukaryota; kingdom Metazoa; phylum Arthropoda; class Insecta; order Lepidoptera; family Papilionidae; genus Parnassius; species Parnassius smintheus. The sequence continues at coordinate 55,372,667 of JAUPFT010000001.1, forward strand.
AGATCTTCTCAACCAATATTCTTCTTATCTGGAGTGAAAAAGTTATTTCTCTTATCCTCTCTTCTCCTTTTTGATGCATCTTTCCCTTTTGATTTTATACTTCTTGTGTTTTAATTTTATTTTATAAATATTTATTCACAATCATATAACTTTTTGATGGCTGGCTCTACACGACTTTAATTAATTTTCTCAATCCGGGAATGTGTCATATGTTCATGTGTCATAACTTTTATTTAACGATTTTTTTATGTATTTGTTATAATTTTAGTATCGGTGGCCAGCCGATATACCTGGCAGGGTCGCCATGTAATGTTGGGAGGTTCGAGGAATAGATTAAACGTCTAGCGGTCTTGAATGTAGGTTTATTACTAACGAATCTCTTAGGCTATCGTGTATATACCTACATGTACACATACACTACAATACTTTTTGTGGATGTCAACTGTTTCCGTGCAAATAAGATCAAAATACTATATAAATCTCGGCAGAAATAGCAATCACAAACCTCATCTAAATAAATAGGAAATTTTAAAATTACTTTGGAAGTAAGTACTTGGTCCTACTTGGACGAAAATGGAGTAATTTCCTTGGCCGTAAATTACCGTACCTACTTAGTTGATTGATTTTTTCAGATGGTTAAGTGCTATCAAAGAAAAACAGCAGGTCCTTCTTGGTCAATAGAAACATTAATTAAAGCAGTTGAATCAGTTCGATCAAACAGATTATCTGGTTATGAAGCTGCTAAAACTTACAATATATCCAGAAATACAATGATGGACCACGTCACATGTCGACGGGGCAAAAAATCATCTACTCAAGGTGGATCAACAGCGATTTCGATTGAAACTCAGAAAACGTTAACTGATTGTCTACAGCTTGTCGGAGAGTACGTGAAAATGAATAACCTAGATACAGCATTTAAGAATGGAATACCAGAAAATGATTGATTTTAAAATTTCATGACTCGGCATAAGCTGTCGATCAAAAATCCCCAGTTTGTAGAAGTGGCTCAGAAATGAGCAGCTGGCCCGTTCAAATAACTAATGAAAAAACTGTAAAAGTTTTTGGCAATAAGATAACAATAAGAAATGCGTACGGCGCGTACGTACAAATGTGCGAGGCCATCCGCAAAATACGGCTCGTACGGTACGGATAAATGTGCGCTCAGCTTAAGGTGCCTACATTTGGCTAAGACGATGTAGAATAAACATAATACAAGTGTCATAATATTAAGGTTGTTTAATCCATATAATACTGGTTGATCAATAAGTTTTTGAAACGCAATATAACTCTAGGACTAGGTACCTAAGTTACAGTAGGGGCTAATACGCCTTGAAAAGCGTTTTGCAAGCGTTTTGTTTTTAAAAAAAGGCTTGATCCAGGGACTCGAAAAAGGCCTTTTCAGCACCTTTACATCACCTCATCGTCGCCATCGAATTTTATACCACACAAGTGCTTTTTCAAGTGAGTTGAAATGTGAAAAGTTGCTATGCCCGTAGAATATTATGGTGGGTGTTGCATCAACTGAAAACTAGCAGAGCCAGTAACTTCAGATCGATGGACAGTGGCATCTATGATTGAAGGTTTTTCTATGCCATGAGCTAAATGCGAAACTTATTGGAGTTTATTCGTGAAACGGAAGATTTTATGACTATGCGTCTGTGTCCTTTACGTCATAGATATGTTCATGAGCTACGTGTAGGGCTTACAGAAGATATCGATCATTTCATTTGTCATGAATGTGATCAGAAATAGTTCTGGGCACTATAAAATAAGAAATATTTATGTGATTTAAAATAATTTTTATACTGATCAAAGATTTATTAGTAATTATTTAATAGTTTTTAAAAAATTACAAGTGCTAACTAACTAATAAAAAGAATTGGTTAAGGTAACGTTTATTTGAGAAAGATAAATTAAAAAAGATTTCATGTTGATTTACAATAATGTAGAGACTGGTAAATGATGTCATATTTTTAGAAATAAGTTAATTTTGAAATAAAACTAAATGAATAATAACATGTTTGTTTAAAAAGCTTTTTGTTTATTTTGGAACATTTTATTACAATTATTATGAAAATTTGTATTTTTTTATGTTTTCCTTGCTGGGAGTACTAAAATCAAGTTAATTTTTGTATAACTTAATAAATCTATGGTTAACTCTCCCCATACCCCAGTTTGAGTGTCCCTGCTGGTGGGGAGACTTGAATCCAAATTTTTTTTGTAAAAATGCCAATTAAAATTTTACCTGGACGTTATATAATAATACAAATAAGAACAAATGTAGCTACTATAATAAAGTATCGCAAAAATGTATAATTGATTATTTAAACTCTAGGAACAAAAACATGATGATGTTTTACGTAAAAAGCGGTTCATCTCTCCCGGACCCCCTACCTTTGTATAAACTCAGCACGCGGCCACCTTTTTGATTTCAAGGTATGAACACACGTCGGTCTACCTTTTTACGAATTTCTTCGATTTTTTTTTAAAGTTTTCTTGCGTAACGACTGTTGTTGGCTGCCGGAGCGAGTCTCGTCATTACAGGCGGTTCTGCCGCGTTTAAATTCAGCGCACCAGTATGCCACTTTCGAATAAGACGGAACAATGTCTCCAAAAGTGGAGAATTCAACAAAAATAATTTTTGTAAAAAAAATTCAGGCAGAACTGCTTAATAACGAAATTAGCTGATCCATTTTGCACGAATCAAATTTCCGCCAAATTGTAGTTAGCAAAAAATTGGGTGCCGTGTAGTGGCGGTTAAGAATATCCACTACCCCATTTCTTCCCGTGGGTGTCGTAAAAGGCGACAGAGGGAGACAGGCATGAGATGGACAACAGCATCTTCCTGATAACAACAATTACACAAAAAAAAACTGCGGTTGCCAACCCGCTCGCCAAGCGTGGCAACTATGGCAATATACCCCCCATGAACAATAACACAAATAGACGGCCCCCAGTCCCCGGCGGCCCCGCTATTCCTGGCTACGGTGGCGACCATGGTAACGGCGGGGCAGGGGGTACTAAGAATCTCCGGTGGAGGTTCGGTTGCCACCTACGACGACTCGACCTGGCAACATTTAACGCACGCACACTGAGGACTGACGAGAAGATCCTGGAGCTGGAAGAAGAGATAGACAAGTTGCGCTGGAGTATTATAGGATTATCCGAGGTCCGAAGAGAGGGGGAGGACACGGTGATTCTCGAATCCGGCAACTTGTTCTATCACCGGGAGGGCAACCATCTGTCCCAAGGAGGTGTCGGATTTATCGTCCACAAGTCTCTCGTCAACAACGTTGTAAAGATTGGCAGTGTGTCGACGAGGGTCGCGTACCTGATACTCAGAATCACCAAACGGTATTCGCTGAAGGTCATACAGGTTTACGCACCAACCTCGGCACATCCCGATGAGGAGGTGGAGGAAATGTATGAGGATATTTCCAAAGCCATGCATTCCTCCAAAACCCACTACACGGTGTTGATGGGAGACTTCAACGCAAAACTAGGCACAAGAGAAAGCGGTGAGCTGAAGTTAGGGAAATTCGGAGTAGGGCAACGGAACCGAAGGGGCCAGCAGCTGGCCGACTTTATGGAGAAAGAGGGACTCTTTATGATGAACTCTTTCTTCCAGAAGCGGCCCCACAGGAAGTGGACCTGGTCGAGCCCCGACGGTTCGACAAAAAATGAGATTGACTTCATTATGACGACCAGACGCCAGCTGTTCAGTGATGTCTCAGTGATCGCAAGGGTGAAAACTGGCAGCGATCACCGAATGGTTAGAGGCACACTGAACCTAAACGTTAAGTTGGAGAGGTCTCGTCTAATGAAGTCAACGCTCCGTCCCCCTCGTGCTCTAATCCAGAATCCCGAAAACTTTCAGCTCGAGTTACACAACCGCTTTCGGTGCCTACAAGATTGCAATGCAGTGGACGATATGAATGACAAGCTCGTGGAAACTGTCCATGCGGTCGGAGCTAAGTTCTGCAAGACCCGCCGCAGAAGAACACAAAAACTCTCCGATCACACTCTTAATCTCATGGCTGTTAGACGGGAGATGAGGCTGCAATCGTCAACAGATTTGACAGCATACAGGCAGCTGAACAGACAGATCTCCAAATGCATGCGGCAAGACTTACGCAACTTTAATACTGCTAGTATTAAAGAAGCGATCGAGCGGAACCAGGGCTCCAAAGTCTTTGCCAGAGATCTGTCTGCCCGTAAGAGCCAGCTGTCAAAGCTGAAGACTGAGTGTGGCAGCATCGTTTCCGGGACACCTGAGATTTTGAGTGAGATTGAGAGGTTCTATGGGCAGCTGTACACATCATCGTTGGAGCCACACGCAAGTGTGAGTAACGATCCAAGAGCAAGTCTTATCCGACACTATTCCGATGATATCCCGGACGTCAGTCTACGCGAGATTAGAATGGCTCTCCAGCACCTTAAAAACGGCAGGGCCCCAGGCGAGGATGGAATTACAGCGGAGCTTCTGAAAGCGGGTGGAACACCGGTACTTGAAGTCCTTCAGAAGCTCTTCAATTCCGTCCTCCATGGTGGCACTACTCCAGAGGCGTGGAGCAGAAGTGCGGTGGTCTTGTTCTTTAAGAAAGGCGACAACGCTCTCTTGAAGAACTACAGACCGATTTCCCTTCTGAGCCGCGTCTACGTGCTGTTTTCGAGAGTCATTACGAATCGTCTCGCACGCAGACTCGACGACTTCCAGCCTCCCGAACAAGCCGGTTTCCGAAAAGGCTTCAGTACCATAGACCACATACATACCCTGCGGCAGATTGTACAGAAGACTGAAGAGTACAATTTGCCACTTTGCCTGGCGTATGTGGACTATGAGAAAGCCTTTGATTCCGTCGAAATTTGGGCGGTGCTGCAGTCCCTTCAGCGGTGCCAAGTTGACTGTCGGTATATCGAAGTGCTGAAGTGTTTGTACAGTAGGGCTACGATGGCTATCCGAGTACAGAACCAGAGCTCGAAACCTATCCAACTGCAGAGAGGTGTAAGACAGGGTGACGTTATATCCCCGAAACTCTTCACCGCTGCTTTGGAAGATGTTTTCAAGCTACTGGACTGGAAAGGATACGGTATTAACATCAATGGCGAGTACATCACTCACCTTCGATTTGCCGACGATATAGTCGCTGGAGGACTTAAGCACTATGCTCAATGACCTCAATAGGCACTATACCACTCACCGGAATACCACCCAACGGATAGGTCTTAAGATGAACATGGACAAAACAAAGATCATGTTTAATGTCCATGTCACACCTATGCCGGTAGTTGTTGGGAGCACTATGCTCGAAGTTGTTGACGAGTACGTTTACCTGGGACAAATAGTCCGACTAGGTAAGTCCAACTTCGACCGAGAGGTCAATCGACGGATTCAACTCGGCTGGCAGCGTTCGGGAAATTACGACATATCTTCTCGTCAGGTATACCTCAATCTCTAAAAACTAGATTGTACAACCAGTGCGTATTGCCAGTGATGACTTACGGATCTGAGACGTGGTCCTTCACTGCTGGCCATATGAGGACGCTCAAAGTCGCTCAGCGAGCTATGGAGAGGGCTATGCTCGGAGTTTCTCTGCGTGATAGACTCAGAAATGAGGATATCCGCAGTAAAACCAGAGTGACCGACATAGCCCAACGGATTAGTAAGCTGAAGTGGCAATGGGCCGGCCATATAGCTCGAAGAACCAATAACCGATGGGGAAGAAAGGTTCTCGAGTGGCAGCCTCGTACCGGTAGGCGTAGTGTAGGGCGACCCCCCACTAGATGGAGTGACGACCTGGTAAGATATGCAGGAAGTCGATGGATGCAGGTGGCTCAGGACCGTGCTTTGTGGCATTACTTGGGGGAGGCCTATGTTCAGCAGTGGACTTGTGAAGGGCTGTAATGATGATGATGATGATGAAAAAATTGGGTATAGTTAATTGCGCTAGCACTTCTTGTTAGTCTTTAATTTAGTGTTTTCTGGCCTTGACTAAAAATAGAACGCATTTCTATAACTTATTGATAAGTGTCCTATTCTGAAAACTTGATCAACCTGGTATTGTAGTCAGTCTTTGGTTTAATAATTCTGTGAAATAACTGCTTAAACCAGACTACAATATTTTATGGATTAAAAAGACTAAAGATTATCTAGTTCAGTCATGACAAAATTAAACGAAAAACGATTAAGCTGGTCTTACTTTGCTAATTTGCTACTAATAACATATCCAGGCGAATAACTGACTGGCACGTCAGTAGTGAAAACTCAATGTCTGATTATAAACACATAGTTTGTGACTGACGCATCACCAACTTATGAAACTGTTGCATTTAGGGATCCAAAAATGACCTCCCAAGATGTCTAAGGAGGAATTCGGAAACGTTTCCTGAAAGCATCAAAACTATTAGAGTCTGGAATTAGCACGTAGACAAAACCACTACCTCATCACATAAAATTCCTTGGTGGATTACTGAGCTAAAGGAGCTTAGGGAAAAGACCAGGAAATTATACAATAGGGCCAAAACAACTAAAGAGTGGGTTATTTGTAGTGCAACCCTAACCAAATATAATAAAGAAATAGAAAAGTTAAGAGAGCATCGTGGAGAAAGCTATGCGAGAAGTTGTCTTTGCCCCGCAGTGCACGACTACACAAAATGCTTTCTTATATTTACGCGAACACTACACATTGAAATAATACTAGTTTTTACGGAATTTATCGCGATTTAACTTTTTAAATACCCGACGTTTCGAACGCTTTACAGCACTCATGGTCACAACATGCCCGTAGAATATGCAGTATTACTCAGATACTGCCTTACATCTGGCTACCTATTGTGGAAGGAGGAGTTCTACAAGCAAGTAGATGGTGTGGCGATGGGCTCACATGTATCTCCCATTGTCGCCGACATATTCATGGAAGACTTTGAGGAGAAAGCCCTGCTTAGTTCTCCCATAAATCCAAGGTTATACAAGCGGTACGTAGACGACACTTTCACAATTCTACCTTTAGATAAAGTAACTGCATTTTTAGACCATCTTAACTCTATAAATTCAAAAATTCAGTTCACAATGGAGTTAGAGGCAAACAATTCCTTAGCTTTTCTAGATGTGTTAGTAATTCGGAATCCTGATAACACCTTGAACAATACTGTGTATAGAAAAAAGACCCATACAGATAGATATTTAAACGGTGATTCTCACCACCATCCTTCACAGTTAGCTACCGTGGGTAAATCTTTGTTTCAGAGAGCACGAGGGATCTGTGACAGTAAACACCTGGCTGCCGAGCTCCAACACGTCAAGCTAGTTTTGCATGACAACAAGCTTCGGGTCCCGCACCTACGTCACAGAGAACGAGTGAAGCCGGCCACAGTCGAGCGTGTACCTGCTGTACTGCCATATGTTAGAGGAGTCACTGACAAGATTGGCTACATCTTGAAGCGCGCTTCCATCAAAACATACTTCAAGCCGCTGAAGAAGATTGGTCAGTTTTTACCATCGGTCAAGTGTAATGTCCCTCTGCAAGATGCAGGAGTGTACAAGCTTGATTGTGAATGTGGTCTCTCCTACATAGGACAAACTAAAAGATCAATAAAAACCCGCGTTAAAGAACATATAACTGATGTGAAGAATCGACGCTCCGGGAAGTCTGCAGTCTGTGAACACGTACAGGATCGCCCCCGTCACTACATCAGATTTGATAGACCGCAGATCCTCGCTAAAGAACACCGATTTCTTCCAAGGATGATTCGCGAGGCTATTGAAATCAAAAAACATCCTAATTTCAATAGAGAAGATGGCTGGGTACCATCCATACCATACCATCTGCTTGGGATCCCATAATAAATAAAATTAAATCCCAACCCAAGCATACAACTGCAAGACTTCAAGATACCATAAGTTCATACTGCATAGATCGGAACAAAAGTTAAAATTTTAATCTATGGTAACCGCGGTTAACTACGACATATGGACGTTGAACATCTCAGTCCCGCCCGTGACCATGGGTGCTGTAAAGCGTTCGAAACGTCGGGTATTTAAAAAGTTAAATATACGCGATAAATTCCGTAAAAACTAGTATTATTTCAATACACAAAATGCTATCGAAAATTAAACCTAATCAAATCGGGCTTCTTAAAAAGCCTGATGGTAACTTCACTACTAGTGAAACAGAAACATTGGAGTTACTAACGTCAACCCATTTCCAAGGGTCACAGAAGACTCTTGGTTCTCTTCTCTCGAACTCTTTCTCGTGCCCCACGAAAGCCTTGTAATTACTGGTGTAGGACTACAAAGACAATAAGGCCAAACCTGGTGCAGTGGGCTGTGGACTCCTTTAAACCATATAAGACAAACAGGGGGGATGGAATAATTCACGTCCACCTACGTAGGGGTTTCGATATCCTTCTTCCTTTTCTGGTTAAGATCTTCAGAGCAAGTTTTTCATGGGGATATATTCCAGAACGATAGACAATCGTCAAAGTTCTATTTATACCCAAGACTGGTAGAAACTGGCGCCATCTGGGGCCGTAAGTAATCGAGCGCTAATTCATTTCTATTGTCTTATTATTAATATTTCTGTGGGTTAAACAGTACAATTGATATATATTTTTTTCAAAATTTCAAACTTTAATCAGCTTTCCTTTTTTGCCTTTCCACTGTCGATATATATATATATATATATATATAGACTAATCAGTAAATTGATTTTGTATACGGCCCCCGCAGGCATGCCCTTTATTTTCTAAACGGCCCTACAGATAATAAGAGTTTGACACCTGGTCTAACCAAAGGTACACGAATATAAAAAATAAAACATGTTATATGTATTAATATTTTATTGTATATTTATGTAGTCATCTTAAAAATAACTTAATTACTACTTTAGGTACACGTATATTCACGTATTTATTCTGAAAACTAATGACAAATCTTTTTTAATTATTGCGAAGTATAACTATGGAAAAAATTAGCATTTTTGAAATATTGAAAATAACAACTAAGTCAGGCTAAAAATGTATATATTAAATAATGCAATCTAAAAACCACAAACACGCCACATTTTCACTATTTTACAGTTTCTTAAAGTTCCTTAGATATTAGTTTCGCTGAATAATGCCTGCCTGTTCAGTATCTGAAATCATTTTTATTAAATTAGAACAGAACAATTGTTTTTTTCTTCTTCATCAGTTTTTAAAAGTAACTTAAAGAAACATGGTCTCTGCCGGTAAGGACGATGGATTTTCGCCACGCATGGCAAGGCAAATAGACAATTACTCAGTACCATTCCTGCACCTTAAAAACTGCTCCCGTCTTTGTTGCTGTGTTTTATGTCTGATATGAATAAGATAATTATAACAATTATAATTATCATTAGCACTGTGCAATTCCTTTTGCCTGAATGAAGTTTATTTACGAATTATTACAAAAAAATGTTTTTATGGCAAAATATTATTTATATATTTTTATTCCATTATCTATATTCCCCATCAGAATTGAATAGAATTGTTCTTATTCAGTATAGATTATTACGTAGCACTTATTGAAAATATTCTTTTAATTTACCACTGGTTCAGAAAATGTTTTTCCGCTACAGCAATTTTCAAGAACTAGCATTTATGACAGTATTGCTTTGTGCGGACAATTTATTTAAGCTAGTGGCAATGGAAGACAATTAAGAAGATACTATATCAGTTCTTTTCTTTAAATTAAAAAGTAGAAAAAATATAAAATTACCTGCTCTTGCTGTCAGAGCGGCTGCGTCGTTCACGCGATCTCGACCTCCGCACTGAAGGAGATCGACGGCGAACTGATGGTGAACGTCTAGGTGACCCTGACCGACCACGGGAATATGAGCGCCGTCGGGGACTACGGCTTCGGGACCTGTTTTTTTAAAATTAACTCAATTTACTGCATAAATGGAAAATTATTTTCACAGATTTTAATACTTTTAACATATCATTAAGAAACTAACAATGATAAATTAAAAATAATATTTATCTATTTTATTTATACAACTCCCTATAATAATTTAATCAATTTATTTTTATCTTTCATTTAATTTTAATTATCTTGTCTAATAAAACTATTTGAATTAAGTATCTAATTATTTTTAGAGACAGAACAACTCCAAAACATGTACCGAAACACCAACATATCTTACTTTCAGCTAAATACAGGTATAGTTAGTTATAATAGGTAAGGCAGTGCTAAAGTATAGGATTAAAAAGTACCGAGACTTGGTGAGCCTGCGAGGTCGCCGAACGTTGTGGCTGCTTGTGAGGCCGAAGGGATTTTGTATACCGAGGCGGAGACAAGTTTCAAATCGTAATCTTCCATTGAATGGTGACCATAACCGGAAGTTGTGAGAACAAATTGTTGAGACGGAGAGAGCCGATCGCCGTATAGGTAGTATTTCTAGCCGGTGCCTCGGTGACGGTGTGTGCAGCGGTGAAGCATCAGGAGTTGCATTTACATTCAGGATGGTTGTAGGTTCCTATGCTATGTGGCTCATCAGTATCATGGTTATTTGTCCAGATTTAGAAGGGTATAGGATCAGGTGATGGCGGTCAAGAGGATAGACATGGGGATACAGTTGTTGAAGACTTCAGCTGCGCGTTGAAGTTTGGTGAGCCAGTCGCAGAAGTTGAGCGGGATGTAGTTGCGAGCGGCGTTCGCGGATGTCATATTTGTAAACAAGCCGTAGTTGTGGTGAAGAGATGTGGTGAGGTCGTTGGTGTGTTGGTGGTTGGTTGATAAAATGGACCTGTAAACGTTCCAACACCCACCACATTTAATATTTTCTTATAAGCATTAAATCTACTTATTATTAATGTTGAGCAAACTATACTTAAGATTTTAATAGCAGTTTTAATCAAAACTTTCATTAGTGTATGAAAAATTAAAGAAAAAACAAATAGGTCATATATTTAAGAAATATCTTCTTAAATCTATGATGCTGTGATATCACTATACTGTACATTTGATAATAATTATAAATTATATAATGTGAACCTTGAATTTCCTTGTTATAAACACCTGGATTTTAAAGATGACAAAAGAATTTAGTCTTTAAAAATTGTAGATTACAAAAGAATTTAACAATAAACATTATCAAGATTTGCAATTGTTGTAAATATATAATCAAGCTATCTAAACAGCAAGGTAAGGGGAGTTGACTTTCTACTATTGTAAACAAAAATAGCAAACTAAAAATTTGATTTAAATTATTTAATAAAGTCACATGACCTATAATAGATTTATTTTAATATAGTTTTCTATTAAAACTTAAACAACATAATAAAATGTCAACTTCTAACCCCACATTAATTTGCTTTACCTGGTTAGAATAAATAATACTGAGTTCATACACAAATGAAATCATTAAAATGTAGAGCATAGTAAACAACAATAAAAGATCTTACCTAGAATATCTGCGCTCTCTTCTTGTGCGACCATTAGACATTTCAACGCGGATACGTGTTCCACAGCAGCGTCTAAATACAAAAACAGGTTAAAAATTCTAGCAGACATACTTTTCCATGGACATGAAAAATGTTACATCAATATGTGCATGTTCCCCATTCTAAGACAAGTGCATTGTTATTAAAAATAGCAAACACATTTCAGTCTCAGTATGGAGGTACCATGCTCTAGCACACTTATGACTCAAGCGTTTCACATCGAGAATGAAACGGATCTAAGGAGCGTGCCTACTTTCTAAAGTTTCAAAATAAATTTAATTGCGTATGTAAAAAAGTCAATGGTGTCATTTATATATATATATATATATATATATATAGACCCATTCTGTATATCATTATCACTAAATTGTAATAGCAATGGGGTCAAGTGATACTGTGATATCAAGATGGCGGTCAGACTTTCATTTCAAGAAGACACTAATGATATTTGTTCCTTCCTACATAAAAGGTATAAAGAATTTATGTAGTAATCACTTACGTTCCGTCTAAACCGCGAACTGAGTCTTCTGCATCACGAGGATCTTCATATTCAACGAAGGCAAATCCTGGTGGATTCCGAGCCACCCACACATTCCGTATGTTTCCATATTTAGAAAATACTTTTTCAATTTCGTATTTAGAGGCATTTGTGCCGAGATTTCCCACATACACTTTGCAGGACAAATCCCACTCTCTGTAGCGTGACATCTGTAATTTAAAATCACTTTAGCAACTTTTTAACGATTCGCCGCCATGTTAGTTAAAAGGAAATGGATCAATATCACCTAGCGTGTAGGTACGTTAGAAATTTAAGAAGACAAGGTTGATAAACACAAGATAAAATTACCTTTCCTACTACTTTCAATTGTATTAAATATTACTTCTAAACTTCAAATTTATATTATAACTTCATTCAGCAAGAACCAGCCACCACGTAACCGACGCCAATTTGCGCCAAGCCGCCAAGGCCAAGTCGATAAGAATTTTTTCTACAATATGGTATAGGTACCTACACAGACTACTAAGAGGATACTACGCATCCACAGAGCCACAAACTAATAAGAGGTGGGTACCTAATTTAACGTCAAGTCGAATGTAGGGATCCGCAAAAAGTATCGATACCTGAGTAGTATCGATACTTTTAATTCCATATCTAATATTATTACTCGATACTTTTATTGGAGTATTTTACTAAGTATCGATACTTTTTTCGTTTACTCGATACTTTTGTCTGTTTACTGAACGGTCAGATAAAAGTCTGTGATAAAAGTGTGGTACTTCCTTTTCCAATGTATAGCGTCGACCTTCTCGATGGCGTGAGCATTTGGGGGAGAACCCTATTATAGTTAGAATAAAGCACGTATGACCAGGTAAATACATTTTATACCGTTACTAGCAATATCTCGTAATTTTGATGAATGAATATTATATATAATGGAATCATAACGCATAATGTTTGGATTTAAATGTATTTAATTTGTATACTTATGTTATATACGTAAAGTCTACCTATTAGTCATAAATACATAATTAGATTAGAAGACTATTTTTTGAATACTAACGAATTCATGATGGTTTTTATAAGAATTGATCAGTTATATAATTTATTAGATAATTCGAATCAGAAGATGAAAAGATTGTATGGGGTTGATCGAAATACAGATTTTTTCTATTCGCGTACAGTTTAAAACAGCAATTGTGGATTAAATTAATCGTTGTAGTTCGTAGTAATATATATTAAATAGAAAATAATGCAGCTTAAAGAATCTATAAGAACGTATTAGCATTTTGTAGTGATAAGGAAAACAAACTGTATAAAAAAGTGTCCGTAGAAAAACGCTAAATAAGGGTAGCACCACTGTAGCTACAGTGTAAATTTTAAAGAACTTTTTGTATTTTTTATTGCATAGACTTTCACAATAATTGTTTTCATAATAATTATTTTATTGTTTTCAAAATTTTTATTTTCGGAATCATTCTCAATGTGTTTTACGGCGATTTTTCATACCCTCTACTTCGCTACTCGAGCGCTGCTGTGGAGTTTTTGAACTGTTACTGATTACTGCTTACAGATGGACACATTTGCAACTATTCTCCTATGGGAGATTGTCCTCCTTACCTTTATACTCCATGGTGTGAAGTTAATATCTCCGCTAGGAGTCTCTAGCTCTAGTATAAACACAGTAATCAATGTCTAGGAGTAAAAGTACTCCGTGAGTTTATACAAAATATTTGGGTGTGACGGTGGCGCTGCGGAGGGTTGCCAGAAATTAGGACGGGGCGTTTTTTTCTGAACCAGTTTTACGCAACAGTTTTGCTCAATGAAACGAAGAAACAGTTTCTTGTTCGTTCAAAAATGAGGTATAAACCTATTTATTTATTATATATATATATATATGTGTGTATATATATATATATATATATATATATTATACTATGAGAAATAAAACTTATTTAAAGAAATGAAACTGTGGAATGTACGTTTACTATGTGGTAGAGCCACGCTGCAACTATATAATAGTACTAGCAAGAATGGGCCGGCTCTACCGGGGCTGGACCACGCTCTCACAGAATACCAGCGTAAAATAACAGCGTAATGCTGCTATGTTTCGTATGGTGAGTGTAGAGTACCGAAAAACCATTTTCTTTTTATAAGGGCATTAATAACCTCACTTATTAGTGATACGCTCGATTTGTTGGTGATGTCGATTTCATTCAAAGAAAGGGAAGGATACCTAGTACTATATATTATTATATATTTGCACAGCGAATAGTTAATTTTAAAGATAATATGTAATAGTATACAACATAAACGTAATAGATCTATTATTTACTATAAAGTCAGTCTCACACTCGGTTTCTGAGGTCCTTAGATAAAGAAACTTTTATTGCTATTGATTCAATAAGATTATCTATTTAAGTGAATTTCTATTGATAAATAGTGTTTACAAACGTTTCGAAAAACTTCGGTTTCGATTAACACAGAAGCCAATGTTCAATAATGACGGGCAGCTACTACACACTGTATACTAATACACTGACCACTAAAATAAGCATACAAGCATACATGGCTATGTCATAGCGTGTGTGTGCATATGTGTATTGTCTATTTAGTGAAACCGAACAACTTACTTATTACTACAACTACTGCTGTGTGGCAGCAGCCTAGAATACTGTCACTCCTTTTCATCCCGTGGATGTCGTACGAGCCGACAGAGGGAAATGCCTTAAAAAAAGGAGAACTTAAGCTTTCCGATGGATGGCGGCATAACCATCCAAATCTTCGTCAGACCAAAAATGCCCAGACCTGTGATGGGCAGCAGCATCACAGTTGCGATGTGTCTGGCACTGCAATCGCCAACCTGCTTGCCCAGCATGGGGATTAAGGGCAAATCCTTCTATGAGTACCTTCCTAGGAGCACCGCAAAAACACGGCCCCCAGTTCGCGGTTGCCCTATTATTGCTGGCCGTGGTGGCAGTCATGGCAACGGTGGGGCAGGGGGTGGAAGAATCCCCGGGAGAGGACAGGTTACCACCAAAAACTGGACTTGGCGACGTATAATGGACGGACTTTGCGGCAAGACGGACACATTTATGAACTGTAAGCTGAGCTGGAAAATATAAGATGGCATATTGTAGGGTTAAGTGAAGTCCAAAGAGGGGAGGAGGACACAATTACCCTGCAATCTGGCCATCTGCTCTACTTTCGGGAGGGAGACGGCCTATCCAAAGGCGGAGTAGGTTTACTCGTTCATAGGATCCTCACTAACAGCATTGTAGAAATCTCAAGTGTGTCGACACGGGTAGCGTACCTTGTACTTAAGTTATCAAAGAGATACTCTCTGAAGATCGTACAAGTTTATGCCCCGACCTCGGCATATTCGGATGACGAAGTAGAAACTGTCTATGAAGACATTTCTAGGGCCTTACGTAACACCACAAAGGCCCACTAAAATGTTGTTATGGAGGATTTAATGCCAAACACACGGGCGTTGAATCGATTTCGGGACACCACGCTTTTGGTAGCAGGAATCACAGGGGGCAAATGCTGGTCAACTTCCTCGAGAAAGAGGGACTATTTCTGATGAAAACGTTTTCCGCGAAGAAGCCACAAAGGAAGTGGACCTGGCGCAGTTCCAATAATACTACAAAAAAATGAGATTGACTTCATCATGACGGACAATAGGCACATATTTAGAGACGTCTCAGTGATCAGTAAATTCAATACCGGAAGCGATCACCGATTTGTTAGAGGCACTCTGAATATCGACATTACGCTTGAAATGTCCCGATTGGTGAATTCTACGATTCGACCAAATCTGTTTCAAACCGTAACTGGCTCCCAACGCTTCCATCTAGAACTTAAAAATCGATTCGATGCCCTGAGACCCACTTTGGATATTGACGAGGACCTTAACAGCGTGATTAAGATCTTACGGAATGAGGGCAACAGGTTTTGTAGAAAGCAACATACGGGCCGTAAGTTGAAGTTCTCAGATGAGACACTTCAGCTTATGAAAAGAAGGCGTGAGTTAACAACAGCATCACCATCGGAACAGGCGACACTAACCAAGCTTATGTGGAAAGCTGTGAGGCGGGACCTGCGTTGCTCTAATGCAATTGCTATACAAGCGGCAGTAGAGCAAAACAAGGGATCCAAAATCTTTGTTTGGGAGCTTGGAAGAAGTCATATCGCAAAACTCCAGAAGCATGATGGCAAAGTCTTCACGTCAAAGCCTGAGGTTCTCTCTGAGATCAAACACTAATATGGAAAACTATATGCCTCACATAAGCCATCACCCGGCCCTAAATGCGATGATCCCAAAGCCGCGCTGACCCGCCACTATACCGACGAGCTGTCAGGCATCTGCCTTGGGGAGATTGAGCTGGCCCTCAGTCAACTTAAAAATGAAAAAGCCCCTGGAGAAGATGGAGTTACAACAGAGCTCTTAAAAGCTGGGAGTCAACCCTTGCTAAAAAGGGCTTTGTCGAGCTTTTGACTGCATTTTAAGAGATGGGAAAACTCCAAAGGCATGGAGCAAAATCATTACAGTCCTGTTTCACAAGAAAGGTGATGAATGAAATGAAAATGAAAAATGATGAAAAAATTATCGACACATCTCGCTTCTGAGCCAGGTCTATAAGTTGTTTTCGAGGGTCAACACAAATCGACTCGCGCAAAGACTCGACGACTTTCAGCCTGCGAAACTGGCTGAGTTTCGAGGAGGATTTGGCACTATAGACCACATTCACACAGTGCGGCAAATAATACAGAAGACAACAGAGTATAATCAGCCCCTGTGTCTTGCATTTGTGGACTATGAGAAAGCCTTTGACTCCATTGAAACTTGAGCTGTTCTAGATTCTTTTCAGCGGTGCCAAATTAACTGGCGGTACATCGAAGTGCTGAGATGCACTTGCAAAATGTAAGTATGCAAGTTGAATTATTCTTCTAAATAATATTGTTAGATTAGATTATAATATGTTAGATTGCACTTGCATCACATAAGTTATGTAAAAAAGTCTGCCATGTATATTTAATTTATTTAAATTTCAGGTTGAACTGCATCTTCAACGTAGATAATCTATATCAATACAAATATATTGAACCTGTACCCAGCTTATTTGTTTATACTACACCAATCAGTGGTATTGGAGCGTAGACAGAGAAACCTATAGACTATGATCGGCGTGGCCTTGAGTGAGAAAGGACGATAACGAATTTTTAGGTTATACAATAAACTTTATGACTTTTAAACACATTTAGATAAAAAATTTAATTGTTCTAAGAACTGAACTGAACAAGATTCACCAATCTTAAGCTCACAAAACACTTTTTTCTCACTTAAACCAACTTGTAAACTCCTTAAATCACTACGCTGTTAAAGTTGTTTAGCAAACTGTAGAGTTTGCTAAACAAAAAAACCGGCACGGAGAAAGGGACAAACAATCACACCGCTCTATCCCATTTCTATGCAAGACGTATGCATAAATCTATCTTTTTCGTGTGCGAATGCGAAAGAAGGCGTCAATTTATATTTTATATAGGTTTCTCTGTCTACGTATTGGAGTAACACCATAAAAAAGAGGGAAATGTTCAAAACTTAGAGTAATTATATACCCGAACAAAACAATATTCAAATTAAAGAGAAGAATAATAGACAAAAAAAAAGTTAAAAATATATATGCTCAAATAAAGTACATATGCTAAAATAATTCTAAATATATTCATATATATATATATATATTCTATGCCACTTCAAAATATATTAGCACTAAGTGATTTTCTTTGCCATGTACATAATAAAAAAATTGTTTTCCAGTATATTCAACTTCGATCAACAATACCAACACTATCAATATCAATATTGGATGGATCACCAGCTTTCTTGCAGATCGTAGCATCATGGTCGTTGTAGATGGTGTATGCTCCGATTACAAGCCTAGTAATGCTGGCGTTTCACAAGGCTGCGTGCTATCACAAAAGCTGTTTCTTCTGCATATCAATGATATGTTGCAAGCTGGCAACATTCATTGCTATGCTGATGACAGCACTGGTGCTGCTCTGTACACCGGCCGTGCCAATATTTCTCGGGAAAACATCTCCGAGTACCGGGACAAATTTGTGTCTGAAGTTGATTCTTTGCTGAACAAAGTCTCGGATTAGGGGCGACTAAATCTAGTCCAGTTTAACCCTCAGAAGACAAAAATTTGCGCGTTAACCGCTAAAAAGAACCCCTTTGTCGTATCTCCTCAGTTTCAAGGCTCAACAGTTAAGTGTGGACATTAGTGCTTTATTTATTAATTAACGAATTAAAAATGACGACTATGTAATGAAGTTATAAACAAAGTTAATAATAGTTATAAAATTTTAATCAAAGAGCCACTAAAATCAGAATATGTACGTACATAATTTATTTTTATTTATTTATTTTTGATAAATAATTGACACTTATTTATTTAATTATTTATTAAACTATTAATTATAATTATTTAATTATTTTTGTTTAAAGAAATCTAAATTAACTTAGGATATATTTAGTTCTATTGCGATTGATAGATAACATCCACCATATTCTACGCATCTTTTTCTACGCCATATCTTTTTGATAACTCTATTCTTGTACACATTAAGAAAATTACTGTACGTGTTGCATAGATATATTGCCGCAGCGGCTAATTCTTCCACGTCCATCTCGAAAAACATTTCGATCACAACTGAATGTCGCCATCGTGCAGTTGCGTTTCAACCATCGCATGGCTATCTCGCTGAGCCAGCGCTGGCCCACTGTGTAGTAATAAAAATTACTGAATATATACTAGAGAAGAGGAGCTATAACAATATTAATGCATACATTGACACTCTAAACACACACACACACACACACACACACACACACACACATAGACAATCAGTTTTTGGCATAGACAGAGAAACCTATAGACAAATTGACGCCTTCTTTCGCATTCGCACACGAAAAAGATAGATTTATGTATACGTCATGCATAGAAATGAGACAGAGCGGTGTGATTGTTTGTCCCTTTCTCCGAGCCGGTTTTTTTGTTTAGCAAACTACACTTTGCGAAACAAACTTTGACAGTTCGTGGAGATCTAAAAAGTTTACAAGTTGGTTTCAGTGAGAAAATAAGTATTTTGTGAGCTTAAGATTGGTGAATCTTGTGCAGTTCAGTTCTTAGAACAATTAAAAACTTTAAAAATGGTTAGATGTAATGTCTTAGGATGTAAAAGTGATAGTGAACGTAGTCAGCGGTATTTCACTTCACTAGTAAGTATAGTTACATTTTATTCTGGTATTACGCATAAAATTCAATTGTTATCTTAAATTTCGTTACAGAACTATATGGATATACGTTTATATTTTATCCAAATACGTTTAAAAGTGATATAGATTATTGTATAACCTAAAACTACGTTACCTTTCTCACTCAAGGCCACTTTAATCATTAGTCTATTGGTTTCTCTGTCTACGGTTTAAGTCTCGTTTGTGGGTGGTAGTGTTGTTGCCAATCTATGGAGCTTACACTATATCTATGGTCCGTCAGTATATTCTATAAGTCTATGGCTTACTGCGCTAGCACTTCTTAGTTGTTATTTACTTTAGTACTCTTATTAGTTTGTGATTCTTATTAGTTTGTGCCATAGACTTGGGATCTTGGGATAGTATTAGATGGACATAGTGTGTAAGTAAGAATTTACCTTATTGTAGTATAGAAAATTAGAAAAGGATAGCAAATCTCATTACTTTGTAACTATTTTTGAGCGACAGGTTGGTACAAGTTGGCACACAAGAAATAAGCTCCTAGTTATTTTGAAATTATTTAGATTATTATAGTGTTAATTTTATTAATTCATAGTTTTCCAAAATGGTTACATTTTGGAAAATTATGTTATATACTATTTGAAATATAGAATGTTTTCAATTATTTTGTTAATTTTGATATTTTGCAAAGAAATAAGTCATGTTGTTTTTAATTTGCATGAATTTGGTAAATACATTTTTATACAAAATATTTTACACGTAAGCATTTTTATCTTGATTGTAATTTATCTTGAATGTTTAAACTGAATCGATAGATTTACTATTATTATTTATATTTATTTCCACGCAACGGAATGAAAATAAATGCTAGGTTAGCGTTCTAAAATGTAATTTTATTTTCACCTTTGTCATACAGATTCCCTAAGGATTCTATAATTAGAAAAAAAAATGATTCAGTTTATTGGGCGGGTTGGTTGAAATTCAAAGAAGAATTTAAAAAATTGCAGCAAATACTTTCTTGAGAAGTATAATAGAAAAAGTAGAATAAAATAATTAATATATATATAATTATAGAATAAAATATTAATTAATAGAAAAAGTAGAATAAAAAGTAGAATAAAAGAAAAAGTAGAATAAAATAATTTCATTAAAAGGAGCCATTTCTACATTATTTGTATCAGTAAGTGTATTGTTATAATAAGACTTCAAAAATTTTGCTCCAAAAACTTTTGATAAAAATGGAGACAGATTTTTATACATTATAAAACTAATTAAGCCATTATGAACTCGGCTAAGAATGTGTCAACCGAAAAAATGTATAACCTTACATAACCATCCGCACCGCACGGGTCACACTAGTACAATATTCATAGTATCACGTTATTTTCCCCGAGGTGTTGAGCGGAGCTTCGGATTAATTATATTCCCAAGTCACAACGATAAAATTTAGCGTAGTTAGGTATAGATATTTAGTAATGTTCCTGAAGCGCTGCTAGACGCCCACGCATGAGACGCGCGGTTCAGTGTGCCAGAATAGTATAAACTCTATAGTATTTTATATTCACAACACTAGATGCTCGATTCATGCTTGATGGCCGACGACAGTGTTCCGAGGGCTTAATAAAATTGTTTATCGCGTTAGTTGTAGGCGGATCAATAGATCTGCAAGATTGTTCATAATGGCTTAATTAGTTTTATAATGTATAAAAATCTGTCTCCATTTTTATCAAAAGTTTTTGGAGCAAAATTTTTGAAGTCTTATTATAACAATACACTTACTGGTACTAATAATGTAGAAATGGCTCCTTTTAATGAAATTATTTTATTCTACATTTTCTTTTATACTTCTCAAGAAAGTATTTGCTGAATTTTTTTAAATTCTTCTTTGAATTTCAACCAACCCGCCCAATAAACTGAATCATTTTTTTTCTAATTATAGAATCCTTAGGGAATCTGTATGACAAAGGTGAAAATGAAATTACATTTAAGAACGCTAACCTAGCATTTATTTTCATTCCGTTGCGTGGAAATAAATATAAATAATAATAGTAAGTCTATCGATTCAGTTTAAACATTCAAGATAAATTACAATCAAGATAAAAATGTTTACGTGTAAAATATTTTGTATAAAAATGTATTTACCAAATGCATGCAAATTAATAACAACATGACTTTTTTCTTTGCAAAATATCAAAATTAACAAAATAATGGAAAACATTCTCAGTCTTACTACAAAAAAGCATTTAAACACTGGTCCAACATGTGTTTAGTTAGACACGGACTTAAATGATAAACACGTGTTAAACAATGGTTTAAATTTCGCTACCACGAAACCGTGTTTAACGCGTCCCTTTATAGACAACGTTTAACTTTTTTCTACAGGTCACACTGCAATACATTCGTTCAGCGTTCGATCATTCGTTTTGTTTTATGCAAATTTATACGACCCACTACGTAAAAATTAAATTTTATTTCGTCTCAAAGTTCGATAATAAAAAAGTATATATATATATATATATATATATATATATATATGTATCTATATCTTTTGTTAAATTTTCATGAGTTATTTTATTTATGAACAAAAACAAGTAAAATTGCAAATAATAGGCATACATACAGGCTTATGGGTGAAGCTATTCTTCTCTACCGACGCCACACGTAAGCATAGTTTAATTTTGTATGAATCGAACTTACTTGATGACGAGCCCAGTACCGTAATGCACAAATCACTAGCACTGCTGGATCTATTGTGTTACCACGGGAATCACTCGGGATATCGTCCTTCACAAGATCTAATATTTTTCTAGCAAAGTTAACCCACACACGAACCGTATTACTTTCTCAGAACATTTCCGCATAGTTATTCATGTCATCTTCATCGAATTAATCAACAAAATCAATTATATCCATGTTAAATAAAAATCCTGAACTGACAGAAAGATAGGTTAGACACTAGTTAAACAAGGGTTTGCGGCTGTTTAAATTTAAACAACGTCTAATCCGTGTCTATCAACAAACCACCGTTAAACACTCTTTTGTAGTAACCAATTTGCTAAACACGTGTTGAACAGATGTCTAACTTTTTTGTAGTAAGACAGTCTATATTTTAAATAGTATATTACATAATTTTCCAAAATGTAACCATTTTGGAAAACTATGAATTAATAAAATTAACACTATAATAATCTATATAATTTCAAAATAAACGGACAGTAGTTCCTTGGGATTTTATCCCCCCGATGTAACTCAGACGACTGCCTCAAGCAACAGTTCTTTGGGATTTTATCCCACCCAGTCTACACAGATAGCTGTCCCCAGTAGCAGCTCTTTGGGATGTTATTTTTCATTGCCAACTCAAAGTCCAAGATATGTAGATCCCAGTCAGGTGATCATCCATAACGCACCTAATACAGCTCTTAATAACGATAATGTTGAGTGTGAAAGTGACAGTGTAACTGTTGTTATTAAGTATGCTTTTGATTCAGCTTAGTACCTATTTTTGTCTAGATTATTATGATTTATATGTGATTGTAATTTTTTTTGATAACTACTATAAGTATTTTTTCAATAAATAATTTTCTTACCTTAATCTGTGTTTTCAATGACTCATGTATTGCCCAACACACTTCCGGTATTAAATTAGAAATAGATGGTATCGATACACGATCAAAGTGACTGAGATTCGACATTCCAGAAGCCAAAAATGTCAGCGTAATTTCGAGTTTCACTTTGGCTGGCAAGGCGTCTCTCATAAATGTGTCTTGACGCTGAATAGAGATTGATAGCAACATAAGCAAATCGTCAAAGTTTTTTGGCGTCATTTTCTAAGCCAGTTTGTATTCCCCAGGATCTTCCATTCTCAACTGGGTTAACAACAGAGCAGAACAGCCAGTTTTATCTCTGTGATCTATCCATTTTCTTACCCAAGTTCGTTTCTGTTTAGATATCTCTTCTTCTAACATACTAGTTAGTTCTTATATTAAATATTATTATAGTAAATTTTCTCAACAAATTATTAACTTTGATTTTTTGCTGTTTTCGAGAATTCATTTTTCTCGAACGTGTGTACACCAAAAGAAATATACTCGACTACTGACGAAATACTGACTGCTTGTAAATAGTAAGAGTCAGTTTTCGGCGCCAGCACTGACGACAGCTACTGACCCTGTGTAAATGTACCATAAGTCTATAAGTTTGTGCTTTGTGGTGCTTACACTAGGGATGATAAATATTGCAGAAACATCGATGGTTGCGTTGTTGGCATCGTTAGCTCAACATCGATGTTCGATATTTGACCTACTCAAAACATCGATGTTAAACATTATCAATATTTTTCGTACATGTGTTTAATAGATTAGAATTAGACGAATAAAAAAATAGACATGTTGTTTACGGTATATTAACAATGCAATAAATGAAATAAATAAACAATGTACTTAATTTAAAATAGTAATTTAACAAATTGAATCTATCTAGTTCATTTGTTATACAGTCCAATATTATTTGCTATTGATTGAAGAGATGGTAATTTTGACCAAAATATACTTTTCAATCTGTTTCTCTGTTGGTAAAGAGTTGAGCGAGCTTTTGAAAATTACATTCGAATAATCGATTATGGGTTTATTGACATCGATGTTTCGATGTTAAAACATCGATGATTTAAATTTTAACATCGATAATCATCGAACATTGATGATCACCGAACATTCCTATCTTACACTCCCTACTCCGTAGTATCCTCTTATAACAGTAGTCTGTGCCAGTGTGTTTCTTATATACATAATGTACTCTGTGGTCTGTGCTTATACGAGCTTACACTCAGAGTTTTGGCGGAAACGGCGGAAAGACGGATTGTCGTTCCTGTTTTGTCGCTAGAATTTGAAGTGGATTTTGATTCGTCAAAGTGATGCGATTTGGTGAATAAAGTGTTCGCGCGTGTGAACTATTAGAGAAAACGACGAAACAAGGACTTTGATGTCGATATAAACCTCAAGTTATTTTGATCGCTTGGGCACCTTGTGAACTTGAGTGGCTGTCATCATTAACTGTCCGCTAGGTTGAGCTGTCGTCAAAATCTGCCAAGGGCTTCGCAATGTGACGCATCATCATATTGTTAAGAAAAGAATATAAAATGAAGAAGATTCCGAAAGAAATGATAGGCTCACAAGAGCTAGAACCCAGAGCCGGAAAGCCAATTAATAAAAAACAGCTTACACTCTTGTCTATGCACAAACCACAGAGCTGACTAGACGTAGACAGAGAATCCTAGCATTCTCTGTCTACGTGAAGAGAATCCTAGCATTCTCTGTCTACGTGACTAGATATATCTATGGGTGCGTTTGGCAGAAAAAAGCGCTAGCAAGCGCTTGTAAGCAAAATGGCGATCGTAAGCGGTAAGTGCTGTCAAATCGTAAGTAGCTATTTTCCTCTAGGACACGAAGTTTGTTTTAACCGGGGAGCCTAACCTAATTTAAATATATGTTTGTAAAGTATTCATACTGTTACGAGCTTGAGGTTCGTGACAATAAAAATTGCCGATAGAATTACCTAAATTAACACTTTAATTTACTTTACACAAATTAAAGTTAAAAACACTAATAATTAAACACACTAATTCACTTAATTCCGCTCCGAAGCTTCGCTTGTGTCGCCGAGTTCAACTCTGTCTCGATCGCATCTTGCAGCGCCTATTTATATAATTAGCAAAGAAGCGTCCCGAACATTCTGGTAAATGCGCGCCAGGCAACGAGTATTCGAGTGTAGATTTTCCAGAAACTTAGTTCTTCGGGTGGCGCTGTCGGTCGAAAGATTTGTGATGTCATTTACTGCAAAGCTCCCCTCGCTCTCGTTCCTGACACTAGATGGCGCTAGTGCGCTGATTTGAGCGCGGCGTAACACTGCCCCCTCCTAAGACATGCTCGTCCCGAGCATTATCGGCCCCATAATATCGCGCTAGGCGTTCCACATGGACGATCTTAGGAGTCCCTCTTGCGCCTTTCTGTATCGGCTCCACAATGTCTAGGGCTGTCCTATCCCATGGTGCACCAACATTGTACAATTTCGGTGCTCCTCTACTACATGTCTGATGTCCCCTCACGGTCACACAACTTGTACATGTACGACACCAAGCCTCGACATCGTCACGATAATGGACCCAGTAAAACTGTTCTCGGACCTTCAGTAGAGTTCGTTTAACTCCCAGATGGACTCTTGAACGACCAGTATGGCACAGCCGTAGAACATTTAGGGACAACCATTTGCAAACGACAGCTGTCTCCTCGACCATTGTCCCATTTACGGCACAGGACTCCATCCTGAATCAGCAAGCTGCCCCATTGGGCCCAATAGCTTTTCGTGGTTGAACTCATCGCTGAGACGTCCCTCCACTTAGGCTTGGTAGCACGGGCCTTCATCCATCCCCGAATCGGCTTGATGTCCGGATCTTCCTGCTGTGCATGTCGTAGGCTGTCCTTCCACCCGTTGCTGAGGTGGTCTGTCCTGAGCATCCTCACGGATACCACTTCCTTACTCTCTTGCCTACTACAATGGTTGCAATCTTCAGGACAAGGTCTTCTTGACAATGCATCTGCGTTGCCGTGATATTTCCCGCTGCAGTGTCGGATAGTAAAGTCGTATTCCTGCTGCTGCTGGGCGGTGCTGTTAGCCGCACTTCCTTTCTGAGACCGTTCACCTTCCCTTCCTAGGGTGTGCCTAGGGCAGCTGGACCGAAGATGGCCCCTTTCCCCACAGCCATAGCACCTAGGGCTGTATCTTTTATTGTGGTCGCGAACCGTAACTGCTGTAACCTCCCTAGCGTGAGGTGAACGATGATCCTGTCGCCGCCAGGCAGTGCCGTTAGCTGCACTACCCTCTCGGGATCGATCAAATCTCCTTTCCACGGTTCGCTTAGGGCAGCTGGATTGAAGATGGCCCTTTTCCCCACAGCCATAGCATCTTGGGCTGTATCCTTTGTTGCGGTCGCGAACTGTAGCTGCTGCAACCTCTCTGACGCGATGGGAACGATGATCCTGCCGCACGGCTTCCACTTCCAGTGCATGGGCCAAGGCATCCTTAAGCGTCTCGTGGTGCCCGAGCCTCACAGCAGCTCTGACTTCCAGGTCGCGGATGCCGTCGATGAATGTCTGCACCAGGTTCCCTTCAATGAGCGCAGGTACAGACCGGTATGCTTTTCGCACCAGCTTCTCCACTTCTAGAGCCCACTGCTGCAGGTTTTCGTTGATGCGCTGCACACGATCTTTAAGCTGCGCACGAAAGACGTGTTCCAGGTGAGCGTCGCCATATCTCGCCTCCAATGCCTCAAGGAGTTGCTCATAAGTCACTTCCTCACCGAGAGCTTCCAGAACTGTTAAGGCTTGGTCGCGCAGGCCTAGTGTAAGAGCAGTCATGGCCTGACTTTTATTCCAGCCGTTCGCTTTCATAACAGCCTCGAACTGGATTTTGTAGGCTGACCAGGAAGAAGTCCCGTCGAACGGTGGCACCTTGAACCCACGTAGCGAAGGTGCTGAAGCTACTACGGGAGCTGTAGTTCCATCCCCAAGTTTGAGTTCGTTCAGCGTTTTCTTCACGTCAGCCATCACGTTGTCAACCCGATTGTTCACATGGTTGATTCGGGTTTCATGTTCTTCGATTCGGGTTTCAGCTTCCGACAGACGGTTGTCGTGTTGAGCAACCCTATCCTTCACCTGCCTTATCTCTTTCCCAAAGGTAGCGTGAAGGTCCTTCATGAGGAGCATCTGTTCTTCCGACCGACGAGCCTGTTCCGCCTGCTGACGGGCCTGTTCCTCCTGTCCGCTCTGCAGCTGCTCTTTCAACTGGCGGACCTGTTCCGCCTGCTGGCGAGCCTGCTCCTCCTGTCGGCGAGCCTGCTCCTGCAGCATCACCATCAGGGCGCCTAAATCAGGTGCTGCAGATGCAGGAGCTACGGACGGACCGGCATCCGTTGCCGGCCGCTGGCCCTCCGACGTCTGCGGCGTTGCACCACCAAATCTTCGTTGGTCCGTCTCCTGCTGGCGTTGACTTCGGGTACGGACACCCTCCGTTTCCTCCTTAGGTAAAATCGGCATTATTTTATCCCACTTCTGACACCAATTGTTACGAGCTTGAGGTTCGTGACAATAAAAATTGCCGATATAATTACCTAAATTAACACTTTAATTTACTTTACACAAATTAAAGTTAAAAACACTAATAATTAAACACACTAATTCACTTAATTCCGCTCCGAAGCTTCGCTTGTGTCGCAGAGTTCAACTCTGTCTCGATCGCATCTTGCAGCGCCTATTTATATAATTAGCAAAGAAGCGTCCCGAACATTCAGGTAAATGCGCGCCAGGCAACGAGTATTCGAGTGTAGATTTTCCAGAAACTTAGTTCTTCGGGTGGCGCTGTCGGTCGAAAGATTTGTGATGTCATTTACTGCAAAGCTCCCCTCGCTCTCGTTCCTGGCACTAGATGGCGCTAGTGCGCTGATTTGAGCGCGGCGTAACAATACTAAAACTTACCAATCATGACTTTTTATTAACATGTATAATATGTTTATTCATGTTATTATATTACTTAAAACTAATATTGCACAAAACAACTTATAAAGTCTACTTAAGAACAAACAAATTAAATAAGCAAAATGGCGGATTGTGTCATCGTTACTGAATTTAGGAAAAATGTCCTGACCGAAAACTGTTTAGTTTCGCCATTTTGTTTACAAGCGCTTGCTAGCGCTTTTTCTGCCAAACGCACCCTATGTATATTATAACTATGTATACACTATACACCACTATACTGGTGATGGGTAACTCATTATTTTTATATGAGTTTGAGGGAGCACCTCATTTTACCTCGTGAGGCCCTCACGAGGGACCCCTCATTTGAGGCGAGGTACGAGCCGAGCCCGAGCTCGAGCCTAACTCAGCCGATTGTCCGAGGCAGCGGACAGCGGGGCGGATGGGCGCGTCGACTCACGAGTCACGAGTACTCACGATTCCGATTTTTACGTCTCCTCACACACGTAACTTTCTTTCGCTCATAAATTTTAGACCGCCAAAATAAACGAATCAATGACACTTGAATAACAATCTAATATAAGCGTTAGAGTTTAGTTTTTAGAGTTTATAGTTAACGTTTAGAGATTCATATTAATAGCAGAAATAAAAATATTTTCTCTATTAATTCGTTTTGAGTACCTAATAATGTTACTTTACCTATGTTGACCTTGGAGGTGCACGTGTGGTGAAGTAATTGTTGTGATTGTGAAAAACGCGTTTATTCCAAACGATTGCTTTTTATACTTTTTATCCTTTGATCTCAATTAATACACTCAGTTTTTTTTTTAATTTGCTTCGTGTGTTTTATTTACCCTGCAACTCATTTCACACAATTTTTTGTATCTCTTCTTAATTTAAATAATATCCTACCATACATCAGTATCACACACACACACACACACACACACACACACACACACACACACACGCACATTATTTCATTAAGTACGTAACACAATCATAATGTTTACTGTTTTCAAAATTTCGATTCCTCACCTCACTCATTCTCTAATTTATTCTGTACTGTAAATATGGATTTCTAAGTCGGTTCATTCGCTCACTAAGCTCACTCAATCACTCAGTCGCGATGTTCGCGAGTCGCGAGTACTCGCGTCAATAATGTCTATGTCAATTTTTAAGTGAGGACGTGTGAACGAGTGAGGTGGTTCAATGTTGAAAATCGAGTAACTCTTTCAATTTGCAATCACGAGTACCTCAAACGAGGCACCTCATGAGTGAGGGGCACATCTCTACACTATACAGTATACACTGTGCGTGTGTGTCAACAGCTGATGGCCTTTTTGTTATTGTGAATTATTTTTAGATTCAATAATATTATTAATAACTAAATGAACGTGAATAACAATGGATGTTGTAGGCCTTTTAAATCGTATAAACGACAAATCCGATATGTTTGCGGTCAAAACATGGACAGCGGAATGGTCAAACAATTTTCAAGAGAATCAAGTAAGTATATTTTATTGATTTTAGTTCCTTGAACAGCAGTGATTAGTTATTTAATGTATAATATTCAAGTGTGTTTTCTTATGTTAAATACCTAATCCAGTAAAAGCTTCCTGTGTTAGATAACGTCTTGTTTAATTTTAGAAATCAATATCCTTGAGAATTATCAACTAATAGTAGGTATGTATCTAGTTGGTTATTTTGGATAATTATTTACATTATGCTTTACGCACTTACATTAAAGGTCAATTTTTTCTTACAAGTATTTAAGTTAAGCTTAAAAGTATATTTTTTTACTAACGCATTAGAATTAACGCTTTGTCAATAAAGCTATTCAAATAAGAAATAAAATAATATATTTAGTGTCAGCATTGTGTCTGTATTACAACTTTATCAGAGTTAAAAAAAAAAACAAGAATTTATATTCAAAGCATGTTTATTTTATGTATGTTCACTGATTTCTCAGACATGGCTGAAACAATTTAAATGAATCTTTTTTTGATAAATACGTTATACTTCAAGAGTGGTCCAGTATTAATTTTAGGAGAAAATTTCACCCTTAAGGGTATTAAAATAGGGGATGAATATTTTAATGTAACTATTTAGACAACATCTTTTGAATTTGGTTTGTACTTTTTATTTCAAGTTTAATTATTTGCAATCAGAGAATTCCTTTTAAAACTTATATTAATTAGTTCATGAAAGCTTATAAACTCTAAATTTTTTAAACCTTGAAGGTTAAATGAAATTTTGAAGGTTAATTTTTTTCATAAAACCTGATGAAAAATGGCTACTGCAATACATGGACACCTGCAGTTAACTTTATACAAAGAACATTATAGATGCATTGTTACCCCTGAGGATTAAGATGGAATGCCTCACAGACATTAATTACACTTTTTTACCGCCCCCTTTGAAAATCAATTATGTTTCAGCGCACCCAATATTTTATACACTTCTAAACTTAAAAACAATTTATTGAAATATTGCTGTTTACCGTCAAACATTTTGGAAATTGTTTCCAATTTAGAAATATGGTGGAAACTAATTGATAAATATTTTTCAATTATGCATCTTATTAAGCTTATTTTATGCTCTTGGCCAGCATAATTGTGCTCAGTCACCAATTTAGAGAAAACATTGTCAGTACCAATAAATTGTTTTGAAATATTAATAACAACTGATTTGTGTTAGTTTTCAGTAACTATCACTATGCTTTTATTACATAATTTATGCACAATAGTTTCACAAATTTCAAAAAAGTCTTTCGACGGAAATATTAAGCCACCTTTATCTTTTAAAGATATCAGTTTATGGAAGTCAAATATCTCATATAATATAATAAACGACATTTTTAAATTTATTATTATATAATACTAAATATAATATTATAGAGACATTGAAAATAACCTTTGGATACCTGTTTCGTACCACAGGACGAAGTCCTTTATTTGTGTAATAAAAATCGTCATCTTCAAAATGTGTCGAACAAACTATGCTGTGCACTGTTGGATTCCACGATGGCTCATTCCGGCTAACTCTCACTTCTCTTTAATGTCTTTATTTCGGATGGGGATCCTTAAAAATATAGATTTTTGAAGTGATGATAAAACATGGAAAAACAAAAAAAAATAGTGCCTATTTACACTTACATTAATTTTATGAATATTAACAGTAAAATAGAAATAGGTAAATGAACGTGTTACATTAAGTTTCGCGTCACATTAAAACTTACTGAATAAATGGGGACCACTGTGACGCTTACTAGTGGCAACACCTGTGGAGCTTTTATGTTCCTACCTGTCGTAATAAATAATAAAAATGATTAATTAATAAAATTTTGGATTTTTATGTTTACTTACGTATGAAATGTGATTCCATCCTGTTTTTTATTTTTGGAAGATTGGTTTTTACACCCGTTTACAACACAATTCGCCATTTTTTCTTTAAAAACTGCGAATTATTATAGAGTGACACTCCGTGCGCTGGAATAGCTCGAATGACAAGGTAAGGCGTAGTTTCGTTATATGTGTGTGCGTGAAACTGTGTATGTACAAGGCGAGGCGTAGTTTTACCAGCCTCAGTGCGTTGTTCGGTGGGGCTCTGTCTTGAGTTTTTATTTCAACTGAGTACGCTAATATGCATCTCATTTATGAAGAATGTCGATGCAATGCTAACGCTGCTAGCAGATTGTATCGGAAAAGGTACCCAAATGCTCAAAGATACCCTGAATATCAAGTATTTATTGATGTGCATCAAGCGTTTGCAGAGGGTCGTTTACCATCTGCCAGGAGAACCGCTGGAAGACCTAGATTGGGACGCAATGAAGAAGTTCTCAATGAAATAGAAAACGATTCAACTACCTCGGTATGTGCCATAGAACTAGCTACGGGAATCCCAAAAAGTTCTGCGCATCGAATTCTTAAACGTTACAGGCTTCACCCATATCACTACAGGCGTGTGCAGACGTTATTATCGCGGGTCGTTACCACTACGGGTCGCATTTTGCCGTGTGTTGCTGCAAAAGCACAGGGGAGATCCCCAATTCTTAGATAAAGTTCTATGGTCGGATGAAACAACCTGCAAGAAAAATGGCATAGTTGGAGTAATGAAAATCCGCACCTGATGAGACAAAACAAATTCCAATATCAATTCAAGATTAACTTATGGACGGGCAAATTAAATGGAAAAGTAATTGAGCCCTTTGAGTTACAAGGAAACTTAGATGGAAATAGTTATTTGAACTTTTTACAAAACGACTTGCCAGAATTATTAGAAGACGTGCCTTTGCGTGACTTACAAAACATGTGGTTTCAAAATGATGGTTGCCCAGCTCACTATGCCCGGCTTGTGCCAGAATATTTAAACCAAGAGTACCCAGGGCGTCGGATCGGGCGAATTGGTCCTATCTTATGGCCACCCAGTTCACCCGACCTAAGCCCCCTGGACTTCTACTGGGGTTGTCTCAAAGACAGGGTTTACTGAAAACCCGTTTCAACATTGGATGAGCTCCGCCAAAATATCACTCAGACAGCGGATCATATCAATGGTAGAGGATATGCACGATGAATAAAAAGATCTTTTTAAGGCGATGCCGTGCCTGTATTAATGCCGGTGGCCAACAATTCGAACATTTACTGTAATATTAATAATGCAAAAAAAAATGTAAATATTTGTACCCTTTGTTTTGATTCATGCAACATTTTAGTGTATTATATACCATTTTAGAATCTTGGTTAGTTGCGTCAATTTTTAAAAAACTTGCCATAGTAGTGTCAGTACTTTTTTTTTACACCACGATGAGTGAAAGTGGATTGAAAGTAAAAATTTTGGGGGAAAAAATAATTTTGATTGATTTTTGTGTAAAACTACATGTATTCTGGAATTTATAAGGGTTGTGGTAGATAGCAGTACTACTAAGGTTGCCGATACAAAAAAAAATACAAAAAAAAATTAAAAATGTGCTCATGGTAGCTAAAAATACCATATCGGGGTATCCATTTTCGAAGAACTTCATTTTTTTTTGTAATTTCAAAAATCATTTAGTTTTTTTTTTCTTTTTATTTTTTGTCGAGTAGTCATGATAAAAATGGACCTGCTACCCTCTGGTGCCCGCTTATCGTTGAATTTTGGGACACGTTGTATATATATATATACATAGTACAAAGAAAAAAAGATGTATTTGTCGAATTTTCTATGAATCCATATTTAATATATTCTGCACTATATTGCCGTCTCTTCTTTTTTGCTTCCGACATGGCTTTGTTTTTACAAATATGTAAATAAAGTGTTGAACTTTAATACATGTTTAAAGATTGCGCGCGAAACTACTAATGAAAATATAAAAATTATTACGAGCTTTTATATAGGATTTAAATACAGCACGCACCCACAGGAATAAGAAAACACGCACAAACTCGTTTATCTCTTTCGACGCTCAATCGTACTGAGCAAGACAAGTATCGATGAACCAGCCGATTTCTACCGGATTGCACCAATAGCGTTATTTAACAAAACCTTGTTACAACTTGATTGCGTACTTCGTATTGGTCATCCTACGAAATCTATGTAAAGTAGTACGAGTATATACCATCATACAGGACAGGAATATAAACTAATTATTCGATATTGAGTAGTAGGTAGGTCTTAATTTTAGTAAATTTTAAAATATAAAGTATCTAAATGAAATTACAAATCAACCATCACCCTAAACCACGCCAACGCCCTCCAATTTTTTCTGGGTCCCTTAACGCGCCCACTGAGAAAAACTGCTCTATACCATTCTGACCGGAACGCATCAATGCAAGCACTGGGTTTTGTTGGCAGGAATAGATAGGATGTGGTAAGTTGCCAGACGGACTTGTAGGCAGACTCTATCACCTACTTGATGTTGATAGATTTTTATGCCTTATACAAAATATGTACAAACAAAATGTTTTAATATTTCTTACCCAATCACACATGTTTACGTGGTAAAGCCAAGCTGCAATTACGAGGGCGACACTGAAAGTTTTTAGGACTGGTCACTTATACGATATAATAAAAAAAATAAGTTCTAATTTTGAAAATGGAACTCTTTGCCAGTATTAATGGGTGCGTTTGGCAGAAAAAAGCGCTAGCAAGCGCTTATAAGCGCTAAAATAGTTTTCGGCCAGGACACGATTGCTACTTCAGTAACGCTGACACAATCCGCCATTTTGCTTATTTAATTTATTTGTTTTGAAGTAGAGTTTATAAGTTGTTTTGTACAATATTAGTTTTAAGTAATATAATGACATGAATAAACATATACATACTATTAAAAATTCATGATTGGTAAGTTTTTAATATGAATACTTTACAAACATATATTTAAATTAGGTTAGATTCCCGGTTAAAACTAACATCGTGTCCTGGAGGAAAATAGCTACTTACGATTTGACAGCGCTTACCGCTTACGATCGCCATTTTGCTTACAAGCGCTTGCTAGCGCTTTTTTCTGCCAAACGCACCCAATGTGTACCTATGTATTTTATTGATTTGTCATTTGTCTACGATTTGGCGTCAACATGAATTTAACGCGAGAAAATATTCGTACAATGATTTTTAATGACTTTCGCTGTCATTTAAAAAGTCAACAAGAAAGTTATGATAGATTTCGATTGGCGTTTCACGATGCAGCTCTATCTCATGCCACTGTTTACAACTGGTTTAATGAGTTTAAACGTGGTCGCACTAATCTCACCGATGATTTGCGTGAGGGACGGCCTTCTACGACCACGACTGAAGATAACATCAGTGTTGTGCGGCTTATGATAGAGACTGACAAAAGAGTAACTTATCAGCAGATTTGGACAATCTTAGGCATCGGTATGAGTCAAGTGCACAAAATCCTTCATGAACAGTTAGCAGTCAGGAATCTTTGTGCCTGGTGGATACCTCATAATTTGACAGAGGCCCAAAAACAACGTCGTGTTGATTGGTGTCGTGAAATGGTTTAAAGATTTAACGGATGTGAGTCAAATGCTGTGTTCGACATACTTACGCTTACGCGTGACGGAAGCTGGATTTATTGTTATGATCCTGAAACTAAGAGACATTCTGCTGTCTGAGTGTTTCCTTCCGAGGAGTTGCCAACTAAAGTGAAGAGGTCGAAGCGTGTGAAAAAAGATGGCGACTTCGTTCTTCGGAAGGACAGATCATTACGCAACAGTTGTTTAGAGACTCGAAAAACAGATACTGCAGACTAGTACACTAACAATTGTGTGCCATTTGGAAAAATTGCGGAAGAAACAACCTCGCAATAGAATCCTCCTTCACCACGACAACGCCTCGTCACACACCGCCAAGCAAACAATCGACTACTTGGCGACGTCAGACGTGGAATTACTGGGTCACCCGCCCTGTAGCCCCAACCTTGCGATTTTAATTTAATTTGAAAATAAGGAAAATAAATAGATTTTTTTTTAATTAATTTAGTTTCAGCAAAAACTGATGGCGTCTAGATCGCTGTACAAATTTATTCATCAACTTGTTAATAAATTCAGTATCTTCCTCTACTCTTTTCCTATGAACACTGAGCATGTATAGGTCGCTAAGCTTCGCGTCTCCCATCGATGAGCGATTCCACATCTTGATTCTTGACACGTCATAATCAGTGGCGAAGCTAGGGCTACAAACTAGGGCAAGCCCAAGATATGGTTTTGTTGTTTTTAGCAGTTTAATAAAAATACACCAATCTTGAGCTGTCTCCACTCTTTAGTTTCATATTCAGTGCTGACAAGGACGTGTTTAACAAAGCACACAGAAAGCATACTGCCGCTAGATAGATTGTATGACATAATATGCAATTGCAAACCTTCGGTGGTTTTGAAAAGAGCCGTTTGTGTTTGCTTGAGATATTTACAAACAATACAATACATGAACAAAAGAAAAGCATGAACAAAGTACAAACAAACTATGTACAAAGTTAAAAAAGGGACACCTGGCAGATGTGAAACCTCGGAATTATATTTTGTTTAAGAGAAGATTTTGCATAAAAGAACAGATTACGACAGGAATTAAATAGTTATAATGAGAAGATAAAGCTTTGCTAATTTTTACCATAAAATAATGACTATTTATTATAATTATTCATTGAATAAAACTATTATTTATTGATTTTATCGCGTTTAATTACTTTAATTTATTTTTATTATTATCCCGACGTTTCGGGTGCTTTACAGCACCATGGTCACGGGGGAGACAGATGTTTTACGTCCCAATGTCATTGTTAGCCCGGCCACCTTCAGTTTTTGAATATTAATTTTTGGTCCGATTTACGCAAAACGAACTTACAGTTTCTTGAAGTCTTGCAGTGGTATGCTTGGGTTTGGGTTTAATTTTGTTAATTATAGGATCCCAAGCAGATGGCAGCACCCAACCATCTTCTCTATTGAAATTAGGATGTTTTTTAATTTCAATAGCCTCACGTATCATCCTTGGTAGGAATCGGTATTCTTTTGCGAGGGCTTGTGGTTTATCAAATCTGATGTAATGGTGGGGACGATCCTGAACATGTTCACAGACTGCAGACTTCCCAAAGCGTCGGTGCTTCACGTCAGCTATATGTTTTTTCACGCGGGTTTTTATGGATCGTTTTGTTTGACCTATGTAAGAGAGACCACATTCACAATCTTAACTTGTACACTCCTGCATCTTGTAGAGGGATATTACACTTGACGGATGGTAAAAATTGACTAATCTTCTTCGGCGGCTTGTAGTATGTTTTAATGGAAGCTCGCTTCAAGATGTAGCCAACCTTGTCTGTGACTCCTCTGACATATGGTAGTACAGCAGGCACACGCTCGACTGTGGCCGGCTTCACTCGGTCACTGTGACGTAGGCGCGGGATCCGAAGCTTGTTGTCTTGCAACACTTACTTGACATGCTGAAGTTCGGCGGCCAGATGTTTTCTGTCACAGATCCCTCGTGCTCTTTGAAACAAAGATTTGCCCACGGTAGCTAACTGTGAAGGATGATGGTGAAATTCACCATTTAAATATCGGTTGGTATGGGTCTTTTTTCTATACACAGTGTGACCAATAGTGTTATCAGGATTTCGAATGACTAAAACATCTAGGAAAGCTAAAGAATTATTTGCCTCTAACTCCATTGTGAATTGTATTTTACAGTTTATAGAGTTAAGGTGGTCTAAAAATGCAGTTACTTTGTCAGATGGTAAAATTGTGAAAGTGTCGTCTACGTACCGCTTGTAGAATCTTGGATTTACAGGAGCAGTAAGAAGGGCTTTCTCCTCGAAATCCTCCATAAATATGTCGGCGACTATGGGAGATACAGGTGAGCCCATCGCCACACCATCTACTTGCTTGTAGAACTCTTCCTTCCATAATAGATAGCCAGATGTGAGGCAATGTTTAAGTAATACTGCATATTCAGCAGGCATGTTGTTATCTTCTAGCTTCCTAGTTACAATTGAGATGCAGTCCTCAATAGGTAGGCATGTGAATAGTGACTGAACATCAAAACTGACCATAGTTTCATTGTCAGCGAGATGTAGGTCTTTTATCTCACTAACAAAATGGTAAGAATCCTTTGTGTGTGCTCTGGTATGTCCTCTCAGTGGTGCCAGTATTTTTGCCAAGTGTTGTGCCAGCTTATAAGTTGGTGAATCGATCTGGCTAGGATCTGATAGGACGTAGTGGAGCGTTTGGTTTGTGTATCTTCGGCAACCCATACAACCTCGGTGGTTTGGTACAGGATGGTATTAGCGAAGTCACGTCGAGATTTAATTTTTCGGAGTATTTCTTTATTAAATCGCTACCTAGTTGCTTTAAGCGTGTTAGTTGTGGGGTCTGTTTTGACCTTTTTGTATGTACTTTCATCCGATAAAAGCTGTAGTATTTTAAAACTATACTCTGACGTGTCCATTATTACCGTAGCGTTTCCTTTATCCGCGCGGAGAATCGTTAGCTCTGGTCTGTTCCGTAAGTTAATCAACGCTATAAATTCATCTTTAGGAAGGTTTGGTTTCGGCACTGAACTACGACGTAACAAGGACGAAATATCTTGACGTATAGCCTCCAAATCTTCCTTACCGATATTATTCTTAAACAGGCAATCCTCTACACTGCAGATAATTTCTTCGTACGGGATTTTTCGCGGTGTTAATGCGAAGTTCATTCCCTTCGCTAACACCTTTATTGTCGGTTCGTCCAGTGTATGTTTTGAGAGATTATAGACCGTGCGTTGTTTGTTGTTTATGTCTGTGGTCAACGGTTGTGTTTCGTTCTGACGTTGACTTAGATGGTTGGCATTTGATTTGATCGTTAATTTTTGGTATTTTTCTATTTGTTTATTTTTGCATTCATTGTATTTTGATGTTTCTCGTTTGTTTAAAGTTCCGATGCAATTATTAAAATCAAATGTCGTTAAAACTGTCTTTAGTTCACTGGACAAATTGTCTATGGTGTTGTTTATGAAATGTAAATCGAACCGTTTCTGCTGAATCACCGTTCGTAACAACTTTTTACTTGCCTGATTTAGGATCTTAGCGCTTCCTCGAATGTCCTTTTTTGTTGATATTTTCACACACGTAGGAATGAGATTATGGTCTCTGCATCTCTTCAAGAAATTTAAAGATGTTATATATCTTGCGCGCTTGGTTTTAAGATCTTCTAATCGGCGAATTTTATTTGCTATTACCAGTACTGGTATAACGTACTGGTTCACATAATGATTTCTTAAATTTACGCGAACACTACCCATTGAATAAAACTATTATTTACGGGTTTCATCGCGTTTAATTACTTTAATTTATTTTTATTACTATCCCGACGTTTCGGGTGCTTTACAGCACCCATGGTCACGGGGGGGGGGGGGACTGAGATGTTTGACATCCCAATGTTATGTTGTTAGCCCGGCTACCTTCAGTTTTTGAATATTAATTTTTGGTCCGATTTACGCAAAACGAATTTACAGTATCTTGAAGTCTTGCAGTGGTATGCTTGGGTTTGGGTTTAATTTTGTTAATTATAGGATCCCAAGCAGATGGCAGCACCCAACCATCTTCTCTATTGAAATTAGGATGTTTTTTAATTTCAATAGCCTCACGTATCATCCTTGGTAGGAATCGGTATTCTTTTGCGAGGGCTTGTGGTTTATCAAATCTGATGTAATGGTGGGGACGATCCTGAACATGTTCACAGACTGCAGACTTCCCAAAGCGTCGGTGCTTCACGTCAGCTATATGTTTTTTCACGCGGGTTTTTATGGATCGTTTTGTTTGACCTATGTAAGAGAGACCACATTCACAATCTTAACTTGTACACTCCTGCATCTTGTAGAGGGATATTACACTTGACGGATGGTAAAAATTGACTAATCTTCTTCGGCGGCTTGTAGTATGTTTTAATGGAAGCTCGCTTCAAGATGTAGCCAACCTTGTCTGTGACTCCTCTGACATATGGTAGTACAGCAGGCACACGCTCGACTGTGGCCGGCTTCACTCGGTCACTGTGACGTAGGCGCGGGATCCGAAGCTTGTTGTCTTGCAACACTTACTTGACATGCTGAAGTTCGGCGGCCAGATGTTTTCTGTCACAGATCCCTCGTGCTCTTTGAAACAAAGATTTGCCCACGGTAGCTAACTGTGAAGGATGATGGTGAAATTCACCATTTAAATATCGGTTGGTATGGGTCTTTTTTCTATACACAGTGTGACCAATAGTGTTATCAGGATTTCGAAATTAGGATGTTTTTTTAATTTCAATAGCCTCACGTATCATCTTTGGTAGGAATCGGTGTTCTTTTGCGAGGACTTGTGGTTTATCAATGATGTAATGGTGGGGATGATCCTGAACATGTTCACAGACTGCAGACTTCCCGGAGCGTCAGTGCTTCACGTCAGCTATATGTTCTTTCACGCGGGTTTTTATGGATCTTTTTGTTTGACCTATGTAAGAGAGACCACATTCACAATCTAACTTGTACACTCCTGCACAAGTTAGATTGTGAATGTGGCATGTTGCATATATGTGGGACCCCATTCTGTATATATATATATATATATATATATATATATATATATATATATATATATATATATATATATATATATATATATATATATATACTTCTTCTTTATATACAAAAACGGTGAGCACGCTCGTGTGTTATGCCCTCTAGTGAAAAATAGCAATACAATGCTGAATATTTATTTGGAAAACATTACAGCTATTTCCCATTAGGTGACGCTACTAAATATAAGGTAAAAATCCGTTTAAGGCACGTCGTCAATCACTAACATATTTGTAAATAAAGAGTGACGTTACTGGATACTGGATAACAGACGGCACTTATTACAATTTATTTTTCTTCTGGAACAATCTACTAGAAATAATGCAATTTATAGATTATTTGGTAAATATACATTATTCTTAGGATAATAAACCGAAATCACGTTCATTTTTTGCTCCATATCGTGACTTACAATACCTTAATAGCTTAATACGCAACCAGGCATATTTTCTTTAAAATATTTTTTAAATATATGAAACGAATGCGTCTTGACCTTTAGATGATGTCATTTAGATTAAATGACAAAAATCGGAGATATATCCTACAGGACAAACTTTACAGACGACAATTGTGTTGCTGATGCCGTTCTAGTACTACCTACTACTTAAATGTCTTGGTAAACACTCATCAACAGTGTCCGTGGGTGTGTGACAGCTGCGCCCTCCTTTCTGCCAAGGAGGGTCGCGTTCGTATACGGCTTAGAGATCTCTAGTCAGATTGTTAAGCCAGTTCCTAAAAGGTTGGGTTTAGTGGGTAAAAGTCACCACATAACCACGCAGCCGGCTGCGTGGTATGCTATGAGCATTCCCAACCTCCCTCCCCCGCTTTCCGGAGGGTTGCCCATATTTGCTTCGGGCGCAAAAAAAAAGTGTGTGACCGATCGAGTACCTTTCTTTCGATACTACTTGGTACTCAGTTTCAAAGTATCGATACCAATACCATACCCACTACCGCGGGCGTATATTTTTTAAAGCCAAGTATTCGGCCGAGTACTCGGCCCAATCTAGGCCGAGTACTCGGTGAATCACTACTCATTCCATGTCTAGTTTTTAGAAAGATGCCACTGCTATGCTGCTCGCCTCTTATAACACCAACGGACGATATGCGGTAGCGAATAATATTTCAAGGCACTTTAGGCGTCTAAAAATTGGATCGGTAAACATTTTAAATTATATGGCAGTTGAAGAGGGGGGGGGGGGGGGAAAGGAAGCCTGTGCCTTCTAACCTATCTCAAATTCTCAACCGAAACGATTTCTAGGTGTTAAGTATGTAATAATCATTTCTTTATTGTTTGGAAATATAATGTATTATGGAAGTGTAGACCACAGAAGAATAAAAATACCATAGAAGTATTATAATGTGATACTACTCTTGGACCTGGTTA
The DNA here is from genome assembly GCA_036936625.1 of Parnassius smintheus behrii. NCBI lineage: Eukaryota > Metazoa > Arthropoda > Insecta > Lepidoptera > Papilionidae > Parnassius > Parnassius smintheus. Next base: position 55,413,883 of record JAUPFT010000001.1, read on the forward strand.
ATGTGATACTACTCTTGGACCTGGTTTTATGTCCTTTTCGCACTTACACAAAATTATGTATGCTATCCAGCTTTCACAGTAATATTATATTAGTTTTTTCAAATTTTACCCGTTTTTAGGTTATAATAGTATTTTTTTATTTTCTTGAAAACAGTGCCTATTACCTTTTAATGTGAGCAGTGTTGTTATAATAGGGGAAAACAAACCTCTACCAAATACAACACCTTACTCCTCCAAATTCCTGTCAAACGATTCTAAACCCAATCCAGTGGAAACAAGCCGTATCAGTTATTTCTAACGGTTATTATAAATACTTGTGTAGGAAAAGACCGTGACATTATTACAATTTATCCATTACTAACAACATAAACTCTATGAACTTAAATTGAATAATAATATTTTATTGTAGTTTATTACATTGACATGAAATAATAAGGTTTTAATTTTAGAACTTAAACTTAGTAAGTGTGAGCAAACAATAAAACTGAGATTGCAGTGGCCAATAGACATCTTCATCTGTCCTCGATGAAAAATCGAAGTGTACGAGTAGATAGTGTTGTTATTGTCACTTCTGAGGACTAAGATAAAATTAGTTAAAAAATCAATTAGAAGATAATACAAATAACATTCAAATGAACCACCGTTTACTTTAATTTACTTTAATTTACTTTATTTAGTTTACCGAACTTTAATTTCGAGTAGTTTCATAAAAAAGAAGTAAAAAAGATAAAAGATTTGACATTGATAAATCATCAGTATCACGCTAGTGGAGTTACGGCTGAGGGCAATCAATGATCGCCATTGTGAAGTGATTTGTTACCAACTCAACAAAAAGGAGGAGATTTACAATTCAATTGTTTTTTTTGTATGGCATGTTACACGATATCTTTGTCAATAATAAAAAAAGAATCAACCGATTTGGTTGATTTTTTTTTAATTAAATCGGTTATACCTACTTAAGGGGTGGGTCCATATAAATTTAGAAAACAGGAGATGAACTTTATAATGAAACTATTTAGACAACATTGAGACTGTGATATTCATTAGTCAGCTCCAGAATGTAAAAAAAATACTTTTAGTAAATAGTAAAAGTCGACATCAAAGAACTAAAAAGAAGAAAATAATGCCATCGGTCAACGGGGGGGGGGGGGGGGGGGTGTTAAAAGGTTGGTTGTAGTCGACTTAGAAATTATTAATTTTTGGTCCGATCTGCGCAGTAGGAACTTACAGTAACCATGAGTGTAAATTGCTCCAAACTCCGTAAAAAAATTATTTCTATAACAATGACAGTTGTTTTATTAGAATTAAGTTTTTGCGTAAACATAAGAAATGATTTGGAAAATAGTTCACGCATTCTTTTTTACACACCAAAGTATTAAAACGTAAATGTTTATCACAAGAAGGGTCAGTTATCGTAAACAATAGTACGTACTTGTGAATTACGTGACATTTCAACATTTACTACACGGCGATAACTTGCGATATCACATCCGTCAATAAACATCGTGAGGTTTATTTTACCGTGGCAGGTGATAGTATTTTTGTACATAATGCAGTCACATGACGCTGAGTTAGGTTTTTACGCAATTTAACTATACACGCACACTGCGTGGCATTTCAACATTTTTTAGTAATAGAGATAACTTGCGACATCGTATCTATCTAAATCCTTAATCATAAGTTAGCTGTTACACCGTAAAGCTGCGTTAACTTGCAGTTACACTAGTTATATCATGAACAATATAATATATATATATATATATATATATATATATATATATATATATATATATATATATATATATACACATATATATATATATATATATATATATATATATATATATATATATATATATATATTATTATTATTATTAAACACTCACGCCTGTCACCCAGAGGGGTAGGCAGAGATTACAGACTTCCATTTAGCACGATCCTGACATACCTCTCTCGCCTCTTCCACATCCATATACCTACGCATACAAGCTCGTCGGTTAAGGGTACTCTTAATTTGGCCCATTTTTAGTATATCGCCAATTTGGTCGACAAACTTCCGCCTAGGACGTCCCTTTCCGACTCTTCCATTCACTTCTGCAACATATATTTGCTTTGTCAGTCTTTCCGCATTCATTCTTTCTACATGACCAAACCACCGAAGCATTTCTTTCTTAATCCTTGTCACTGCATCATCTTGCAAACCACACTTCTTTTATCACACGGTTTCTCACCCTCTCACTCAGATTCAGCCCTAACATAATCCTTAGCGACCGCATTTCTACTGCATTTATTCTACTCTCGTGCTTCTTCTGCCACACCAAACTTTCACTACCATATGTTAAAGTAGGGACTAATACAGCATTGTGAATTGCCATACGTGCCTTTTTTGACACATTCTGACTTTTCACAATAGAGTGTAGAGCCCCATTTACTTTATTTCCTGCATTCACTCGTCGTTCAATATCCTTATCATATGTCCCATCCCTGCTGAAATTTAACTTAAAATTATGAACAATAATTTTCGTATGGCATATTTGCCGGAGGCAATGGAGCAATCTGGAAGAAAATGCGGCAATTATTTCCGTTTATTAACAATGAAGATGATGTGTTTCGTTCGCATCCAAATCCTCGTCTTTTGTTTCGTCGTAAACTCATTATAATGGAAGAACTACAACTACAAGCCGCCGCCGCAAGAAAACCCCGCCCATGCGGTGCGATGGTTGTTTAACTGAATTGACAATGTATGAATATATTGCCTCCTTTATTAAGTTGCTCCTAATCGCTCGGTATGATACGGCGGTATCTCTTTTAATAAAACCTGTATGTTAACATCGTCGGTTGTCGTGACGTCATTATTGATATATAGCACTTCCAGGTTTTTACGTAATTTTCAAATTAGCATTGCAATAGTAGCGTTTAAAAGTAGCATTGCAAGGACTCCTGGCTGATGGCCAGTGCCGCGCAAATTTTAAATTGTAATAGACGTAAACATTTATGTCGTGATAATTTTATTCCAGCTTTGGTACAAAGTTTGTTCAGACGAAAACTGACACTTAATGAAAAAAAGTATTTTTTTTATTGACTACTTCTTATAAATACCTACAGTAGAATCTTAGTGTAGGACCTAAAACGTAAAGATATGTAAAAATTTCGAATTTCAAATATCAGACCCTGGTAACGCCAGTTAACAATCTACTTTATCAACATTACATTACATATCGCATTGAGTTCGTCCTAAGTTATATCTACTTTATCAACATGACTAGTGCATATTTTTTGTTTCCTTCCTTCCTTCCCTTTCCTACCGCACGCGCTGCCGCCGAGGTGAAAAAGAGGATCTCGGCGCGCGTCATTATACTAAGTGATATTACGCCATCCGCAACGCACGGCCACCCGTCGCGTCTTATGTACATTAACCGCAAACCGCGCAGGACGAACATTGAGTTCTCCTGTTTATGTTTAATATTCACCGTATCAGACATTGTGTCTTTGTAACTCATAAAAGTGTGAGACGCCCCCGTAAGGGCAAAGGTGGAGAGTGTGGGACTTCACGAGACTGTTCCGAGAGTGCGTGTGCGCCGAACCACGTGGCGAGCTCGCTGTATAGCAGACACTCCAGGAGGAAGGCGCGGCAGCCCTCATCAGGTCAGTGCGTGCTATCCCACCTATTTATTTTCCCCTTTGCCGTATGCACCAAAATTACAGTCCACTAAATCTTTATCGAAGATACCTTAAGTTACTGGCGTCTCCATTTTTAATGGTAACTTCTCGCTGGATTGACCTTGACTTTCCGCCCTTATTAGATCGTTATCGTAATAAGCGTTTATATAATTAATTATTTATATTTTAATCCGACTTCGGATTAACCCCGCCCTTATTAGAACACTAGAATAGGTCCTAATAGGTGACATTCATAGTAATTTTAAAACTATATTCATAGAATGAATAAGCATATAATTATCTATATAAATTATTTGTTGTATGTTCACATCACGTCATCAACTTTTAACTACATCTATAGATTATACTGTTAAATTACATTTATTATTTGCACATATATTTAAGCATTATATTCGTTATAAATAACTTCATAATTATTATAAAAGTTAACAATTAAAGTTCATCGTTAACAAAACTAATATTTAATAATTCAACCGCGTAGCGAGGTCGCTTACAGACTACCCGCTTATAATTATATTATTTTTGCCGCATAACTTAAGTTGTAATGCCGCCTAAAAAACAAATAGCATCGAATAATACCGATTCCTCGGATAATGAGGGCACACCTGATGCTGAGTTGGTTTTATTGTTAGCTAAAAGAGATGCTTTATTTGAAATAGTGCAAAAAATATATCATATGTCCTCGGACATCCACACAAACACTTCCACGATGGAGCGTTTTCTTGATGGAAGTTCTAATATTAATGCTTTACGTATTGAGTTTAAACAGGTCTTAGATAATTATAATTCACATTTATTAAAAATAAACCCTATTGCTAAACCTGATTATAACAGCCTCATTGCGTTTGAGTCTCTTTGCGGTAGAATAAATAGGCTTTATTTACAATATTCGCAATCTAATTCACAAAGTACTAGTACACCATCTAAAGCCAGATTCTCACTTCCGCCTATCGAACTTATGCCATTTTCGGGTGACATTCGCTCATGGCCTTTATTTTATGCTAGCTTTAAATCAACCGTCCATGACAACACATCGCTTACCGACGCTGAAAAGTTATACTATTTGCTAGGTAAACTAACGGGCAAAGCCCTATCTGTATGCTCAGGTATAACTCCTTGCGCTGAAAATTATAAAATTTTATTGCAAGCACTCGTCGACAAATATGAAGACCGGCGTGTGCTAGCATCTACATATATTAATCAGATGTTCGAATTTAAGCCATTGCAATCGGCCACCGCAAATAATTTTGATTTATTTACTATAACTTTATAAGTGCAGTGCGCGCTTTACAAAACTTAAAGTTAGATAATCTCGCGGACTTAATTGTTCTTCATATCGCGCTTAAGAAGCTGGACCCGGATACCATTCGCTCTTTCGAATATAGTCATAACTCGATGGTACCTACCTTTGATGATTTAGTACATTTTATTAAGACCCGCTCCAAAGTTTTGCAACGCACCGATTCTAGTACAAATTCTAATAGCGCACCAAACAATCGACGAGGTAACGGTAATAATCGTCGCTGTAATAATACTTCGTCGCCGAAGTATCAGGCGTACGTAAGCACGACGACTAGTTGCTCAAAGTGTCTGTGCGATAATATTGTGCATCAACACCTATTTAAGTGTGCAGACTTTAATAAAATGACGCCGCAGGAACGATTTAAATGCGTAAAGAGTAACAATGCATGTGTGAATTGTCTCAGTTTAAGTCATCGAGTGTCTAGTTGCTCTTCAAATTATAGTTGTCGAGTTTGTAAATTTAAACATCACACATTGTTGCACTTCCACCGCAGAAGCGATAATGCTTCCCCTGCGCTGGCGCGTTCTCCACCGCTTCAGCCAGTTACACTGAAGTCTACAACCCCCGCGCCCGCACACTCGCCACCCCTCACCGCAGGTGCGCGTTCAGACGTCGCGCTGTGTACTTCGTTCAAGAATGTTTCTCAACGTTCACCGCCTCCCGCGCGCGCAAGTCGTTCGCAGAGAACTGTTTTATTATCAACCGCTCAAGTATTTGCTTACGATGCTAAGGGAGAGAAACAAATTATTCGTATATTATTAGACTCCGCGGCTCAAAGCCATTTTATGACTAAAGAGTGCTGTCATCGTTTAGGCGTTCAACAACACGATACCGAATGTACTGTAGTAAAGGAATTCGGTGGAGTTGAAAAAATTGTAAAATCGAAATCGATTGATATTAAAATTTTCTCACGATTCGACTCGAATATTAACTTCAATATTTCAACGCTAGTTGTTGATCAAATCACCGACCTTTGCCCACCGCTGTGGTAGACACATCTGTCTTATCACACTTCCATGGCATAAGACTCGCTGATGAATGTTATAGCATGCCTAATAAAATTGATGTTTTGATAGGCGCATCCCTTTTCCCGCACTTACTATGTCCAGACGTAATTTATTCGTCTAACGACTTGTCCGGGCCCTCGGCTTTGAATACGGTATTTGGTTACGTTATTATGGGCTCAGTGCCGACACTTCAGGTAAATCATTCTTTAACGTGCTGCTCAGTTCTAGAGTCTCCTATCGTTGACAAATTAGTGCAACGATTTTGGGAGCTTGAACAGCCACCCTCCGCACCGCCCATTCAGTGTCCTTTAGACATTGAATGTGAAGAGTTTTATAAATCTACGACATCCCGCGATCCTTTTACTGGTAGATATATTGTTGGCCTGCCATTTAAAGATGACGTTTACTCTCTCGGAGATTCTTATGAAACCTCTCGACGACGATTCATGTGCTTGGAGAGGAAACTTCAAGCCTCGCCTACATTAAGGTTAGCATATGATGACGTCATAAAGGAATACTTAGCTAAAAATTATATATCCCCCGCACCGCCGTATGACTCTCATGAACCCGCTCCAATATATGTCATACCGCATCATGGAGTCTTACGCGAAGATAAGAAGTCAACGCGTCTGCGCATCGTCCTGGACGCTAGCAGTAAGACTAGCACTGAGCGATCATTAAATGATATTCTGCATTCAGGACCAAATTTGCAAGGCGACTTGTTCAATATAATTTTAACTTTCCGCTTACATCCAATCGCTATGACAGCCGACTGTCGCCAACAATTTCTGCAAATAGTTGTTCGCGATTCTGATCGTCGTTACCAATGCTTCCTATACCGCTTCCGTCCACAAGACCCACTTGTGTTATACCACTTCAATCGCGTGTGCTTCGGTTTAACTTCGAGTCCATACCATGCATTGCGCACGGTAAGACAGCTCATTGATGACGACGGCGCAAAGTATCCGCTTGCGAGTCGTATCGCATTTACTTCGCTATATATGGACGACATCGCGTTCTCTATGCCCAGTGAATCCGAGGCCAGTGAGACCTCTCGGCAGCTGATAGACTTATTCAAGGGTGCCCAATGGGACCTGATAAAATGGCATAGTAACCGTCGATCTGTTTTAGATGACCTCCCTACTTCCCATAAAATTACAGGAGAAGTAGAGTTCGATAAATCAATGCCACATAAAATACTAGGCTTGCATTGGTCTACCGATAGTGACGCCTTTTATTTTAAGATATCTGTTCCCGCTGATGTGACGTGCACTAAGCGCGCCATCTTATCTACTGTCGCTCGCCTGTGGGACATAATGGGTTTCGTTGCTTCCACAGTCGCGTACGCCAAATTGTTAATAAAGCAGCTTTGGCAACTTAATTTAGATTGGGACGACATACCACCACCGCCAATTATTAAGATGTGGAGGCAATTCTGTGCTGAATTACCAGCTCTTAATGATTTACGTATCCCGCGACATGTTGGTGTATCCAAAAACTGTACTGCGTCACTCCTGGGGTTTTCCGACGCCAGCGAGCACGCATACGGTGCCGTAGTCTACATACATGTAAAGAGCGTCAATGGTAACACCGTCCAATTGATTTGTGCAAAGACTAAAGTCGCACCGACGAAACCACTATCTATTGCACGCCTTGAGCTTTGTGGAGCGGTTTTACTCTCAAAATTGCTTCGCAGAGTACTCGACAATTATTCTCTTGACCTTGCAATATCAGTCTATGCCTTTGTAGATTCAAAAGTAGCTCTGTACTGGATAAAGAGTTCGCCACACAAGTGGCAGACCTTTGTTGCAAACCGCGTTGTTCAGATTACCGACAATATTCGCGCTGATAACTTTTATCATGTCGCAGGTACTGAGAATACTGCTGACATACTTTCACGTGGCGTTACGCCAAATAAATTAGTTTCAAACCCCCTGTGGCTCCATGGGCCTCAGTGGACTTCGTTAGATCCATCTCAATGGCCTCTTCGTACTTTAGACAATGAGGTTATTGCAAATATGCCTGAGAAGAAGATTTTGTCGCACACTGTGTGCACATCCGTCTGTAATTCTGCGATTTATGAGCTCGCATTCCGCATCTCTTCTTGGAGTAAACTTCTACGTATAATTGCGTACGTGTGTAAGTTTGCTAAATTATTGCCCCGCCGCAGCACTACTGTAGTGACTGCTGATGATCTCAGTTTCTCTGAGGTTATAATCCTCCGCGCCCTGCAAAAACAGCATTTTGCAGTGGAATATTTAAATATTGAAGGTAACAAACCTTGCTCGCCCGCTTTCAATCGTTTAAGGCCTTTTATTGAGAATGGTTTAATCTGCATTGGTGGTCGTCTTTCGAACTCCGCATTAGATTACACACAAAAACATCCAATTATACTCCCGCGCAGTGATCATGTAGTGAACATGATCATTGACTATTATCATATTAAAAATTTACACGCTGGGCCTGAATTGTTATTGTCATTGCTCCGTCAAAAATTTTGGATACTTTCCGCACGCCGCACTGTGAGAAGCAGAGTCTACAAGTGTAATATATGTTTCCGGCTTAGACACCGTCCAACTTACCCTTTGATGGCTGATCTTCCCCATAGTCGTGTAAGACAAGCTATTAACCTGTACGCCAAGCCATGCTCACTTTCGATCGCGCAATACCAACCTTACGCCCGCCAAGTAGTGATCGAATTAGATCAGAATTATGTAAACATGTCTACCTATGAAAAAACTATTTTTTCGTTTTAAACAAAACCAAAGACACTATGCAATAGATATTAGTATCAAAGACAAAGATATGCTCTTTTATTTTAAACCATAACCTGGCAATGTTTTTTAGAAAAAAAAAAAAAAGAAAGCACTCTGAACTTCCGGCGTTCCACGTGTCACTTTGATGAAGTTGCTCTGTCTTTTTTATAGAATTTTATATTTGTGTCTGGACTAAAAACGAAAGTATTATACTTTTTACATTTCTTGTAATATAGTCAACACGTAGATATATAATTTGTGGTATAAAAAGTGAAAAGTAAATTGCCAAAAGTACTTCAAATTCCGAAAGGCCTGTTTTGGCGGGCGGGTTATAAATGTGTTATTTTTCAAATTCTCATTTATTTTTAGTGTAAAATGTAAGTAAAAATAGTTTTCCTACATATTTTGAAATAACATGACGTTGTATTTATTTCAAATTCACACGAACATATTTTAGAAATATTGTTCGAAATGTCACAGATAAAATATTATTTTATTTTTTTTTTTAATTTTTTAATATTTTAATATTTTGGTATGAGTAACGAATGGAAACACATAAAACATAAAATATACATATTTCCAAACAATTTCATATAAATTTCTCCAAAAACAAAGGTGTAGAATTCAAATTAGTAGTAATTTTGTCACTAAAATTGAAGTTTATACTACTATTATGCTATACAGTGTAATTTATATACTTTATTACAATTTCTAGCAACCAAAAATAATTTTATTCGATAGTTTATACATTCAACAAGACTTCCTGTAAGTTTTATCCATAAATATTGTCTCAAAGTGAAAATATAGCAAAATTTGCAATATTGCAAAAAATTTCCTAACCTAGAAATTTTCCCGCCAAAAAGGTCCCGAGTGAACGGGAGTGTAACATGTCGCGCGCTGTCAGAGCGTAGAGGTAGGCATTTACACACACGGGCTGCGATTATGCCGGTCCTATCGCATACACTCCTGTACGTCGTCGTGGTGTACGCAGCGAGAAGGCGTACTTATGTGTTTTCACATGCCTCACGACTCGAGCTGTACATATAGAAATCGCTACAGATCTTAGTAGTTCTAGTTTCCTCGCTGCGCTTAAACGTTTCCTCTCTAGACGAGGGCCGATTCAGTTTTTATATTCGGATAATAGAACGAATTTTAAAGGTGCCGCTTCGTATCTTCGCGATCTCTATAAATTTCTAAACGTTGAATACCGCCCAAAGCTTGAGCAAGAGTGTGCTGAGAATCGTATAACATGGAAGTTCATCTGTCCCAACTCTCCTCATTTTGGAGGCGCCTGGGAGAGTATGATCAAAGTCGTAAAAACGCATCTGTTCCGAGTTATCGGACATCAGTTACTTTCATACGAAGAGCTTAATACTGTTCTTGCGCAAATTGAGTGCTTGCTAAACTCGCGGCCCTTGACAGTATTAAGTTCTGATCCTGCAGAGCCTTCAGCTCTTACTCCGAGTCATTTTTTGAATACCGCACCTTTATTGTCATTACTCGCACCCAAAGTCAAATCTGACTCTACCAGTCTGTTACACAGGCATTCTTTACTGGATAAATTAGTTCAGTCGTTTTGGGACCGGTGGAGGACGGAATACCTTCACGGATTACAAGTTCGTCAGAAGTGGAACACCCCGTCTACGGCTATCGTACCAGGCATGGTTGTAATTGTGATAAATGATAATGAACCGCCCCTTGCTTGGCCATTAGCGATTGTCGAGTCTGTTCATCCTTCGAAGGATGGCGTAGTTCGAGTAGTGACCGTGAGAACTACTAAGGGAACATATCTCCGTCCTGTTGCTCGTATTTGCCCTCTCCCAAGACAATAAATCACGATTATTTTGATTATAATTATTTATCTAAATTAGGAATTAAGTTTATATTTATATATATTAAAAAAGTATTAAACCGCAATATTATATTTATGTATACATTTTCTCGCTTACCAAGTAAGGTTAGTAGATGAGACATGCGCATTGAGCGCATCCTCTCACTTTATATACCGCTTATTTATTTGTTTTCCTTTTACTTTTATATTACGGTTGTCTTTTAAAGGTGACCCTTTAAGGGCGGGAGGAAATGGTAACGCCAGTTAACAATCTACTTTATCAACATTACATTACATATCGCATTGAGTTCGTCCTAAGTTATATCTACTTTATCAACATGACTAGTGCATATTTTTTGTTTCCTTCCTTCCTTCCCTTTCCTACCGCACGCGCTGCCGCCGAGGTGAAAAAGAGGATCTCGGCGTGCGTCATTATACTAAGTGATATTACGCCATCCGCAACGCACGGCCACCCGTCGCGTCTTATGTACATTAACCGCAAACCGCGCAGGACGAACATTAAATTCTCCTGTTTATGTTTAATATTCACCGCATCAGACATTGTGTCTTTGTAACTCATAAAAGTGTGAGACGCCCCCGTAAGGGCAAAGGTGGAGAGTGTGGGACTTCACGAGACTGTTCCGAGAGTGCGTGTGCGCCGAACCACGTGGCGAGCTCGCTGTATAGCAGACACTCCAGGAGGAAGGCGCGGCAGCCCTCATCAGGTCAGTGCGTGCTATCCCACCTATTTATTTTCCCCTTTGCCGTATGCACCAAAATTACAGTCCACTAAATCTTTATCGAAGATACCTTAAGTTACTGGCGTCTCCAGAACCCATTTCCAGAACTTTCAAATTGGTGTTTTATTATTGTGGGTATTTCAATTGAGTTATACAAAACATAAATCAATGGGTATTTTCATTTGTTCTTCTCTAAGTGGGATTCATAAATACTTATAAAAATATACTACGCACAATCAATAAGATAAAATAAATTAATACAATAAAATAATAGTAAAATAAATAAATAAAACGTAACCATATGGAAGATCTCGACAGGGGAAGCCAAATGATCGAGGTCGGAGAGAAAAGAAAAGGACTGTTTCGAGAATCCGTAACATAGCATACTCCTGTGTTACGGAAGCAACTCCAGGACCCCGTTACACACAATAGTTTTAAGTTCGAAATTTTGCGGGAAAAACGGGATTCCGCATGTGTGTGGTTGACCCAAAACGAGTTGACGAAAAAAAATATTTTAAAATTGGAATATAATGTGGTAGCAGCATATTGGTCATTGTTCAATGCGGTTGAAACGTGTATACATGAAGATTGAACGGCGACTTCCCGCGCGCCGCACGACGGCGAAACGTACGCACGTGCACCTATTTCGCTACACTTATTTATTTTGAAAATGAGGTGCTTGAGGCTCCTTAAATTATCCTTCTCGAAATCCACAGGCGCACCCACCAACGCCGAGATTTTCTTTTTATTAAACTCATTTATTAAATAGTTGTAGATTAACGAAATTCCTGCAAGTACGAGTTGGTGCGACATCGCAATCCGTTGTGAACATTGAATGTCCACATCGCAATGCGCTGTGGACATTGAATGTCATTTAAATTATATGTGTATATATGTAAAGTCGTTCAATGTGCAATATCCAATGTTTTTCAATGGAATTGTTTCAATTTGATTGAACCGTGTAATATCTAGGCTTCAGTTTCTGTAGTCACGGATGTCCCGCAAAAACTTTGTGGCGACACACGTGTTACGGTGGTCTGTGGGTACCACTACCACAGTATAATTTGTTGTAAACAGTAGCTGTCGAGCTACTAATGGTATTAATATCAACATGTTATTTTGTACCTTGAATAATTCCGGAGCTTATTTAATTTTTTTTAATTTCACATAATTGTTGTTAATAAAGTTTCTCTCAGTTTCTCTACTATTTGATAAAAATAAAGGTATTCGTCATAAACGCCTATACAGGGTGGCCCAAAAGTCGTGGATCAAACGCAACTAGGGGTTAGATGGGGTCATCAGCTGCAAAAAGTTGTTCTACGGGAGGTCCTTAAAGTCAACCCCTGCAGAGTTATAATTTATTTTGTGTTTTTATGAGAAAATTGACTTTTTTTAACTAATTCTTATTAGAATGCCAAAAAATAAACATCCTCTATCTTTTTTATAATTTTCACTAGATTGGTACTGATGAGTCCTTGCGTTAGACATGCTATTTATGGTTGTTTATTGGATGTGTTGAAGATAATGTTAAGTTTTACGATTATTATTTTTCTCAAATCATAACTTTTTATTTACTTCGGACCCCACTGTGAAAAAAAAATACTCTACCGAAAAGTGACCCTGTATTACAAGTTTTGGCGCATTTAATAGGAATTCTGAAAAGGTATTACACATGGTTATGCGTGGCTTTGATATCTTTTTAGGACGATTATTCATGGCAAGGCCAAAGTTAACCCAACCATAAAACTTGGTTAGGCTTATTTAAAAATAAACTAGAATTAATACAATTAATGACAAAGACTCTCTGCCTCTCTTTTACACTAACCATTTAATCCTTTGTCAGTAAAAGGCCGGTTGGCCCGTCAGTTCAGGTAGCGATATCTTTTCTAGGAAACAAAAGGCTGGGCCGGCAGGGGCGGGGGCTGGGGGATGCGCGTGAGCATGTTTCTTTAGAATGTTTAGTGTTCTTTAGTAACTCGCTTCCTGCCTGTGGGTACGCACGTGTTCTTTTTCTCGGTTTTACGACGACTTGTGACCAGTTTCTTTCCTTTGACCTACGCTTTGTTTTTCGGACTTGTGATAGATTGCCTACCTGTGACCAGTGCTGTGTGAATCGGACGGATTGGCTACAAAAGTGGACAGATGGCTGCTGCGAGGAGAGAATACACCCAACGGGAGTATGCAGAAATGCATTACCTGTATGGCTTTTGCGACGGTAATGCCCGGGCTGCTGCCAGGGAATATCGTCAACGCTACCCTAACCGTGATCGTTTTCCGGATTACAGGGTCTTTATGCGCGTACATAATTCGTACATGGAGGGAGTCTTACCCGGTCAGCATGCTATGAGAGCAGGCAGACCAGTGATGCAATTTGAAAATGAAGATGAAGTGCTGAGAGAATTAAGATTGGATCCTAGTATAAGTCAACGCCAAATATCCAGTAATATCGGGATTCCAAGATCGACGGTGCAACGTGTCATTAACAGAAAAAAATATCACGCCTACCACGTGCAAAGGGTGCAAGCTTTGCTGCCCGGTGACTATGAACCTAGAGTGCGGTTTTGTAGAGAGATGCTAAGATATCACAGAGAAGATCCGCAGTTCTTTAACAAGGTTTTATGGACGGATGAGTCAACTTTTAGAAGAATGGGAGTATTCAATATCCACAATCTACATTTTTACTCCAGAGTAAACCCCCATATCATAAGAAATGATCGATTCCAGAATCTGTTTGGTATTAACATGTGGGCTGGTATAATTGGCTAGCAGTTGGTGCTGCATGAAATGCCAGCAAGGCTGAATGGTGCTCAGTATTTAAATTTTTTGCAAAATAATTTAAACCATATTCTTAACGAAGCTGAAGTTCCAGAAGAAAGAATAGCAGAAATGTGGCTGCAACATGATGGCGCCCCGCCTCACTACGCTCGAGCAGTCAGAGATCATTTGAACGAGCGCTTCCCCAACCGGTAGATTGGTCGAGGCGGACATGTTGCGTGGCCACCCCGGTCGCCCGATTTAAATCCATTAGATTTTTTTCTTTGGGGCTATTTTAAAGAAATAGTTTACCAAGGAGAGAACAATAGCGAACAAGAACTACGACAAAAGCTCGAGTTTGCTAGAGTACAAGTAACTAACAACAGAAGTGCATTCCGTAGGTTACGTAGGAATTTTATTAGACGGTGCAGATTATGTATTATGGTCAGAGGCAGGAATTTTGAGCATTTATTGTAAAATGTTTTGCTTAATAAAACAATTATTTCACAATCGTTGCTTTGTTTTTTCGTCCTAGAAAGATATTAGAGCCACTCACGGCCATGTGTAATACCTTTTCAGAATCCCTATTAAATGCGCCAAAACTTGTAATACAGGGTCACTTTTCGGTAGAGTATTTTTTTTTCACAGTGGGGTCCGAAGTAAATAAAAAGTTATGATTTGAGAAAAATAATAATCGTAAAACTTAACATTATCTTCAACACACCCAATAAACAACCATAAATAGCATGTCTAACGCAAGGACTCATCAGTACCAATCTAGTGAAAATTATAAAAAAGATAGAGGATGTTTATTTTTTGGCATTCTAATAAGAATTAGTTAAAAAAAGTCAATTTTCTCATAAAAACACAAAATAAATTATAACTCTGCAGGGGTTGACTTTAAGGACCTCCCGTAGAACAACTTTTTGCAGCTGATGACCCCATCTAACCCCTAGTTGCGTTTGATCCACGACTTTTGGGCCATCCTGTATTTGTAAACGTAATAACTATTACCTCTTAAGGCTTTATAATTCTCGACTAGATTCATTCTAATCATGCAAATTAGCTTTGCAGTTTCTTCGTTTGAGAGCGTTCTATTGGTATTGTGCTTCACGGAAGTACCCTGCAGTCATTTGTTGTCTTTTATTGTACGATATTGAGTCACTGATTTTATACGGACTAGTTTTTCCTAGACCTTGAGTGGCTTTGACGTATTTACAAAGAAAATTTATTGTTGCTTGGTCATTTCATGATTTTTTTTCCATTTACTATCCAGTGTTTGGCATGTTCTTAATCTTACTAAAAGCATATTATTAAAAGGGAGGCAAGTTCAATCAAAACGATATTCAGGGTTGTTGACTTCGCTCTTCGATAGTTGTAATCAAAAAGCTCCTTTTAAATCTTAGCCATATGGCTATAGAAATGTACAAAGTTCTTTAATATATTTAAAATACTATAATATAATAATATTTTTTTTACTTTTTTGATACCAAATTTTTAATATCTCACAGAATACCAGCGTGAAATAGCAGCTTAATGTTGTATTTCGTATGGTAAGCGTAAGAGAGATGTGGATACCCTTTTTAAGATAATTGATAGAATCGGGCGTTACTTTGCGGAAATCCATTATAATAAAGATATTAATAGTTACTTTGCAACCATCCGCTCAATTAAATACAATGATGTGTCTAAGACTTGCTTAGCGGTCAGCCGCCGTAGAGTCTACATCACCTGAAGATGGCTCGTGTAGAGGCGAAACACGTCTCGTATTATCGTCGATGGTGTGTCTTTCCTAGAATAGTGGTGTTGGGAGTAGTGGTGCTGGGATACGTGGTGACGGGATTAGTGCACGCAATTGATTGAGGGCGGAAGGTGCTCTTCAATCTAGGTAAGACACATCATTGTATTTAATTGAGCGGATGGTTGCAACGTAAATATTAATATCTTTATGGGACACTTTTTACTTGAAACGAGGCACTCAGGGATGACAACGTATTTAAATTATGATTGTTAATCCAGAATAGATGTAGATCTCTACGGGCCACTGCATCCACTTACCTCGGGTGGACTGTGGGCTCGTTTGTCACCCATATTCTATAAAAAAATATATACAGCGTTTCATTCTCCTGGCCGTCTTCATACTTGTAAATGATTTCGCTTAAGACTAAACCGGGACCCCTCAGTAAAGAGTACTCTTTACTCAACCAGTTTTGGTCTTCGGTGTGAGCGAGCAAAATTAGACTGAGCTATTCTCGGTGACATGATGTGATAAGTAAAGGCCGTCTGGCAAACAAGTTTGCAGCTTTTCTTAAGTTTTTTTCTCATGGCTTTACTGCTGTCACTTGTCTAACTTCCTGGAGTTTAGTTTTTACTACAGAAGAAAATGAAATACGGTTTCTTAGCACACTACTTACAACAAATATGTCGTCCCACGGTGTTGTTACTTTTTTTGGGGTTTTTTTATTCTCGAGTATGCCGTTATCGATTAACAGTTGCAAGAAAATATATATGGACTTTACAAATCGAATGTTTGAGTTACTTGGTTAAAATACGACCGAGTGCTTTCCGATCGGCTCGATTCACTGGCACTGCGAAGAGATGTTGCATCTCTTTGCATTTTCTTTCGCATATACCATGGAGAGTGCTCTGAGGAATTGTTCGAATTAATCCCAGCCGCCAAATTTCGTGAACGCGGTAAACGTCCCGATACCATCCACACCATCTGGATGCTTGGCGGTTCACCACTGTACGTTTCAAGAGGAGTTTTTTTCCGCGTACAACCTCTCTGTGGAATAGTTTACCACCAGCGATTTTTCCGGACCGATACGACCTGGGGACCTTCAAGAAATGAGCTTACTCCTTTCTAAAGGGCCGGCAACGCACCTGCAATTCCCCTGGTGTTGCGGTTGATCATGGGCGGCGGTAGTCATCAGGTGAGCCGCATCCTCGTTTGCCTCCTCTTCTATAATAAAAAAAAAAATTATATTTTATAACCATTTTCAAAAGTTACAGTTCTCGGGACTTGAGCATTATAACTATGACATAAAAATGATACAGAAATTTGTAAAATAGGAAAATCATCGAATTTTCCTACAATACGCATTAATTGAAAGTACCCGGATAACCGAGCTTTGCTCGGTTTTTTTGAATTACATTTAGATACAAATTACATGAATAATAATTTTTGATCTTAGTGACATAATAGAAAAAACTGAACTGGTTATTTGAATAAAAAATCATGAGTGCAATTAGTTTAATTAAAATTTTCGTATTTTTCAAAAATACTAAAAAAAGGGGCTCGAAATAATAGATTTTCTCACATAAGAAGGAAACTTGAAAAAAAAGGAAAAAAAGTCGGACCCAAGACGGGACGCGAACTAAGGCATTACGAGTTTACGACCGCTCGATATCCACTTGAGCTATTACGATCATTAACAAAGTGTCAAAATTTACCTTCTTATTGCGTTGGCCCTAAAATTACAGTTTAGGGCCAACGCGAATCGGTCGACATTGGTGCGCGCGTAGGACAGATTTGCCTGTCATATGTCTAGTTGCGTGGTAAAAGAATGCAAAAATTACGATACAAAGATTTTTAAAAACATGTGATGTCGTATCATCGGTAAATAACCTTATATTAATTTTGTTACAATTAAATTATTATATAAACGCATTTTTAAAGTTTTATTTTACAGTTAGTTTAGTTACGTTACTATTATTACGCCAGGGTTGGATTCAGACCCGCAAAAATATTGTACATGGAAAATAAAATTATACTATTTTAAAAAAATTATATCACGTTTGACGTTTCATGTTTCTTTTTTCCCATGTGCCGGGATTTTGGCGTCACGCGTCTACTTAATCTAATGCGTTTCGTTTTTTGACGGTTTTTTTTTATTTCTGTTTAATTTTTGTCTAAAGAACGTAGTGTAAGTTAAATTTTGAATATTTGTACCTAATATATTTTATATATAATAAGGGTAAAACGAAAAGAGTACAAAAAAACCTGTCTGCTTAATTGAATCTGAAAATCTGATTCATGAAATATTTTGAAATTCTGTTTTCAAGCCGATTGCTTCTGGAGCATAGAGTTTTTATCGTGGTAGCCCCTCGTTATAGTAATGTTACGAGCTTGAGGTTCGTGACAATAAAAATTGCCGATAGAATTACCTAAATTAACACTTTAATTTACTTTATACAAATTAAAGTTAAAAACACTAATAATTAAACACACTAATTCACTTAATTCCGCTCCGAAGCTTCGCTTGTGTCGCCGAGTTCAACGAGTTCAACCAATTGTTACGAGCTTGAGGTTCGTGACAGTAATATCAAGGATGCAACATAAATGCATAGATCGAGCATCGATTGACCAGAAAGGGAGCTAATTCTAATTTAAATAAAAAACGCGGTACTTATGTACAATACAAAAATTCTCGATATCGTAGGGTTAATATTAAAATTTAAAAGGACCTAATAATAATACAAGTCGACCTTTAGGTAAAATTATGGTATTTTCGCTTAGTATTATTACGATATTGTGTACTGCAAATTATGAAATAATGGTACAATTAGGATAATCATACTACGAAATCCGACTCTAGTTACGTAGTGTTTTGATATGACGTTTGTATTATGACAGATGTGCCACTTTATCTTGTATGAAAAAGTTATGAGTAAAATATTTGGATGGGCCTATCTTTCCTTTTGAAATCATCAATGGACAATAAGACATTTTCTAAAAATAAATCTAGCTAGATCGATTTATTGCCCCCGAAACTCCCTGGACACTAAATTTTATGACAATCGTTCAAGCCGTTTCCGAGTATATATATATATATATATATATATATATATATATATATATATATATATATATATATATATATATATATATATATATACATACATACATACATACATACATACATACATAAGCACTCACGCCTGTCACCCAGAGGGGTAGGCAGAGACTACGGACTTCCATTTGGCACGATCCTGATATACCTCTCGCCTCCTTTACATCCATATATATATATATATATATATATATATATATATATATATATATATATATATATATATATATATATATATATATATATACAACGAGCACTTCTTGTATATAACAGTAAATTAAAATCCTTATTTTTAAACATTTGGTGATAAGATACATACTAAGGTCATGGAGTTATTTGCACGCTAATGATAGATAAACAATCTTTTTTTTATTCACTTCGGAATATCTTAGAAATTGAACTTTTGGAGTAGCCAACCTGCTCACCAGACCTAAACATAATAGAGCATGTTTTTGACAAACTAGGAAGACAAGTAAAACAAACAAGTGGTATAATTAAAAATTTTGTACAACCGACTTCAATATAATCAAAATGAGGACATCAATGTATTCGAAGTCAATTAAATATGCGTTATAAACTGCTGGTCAGTTCTTGATTATATAACATAAAATACAACAATACAACACATAAAATATGTACATTGCCGTCCCATCGGACTGCCCTTTGAAGTCAAAAAAAAAATCAAAAAATCTTTATTCTCAGACCAGTAATACTTAAAATTAAATACATTATTGGAACACTCCTTTTAAGTTAAGAAACTTGTGTTAGGAGGCTCCGCTCTTCCCGTCCTTCATTTATATAAATTAGTGTTTAGAACTTGGGTAACACATAGATTTTTGACTTACAGTTAAACTTATGTAGTATTTTTACAATAAAATATCCGTTGGTGTTAGTTGTGTGAAGTATATCTATGCATCGGATTCGGACTATGAGAGTGAGGGATTAGTCTGTCTAATTTAGGCAGCGCACCTGTGCTTCCGCAAACACTCGCGCATTCACAGAAATCCTAATAATATTGTCTTGTTATTATGATTTCTGTGTATGCATTGTAATCTTGTCCTGTCCTGCGCAGATTTTATCGCGTTTAATAAACTTATTTTAACTTATTTTTAATTTCCGATGCTTTACCATTTCGAGTGCTTTACCGCACCCTTAATATTCAAAAACTGAAGGTAGCCGGGGTAACTATGACATTGGAACGTCAAATCTGCATACGAGGTGTGTTCAAAAAGTAAGGTGACTTTATATTTTTATGAAAAACTATTTATTTATTCATCAATATTTATGTTGTTCCCTTCAAAGTAATCCCCCTTAGATATAATACACTTGTGCTAACGCTTTTTCCAATCGTCAAAGCATTTCTGATAATCACTTTCTGGTATAGCCTTCAGCTCTTTCAGCGATGCAGTTTTATCTCAATATCTCTTCAATCGTTGCAAATCTTCGTCCTTTCATAGGTCTCTTCAGTTTTGGGAACAGGAAAAAGTCACATGGGGCCAAATCCGGTGAATATGGTGGCTAAGGCATGATTGTAGTGTTGTTTTTGGTCAAAAAACCTCTACAAGCAACGATGAATGAGCAGGTGCATTATCGTGATGCAAAAACCATGAATTGTTTATCCACAATTCGGGACGTTTCTTACGTATTGCTTCTCGCAAATGGCGCATAACTTCAAGGTAATACTCCTTATTGACCGTACGACCTTGTGGCAAGAACTCATGATGCACCACACCCCTACAGTCGAAGAAAACTGTAAGCAAAACCTTCACATTTGATCGAACTTGGCGTGCTTTTTTTGGTCTTGGTGATTCAGTGTGCTTCCACTGGGACGATTGAGTCTTAGTTTCGACGTCATAACCGTATACCCATGTTTCGTCACCTGTTATGACCCTTTTGAGCAAATCTGGGTCGTTGTTGACATCATCCAATAGCTCTTGAGCGATTGTCATGCGACGGTTCTTTTGGTCGAAATTGAGCAATTTTGGAACAAATTTCGCTGACACACGTTTCATGCCCAAAATATCCGAAAAAATTTCATGGCAAGAGCCAACCGATATGCCAACATCCTCCGCAACTTCTCTGATAGTGATTCGACGATTTTCCAAAACAATTTTCTTCACTATTTCAACGTTTTCATCGGTTGTTGACGTGCTGGGGCGTCCAGAGCGAGGTTCGTCATTGGCATGATCCATTTTTTTTGATAGAAGAAAATCGCCGAGCACACCAAAGTACGTCTGACCTTTGTAACTGTCAAAAATAAACTAAACATGCTATACACTTCAAACTTGAAACATATGCTCAGGACATGTGTACCAACGCAACAAAATACAAAAATCGAAAATCAAATGTGCGTTGCCCGCGAAATTCAAAAAGTCACCTTACTTTTTGAACACACCTCGTATATAGTTTTATTAATATAATGTTCTTGCACCGATTGTGAGCTATAATGATCGAGTGAAAGTTACGTAATTAAGTTAATTTTACGATTTCAAATGTCCGGTTATCAATTTATTAGATGACATCAAATCATGTTTATTATAACCGAGTTCAAAAGACAAGAATGTTCTACATTGGACATGTATGTTTTTTAACTTCCCGCTAAGAAAATTGAAAGTTTTCAAAAATAGGGAAGTTATTGGCTTCACTCCGATTATCTAAAATCGAGTTGACATCAGATCTCAACGTTTTGAGATCTCTGGAAGCTATTCTGACTAATTTCACGTGGACGTCCGTACGGATGTATGTATGTATGTATGTGTGTGTGTAAGTATGTAAACCTTTCATAACTTTTAAACGTCTTGATCGATTGAGATGCGGTTTGCGGCGTTCTAATGATCTCAATGTGGAATAGATTTGGTGATAATATGAACTGATTCGGAGGAGTAGATTTTGAAATCTCAAAAATAAATCTGTTTTGGAATAACTTTTAAACGGCTTTACCGATCGATTTCAAAAACTAATCAGCTCTTAACCTCAAAAATGACGTCGAATGCCGTTTGGAAAATAAAAATCGGTTTATTCGTCAGTGAGATATCGAAGGAGAAAGAATTTGACAAAAAACCGTTTTTTTTTTAACATTACATATTATAATTTGTTGAAATTTGGGGCGCCCTGCATTTGAAAATTGCCTGCAGGGTCAACCAATTTTTTTAATGTATGTTCACCGATTGCTCGATAATAGCTGCGGCTGTTTATAAATAATTCTTTTTTTAAATAGGCTAGTTCAGGGGTTGTCCCGTATAAATCTGAGGAGAATGCTCATTCGTCATCCAGCGTGAAATAGTACTTTTATGGTGCTGTGTTCCGTATGGTTAGTGTAGGTCCATCCGTCCATCTTAGTCTTCTGTACAGATGTTACGGAGGTTCGGTTCCGATTCCAAGAGTTCGGAACTTCCGATTAATTTTGCACCTTCGATTCCGATTTCGGTTCTGGTTCCGACAAACTAAATTTGAACTTTCTGATATAACCACTACTGTAACATCCCTAGTCTACAGGAGTGATAACGCTACATATATATAATGAAATTGATTTATCAGTAGTATCTACTAATTGGGTGTGTATTATTTTAAATTCGATAGTTTTTAATTGATTTATTTATTTAGTTCAAAACGTTTGTGTTTGTGTTTGTAGTTGTGGAATATTTTCTTATTACTGACAGTTTATTTCAAATTATCGTCAGATCAATTTCACAATATGTTAATGTAAAATAAAAAAAATTGTAAACGATCAGTGCCATAAGCTTCTATTCCGTTCACGTGTTTATGTTTTTTTCTAGACGGTAAAAAAAATCACCAATATGTAGGATTAAAAAAGTTATATCAATTTAAACAACATGCAATTTTTTGAGTTTTTAAAACAGTAACATGTCTTATAGTTTTGAAGTATAATAGTGTATTAGGTGGTATGACTCTTTTTTAACCTAGGAGTTGGTCTAGGTATGTACCTCTTAAAAATTTGCAGTGCCTGCCCTGCTGTGCTCCGTTCTGTTGGAAATAGGGAGTAGTTTCAGGCTGAGAGGCATTCCATCTTAGTTATCAGAGGTGAAAACGCATCTGTAGCTTTTTGTTCAAAGTTGGCTGCAGGTATCCATAGGCTCAAGGAACCACTTACCATCAGGTGGACTGTAAGTCAATTTTATAAAAAAAGTTGGCTTGTTAACCCTATAGACTACTAACCCATTAAATATAAATTGGTCACCAAAAATTATCTGAATATATGTTTTTGAATGTATGAATTCCGAGACATAAAATCAGAAAACTTCGGCCAAATCCATAACTCGACTAGTCAGCACCTTTACCGATAACGAGGAGTAACTCATTTTTGGTTAATTTGAGATTTTTATTTTTATATTAATTAAAAATAGATATATTATCCTACGTATGTTATAACTTAAAAGATTATACTGTTTATGTCAGTATGATAAAATTGTTTACAATTAAACTTAAATGTATGATACGATATGATAATGGACAAAAACAGGTTTGTAGGTTATTTTAACAATTGGTTATAATTTCCACGCTGAACTTGAAGGACAAGAAAATAGTTCTGTAACAACATTGAATTACGATAAAATTTACAAGCAAATATACTTACCTGTTTATAAATTACAAATACGACAGATAAAATAAAAATTACTGTTGATTTCTTATATTTACACATTGAAATAATACTAGTTTTTACGGATTTTATCGCGTATATTTAACTTTTTAAATAGCCGACGTTTCGAGAGCTTTACAGCACCCATGGTCACGGGGGGGGGGGGGGGGGGAACTGAGATGTTCAACGTCCAGATGTCATAGTTAACCGCGGTTACCATAGATTAAAATTTAACTATTGTTCCGATCTACACAGTATGAACTTATGATATTTGCAGTTTATTATTGCAGTTGTATGCTTGGGTTGGGATTTAATTTTATTTAATATAGGATCCCAAGCAGATGGTAGCACCCAGCCATCTTCTCTATTGAAATTAGGATGTTTTTTGATTTCAATAGCCTCGCGAATCATCCTTGGAAGGAATCGGTGTTCTTTAGCGAGGATTTGTGGTCTATCAAATCTGATGTAGTGACGTGGGCGATCCTGTACGTGTTCACAGACTGCAGACTTCCAGGACAGGACTTGCAGACTTTTTCCAATCACAGTTAATATAAAAAAACGTGACAGTTGAATTAGGGATAAAAATATAGTGTTTTTCTATAGTATATAGTAGGTACATATACCTTTAAACGAGCAATTCTTGTATATATATATATATATATATATATATATATATATATATATATATATATATATATATATATCTTAATATATATATAAATTACGTGTCAGGTTGTTTGTCCGCGATAGGCTCCTAAACTACTCAACCGATTTTAATGAAATTTGCCCACCGTGTGCAGTTTGGTCCAACTTGAGAGATAGGATAGTTTTTTTTGCCCATGCCCCACAAACAATTTATTTTTTGCGAATTTAAGGATTCTCAATAGGACATGACAGGGTCGTAGAAAAGGGCAGAACAACGTCATATATATATATATATATATATATAATCGAAATCGGCTCCAACCATTTTCATAAAATTTAGTGGTGGAGCCACGTGTCTAAGGCTGCCGAAGTCTAATTCCCCGGTCGAACCTTAAACCTATTACGCGAGATATTAACTAAAGTGGACTGTATATGCGATTGCTTCTACGCTTACGTAAAGGCGACTACTATAACATGCGGTATAATGCACTCGCTCTTCCCTAAAACTAAAACTATTATTTTGCCAAGTCGATGAAAAGGAATCCTGCCTGATTAGGAAAACACAAATTGGAGCGGGTTAAAACAATTATATCAGGCAGGAACTAATTAAAGGAGTATTGACTCACCGGGGTTTCTTCTATCCTGTTGAGCACTATAGCTGCAACTTCTGGAACTTCTTCTGGAACACTCCGGAGAGAGGCGGTGCGCGACTATATCTCACACGAGGTGAGGCGGGTTTCCTGGAGCTCGATTGCTTCCAGGCTAAAGCGGTTTCTACTAGCGGTGTGGTTTCAACGACGACTGCGGCGGAAAGAGCTGTTGTTCCAATGACTGGCGCGGCGGGAAGAGGGCGCGCAACGGTCGCGCGTGCCTTATATGTCCTCGGCTCCGATGATTACGCGACATTCTAGAATCATCTTCTTTCCCCTCCCACTCCACCACCCCGATGTGTCGATAGGAGGGTATGAATGATATCGTTTTGGAAGGAATAAACGACTTGGCACCTACCGTCAAATATAATAATACGAATGGGTCATCCGGGTACTAGTATATAGTAGGTACAATTGACTGAAATATAGTACCATACTATATATTATAGTACGGGCGGCAACCCTAGACAAGAGACAAGCACCTATATAGTTGTTTTGTGTGGGATTTGATCTCGCGGCTCGCGGCGCTGCTAATTTAAGATACTGCTGTATTTCGTATGGTGAGTGTAGAGAACCGGAGACCCTTTTTACTGGAAATGAGGCATTCCATCTCAGTCCTCACGGGTGACAACGCATCTGCATTTTGATTTGTAATGGAAGATAGATGTAGATGTCTATGGGCCGCAGCAACCACTTACCATCAGGTGGACTGTGTGCTCGTTTGTCACCCTATTCTATAAAAAAAAAAAAAAAAAACTGTGCTACCAAACTGCCAAAAATGTCATAGTATTTAAACACGCTGATGGTCATCTTGAAGGTTTGTGTTAAATCAACAATAGAGCGCTAATGTAACACTTAATAATTTACGCCTAAAACAGCGATGACAATTTGCTGTGTGTATGCAATGATATGTATACATAAAAAAAGGTGTGTATTGAGTAGACTTTGTACGTGTGCTGTGATAAAATCTTTGTAATGAAATCATAGCTACATCAAAACTTGACAGATAAATATTTTAATATTTTTGTAGATTTGTCAATTGCGCAATACGAAGGAAGATACACCTTTATTAAAATTGAAATTGACTAAATAGTCACATCTGCTTTTGAGATAGATTAATTTAGCTTTGTTTGTTACTTGTTTACAGTTACTTTGGTCATTCTGCGGATGTTTTCTGGTGACGCTTCTGGTCGTGTTTTTCTATTACTATAAACGATGGCGCTTAAAAGGTAAGATGACTTATTAACTACATACGAGGGTGGATTGAAAAGTACTCGGTCTAACCAAGAAAATAAACACATACTAAATCAGTTATATTTTTATTTTTCTACATAATCACCATCAAGTTCAATACACTTTTGCCACCTCCCCTTCCAAGCATTTCGACCGTTGAAAAAAATGATTCTTCCTTAGAGTCAAAATATGCGTCTACAGCTGCTTTGACCTCGTCGTTTGTCGAAAATCTTTGACCTCCCAAGTGCTTTTTTAGGTTAGGGAACAGAAAGAAGTCTGATGGTGCCAGATCAGGTGAATACGGCGGATGCGGTAACAGTTCAAAGCCACAGTTGTGAATTTCAGCCATTGACTGTACTGACGTGTGAACACGGGCGTTATCTTGATGAAACAGGACTTTTCTTCTGAGCATTCCTCGACGTTTTTCTTTTATTTCCTCTCGTAAACGACGTAGTAAGGTGCAGTAGTAATCAGAGTTTATAGTCTGACCCCTTTCAAGATAATCAATCATAATCACACCTTTCGAGTCCCAGAATACTGAAGCCATCACCTTATTTGCCGACAAAATCGACTTAGCCTTGTTAGGGGGTGGTGAACCAGGTCTTCTCCACTGTTTTGATTGTTGTTTTGTTTCCGGTGTACAGTAATGAACCCATGTTTCGTCCATAGTAACAAAACGATTCAAAAAATCATCTGCATCGGCTTCAAATAACTCCAAACAGTCGCGTGAAATAGTCAATCGCGTCCTTTTTTGTTCAACTGAAAGCAGTCGTGGAACCCACCTCGCAGACACCTTGTGGAAACCCAACTCGTTGACAATGATGTTTTGAGTTCGTTCATAAGAGATGCCTATAATCTCGGCTATCTCTCTAATTTTTAATCTGCGGTCTCCCATTATTAAATCAAGTACTTTTTTAATATTTTCGTCAGTAGTTGACGTTGAGGGCCTTCCAGAGCGGGGTTCATCTTTCACACTCTCTCTACCACGCTTAAATTCTGCTATCCATTTTTTGAGGGATGAATATGACAGAGCACAATCGCCTAATGTACTGACCATGTCATCATGGATGGCTTTTGATGATAGCCCCTTCTTATGGGGGTACTTAATGACGGCACGCTGCTCGATTTGCTCCATTCGCGGAAATTATGTCCGATTACTTTGTTAATAAATTTATAAAATCACAACTAATTATCGCACACGTTTCGAACTTCACACAATGAACTAGTCTGAACTGAACTAAATAATGTGGGTAGATTTGATTTTTAGAATTGAATGGATCTG
Organism: Parnassius smintheus behrii; assembly: GCA_036936625.1. Lineage (NCBI taxonomy): Eukaryota > Metazoa > Arthropoda > Insecta > Lepidoptera > Papilionidae > Parnassius > Parnassius smintheus. The sequence goes on from JAUPFT010000001.1 coordinate 55,441,215, forward strand.
TGTTAGGCCGAGTACTTTTCAATCCACCCTCGTACCTAATTTATTATATCGTGCATTGATCGTGCACGTGGGCACGTACTATAGCTTGTTGTTTGAGATGCGATTAACCGTGGTAATAATATTTATATATGATCTCTTAATCTTCTATATTTTTTATAACAATAGAGTGACAAACGAGATGAAAATACACATGATGATATTAATGAGTGACTTGCCGTGTAGTAACAGCGCTAGGGGTCCACTTTTATACGTGGTAGAGCCATGCTGCAGTTATATTAGTAGTATAGTTGTAGCACGAATGGGTCGGCTCGACCGGGGAAGGACCACGCTCTCGCAGAATACCAGCGTGAAATATTAGCTTAATGCTGCTGTATTTCGTATGGTGAGTGTAGAGAACCGGAGACCCTTTTTACTGGAAACGAGGCATTTCATCTTAGTCCTCACGGGTGAAAACGCATCTGCATTTTGATTCGTAATCGAGGATAGATGTAGATGTCTATGGGCCACAGCAACCACTTACCATCAGGTGGACTGTGTGCTCGTTTGTCACCCTATCCTATAAAAAAAAACTATTCTATATCATCTCGTGGATGTCGTAAGAAGTGTCAGGTGGAAATGACACAGGGGATGGAAACGTCAATAATAAAAAGTGGGCCATGGGCGGTCAACCAGTTTTGCGTGCTTCGTGCCTTATAAGTTGGTGCAGAGTCCTGTTGGATTATGAACATTGTTTGAGAAAGAAGTTCCACAATGTTTGTTAGAACGGTATTTTGGTACACCTCGGTACTGGTTTTTACACCTTTTTCACAGATAAACACCTCAGTTAAGCGTAAATACAAGACTCCAAGCCAAACCATGAGTGACGAAGGATAATGTGCTCGTTGAACCCTCGGAATACTCGTGCTGGCTTCTTCACTGCTGTGGGCATACACCTTATCATTTTGTTTATTATAACTTTCTTCGATGTTAAAAATTTTTTCAACCGTAAAAAAATTTTTGCGGTTTTTTTCCAGCATACCGCCGTAACAAAGCGGAATCTATCCTGCCTAATTGTTTTCAAACGCTCGTTCAAAAAATGTCCGGTCTTCTTACGATAAGCTCGTAGTCATAGGTCTTTATTGATCACTCTTTTGACCGTGGTTCTGCTTAAGGCCGAATACGAAGAGAACTGGCGAAAATTAATGTATTTCTCTTGACTAGAACTTTGACCTGAAGTAATTCTAAGCTTTCAAGCATTTTTGTAGGTTTGTTCGGGTCCTTCACAATGTCACCGTCATTTTAAAATTTTAAAATAAATGAATATACCAACAAATAAAAGAATGTTAAGAAATGATATATAAAATTATTGTTCTTCCAAAACTCTGTGAATTTTAATTTAGGAAAAATTCTTTTACGTAAAAATGTTTGTATTGTGATTCCGAAGTTACCTGCTATCTTTATTTTCGATACGAAATATTATTTATTAACATAATTCGTTTTAATTAAAAACACCTAATAATAATATCGTATATTGCCAGATAAAAGTTTGCCGTAATAAATTACCAGGCGCTTCGACGTGTGACGTAAGGTAACAACAGTCGATGTGTCTGTAGCGAAAATCGTTAATTTATTGTTTTATACGCGTTTAAGTGTCTATAAATGTAAATATGGGTAGGAAAAGAAATAAATGTTACCTAAGTGGTAAAACAAAGAGAGTTTATCGCATGAACGCTGCTCGAATGTTGTATTTTGAGGTTAATACTTATATTTTTGTAAGGTAATTTTTTGTTTGAGGCTGCCTAATAGGTTGCATTTTTACTCATTTACATTAGCCAAACTGATCATTTATACTTTTCTAGTTTCAAGTGAGAAACACTAAAAATGTAAAATATCACAAGACCCAGTCGGAAAAGAATGTACAGAGTAGTGCAAGCACAGAGACCGCAAATAATGTCAGTCAATGTATTGTACGAAAGCATGTGGTAAAAGTACATAATTAAGAAAAACCGAAATACTTCGGATGTAAAGTGATTGACCAGTCGGAGTAGTCTTGTGAGAATTTACATACACAGTACCTATCCCCACTATGGGGCAATCACCGACTTTTTAGTTTTTTTTCTTTATTATTTATGCAATTTGGATTACGGCATCTTGTAAGACTCACAAGAACAAACATTTTCAGTTATATGAGATTCTTTACGTACGATGCACCAATTAAGAAAAAAATCGTTATCAATTCAATAACTTTTCGAACAATATTTTATAACGAATAAAGTACAGAATTTATAATCTATAGGAACTAATATTATAAATAAGAAAAATTTATTTAAGAAGTAAGCTATGCTCTCTGTGTTGTTCATTACTCTGCAACTGAGCTAGTTCAGTCAAATATTCAAAGCCCGTACGGCTTTGATTATAGGTATTATATTATACATGTCTATATAAACAAAGCGTAGGTACTGGCGGCGCTTGGTTTGCTGCGAAACTAGCAAGGTCATTCGCGTCGTATTGGGCCTTAAGCCCATCTGAAGAGCTAAGATTTTTTGAATACGAACAGGATTTCGTTGGATTCGCGCCTTCACTGCTTTGATGATCGCGGGTGTCCTAACTGTACGAGGTCGGCCGGTCCTCCTACGATCTTCGAAGCTTGAATCTTCAGTGAATCGTTTGATAGTGCGATAAACAAAATTAGGGTTATTTTCAATTTTTATAGAATATTGAAAATCTCTTTTGGTGAGTAACCACAGCGGTGCAGCACGATAACCGCTACTCTCTCTCTTCTTCTATCTTCTTTCTTCGGCAGGCGCAAACGTTATTTTTTTTTAATTGGTGAAGTTCATCTAGTTAGCATTCAATTTTTTTAAATATTAAGGTTTTGACAGAGCTTAGGACCCGACTAAGTATATTGTTTATAACAAATTAATTAATAAGGGGAACGTCTGACCGTCGATTAGACGCTTTAGTTAAATTGACCGGTCTATCATTCCCCAGTCAATCGAATATCCATTGCTAAACATCTAATTCTTCTTTCTCTTTCGTAGATTGACCCATAGTGTTATACTGGATGACCTTTTTTACCGTCTGAAAAAAAATATGGCGTAACATGTGAACGGAGTAGAAGCCTAAGGCACTGATATTTTACAAAATATAAAAACAAACACTTTGAATTAAATAAATTAAAATCTATCGAAATTCAAATCATATCCATCTTACTTTACTAAAGGCAATAAAACAATAAATTTAGTAGGCATCTTTGACCTTGTCACTTCGCAGGATCACAGGTTCAAGGGCAAAGAGCAGAGTAATTGTTCAAAAAATTTTTTTTTCAATCGTTCATTTCAATTTTTTTTGTAAAATATCAGTTTTATAGTCTTTTACTCCGGTCACGTGTTACCCCCCCCCCCCTTTTTCCAGACGGTAAAAAAGGTCATCCAGTATATAGGGTATTAGAAAATGAAGCTGCCATCTTCAGCCTTGTTTTCCTTTGTCGCATCTTACGACACCCGCGGGATAATATGGTGTAAGTAGATAAACTCTTACATCCCCACCGGTTTAACTAGAAAAGAATCAAGTTCTCACCACGCTCTAACCATTATTAACATCAATGCTGCCACGCTTCGTATATTTGGCGGTGAAAGTTGGAGGCGTAGCGACGGTCAATACACTTTATACGTGATAAGCAGATAAGCAAAGCATTTTTAATATTCTTCAAAGATAGATCTTCGCCACTTGTTTCATTAATTCATTCAATACAGCCCTTCACAAGTCCACTGCTGAACATAGACCTCCTCCAAGAAATGCCACAAAGCAACGGTCTTGAGACACCTACATACATCGACTTCCTGTATCTCTTACCAGGTAGTTCATCAAAGGGCGACGTACACTTCGCATACTGGTACGCGTCTACCACTCCAGATCCTTTCTTCCCCATCAGTAGTCGGCTCTTCGAGTTATATGACCGTCCCATTGCCACTTCAACTTACTAATCCTCATTACTAAGTGTATCATGCAGAGAAACTCCAAGCATAGCCCTGACCTTGAGTTTGTTTATATAAGGTAAATTGCTTTAAAGAAAGCATCTTATTTTCAATAATTATTATTATGTTTAGTGCTCGCAGGCGGCACTTCTGCTACGGATGCGGGAGGAGAACCTGCAAAGAGATTCCGCAAGCGAGACAAAATGCTGTTCTACGGACGGCGGATGCTGCGGAAGGTGAAATCTATCTCCAACTCCGGTCAGGGCCGAAAGCGACGCGCTGTAATGCGTTTCGCCAGGAAACTTCTTCAGCTGAAGAAGGAATCGGCTCCTGAACAACTTAAGGCATGTATTCTATCAATGTAATAGTTATTTATTTGTTTTTTTTTTCGAATTAAATAGGTCATCATCATCTATACAGCCCTTTACAAGGCCACTGCTAAACATGGGCCCTCCCCAAAGGAATGCCACAAAGCACGGTTCTGAGCCATCTGCATCCATCAACTTCCTGCATGTATTACCAGGTCGTCACTCCATCTAGTTGGGTGACGTGACATTTCGTCTACCGGTACGAGGCTGCCACTCGAGAATGGCAATATACCCAATGAAATTGGTACACATAAATAATTTGTATTGATATTTGGACTAAGTTTCTAATTCCGTACGTCAAATTTAAATCCGAATCCATTTTACGGTTTTTGTTGCGTTTAATTTTAATTTATAACGTTTCCGCACCAATGGTTACGGGTCATGTTTTTTTAATGAATTTATTTAACTATTTAAAGGTAGAGCCACGCTTCAGCTATTTTATGGCTGCAACACGAATGGATCGGATCGACCGGGAAACGTCCATGCTCTTACAGAATTACCAGCATAAAATAGCAGTTTAATGCTCCTGTGTTTTGTACGGGAAGTATACCGGAAGACCTCGATTAAGAATCAAACCCATCTGCATTTCGATTCTTTATCGATGATAGATGTAGATGTGTTTGGGCACAGCATCATTCATTCATCATTTGGACCGTGTTCGTTTGCTACCATTATCCTATGCTAGCCGATACCCGCACGCTTCGCTGGGCGCACGATAGATAGTATTTTATTGCGGAGCCTATTAAATTTTTGGGACTATCGTAAAATTCGTTCTTAGTGAGCGTCTACATTGCGAAATGAGTAACTATATTTATTATTTATTTATTTTATTTATTTATTTTTTGTACACCACAATACAGAAACATCAATATAGTTAAAACTAATTAAAGTATGTACAATAGGCGGTCTTATCACTGAAAGTGATTTCTTCCAGACAACCTTTGCGTAGAGGAATGATGCAAACAAAAGTTACAAATAGAGGGGGGCGTACAAAATAATAATAAAAAAATGCAATAATACATACAAATAAAAGTAAGTAAAAGTGATATATAAAATATCATATAATAGATTAAATGCAAAGAGTAAGAGAAAGGTAAAGTAATGTATCTAATAGCGTTCTAAATAATACGATTTAACAAGAATTTTGAAAGAGTGAAGAGATTTAGCACGACGAATATGGAGAGGTAAGGAGTTCCACAATCGCACAGCGGTTACGGTGAAGGATTTCTTGAAAAAGGAAGAAGAGTGCAAAGGTGTAGAGAGAGAAAGATTGATGGAGGATCGAAGGAACCGATTATGGGTAAGAGAAAGATGCTGAAAACGGTTTTTTAAATAAAGAGGAGTAGAAGGATTAAACAGCACACTATACAACGCGGAGAGAATGTGAGTATTCCTGCGAAGGCGGATCGGGAGCCATTTGAGCTGTTTGCGAAATTCGGAGATACGATCATATTTGCGAAGCCCAAATATAAATCTAATGCATAAATTTTGAATGCGCTCAAGCTTATTAAGCTGCTCCTCGGTAAAGTCAAGATAGCAAATATCAGCATAGTCAAGGATAGGCAGAAGAAGAGACTGGGCGAGCGTAACTTTAGTTGCTGTGGGAAGGAAATTACGTAATCTACGTAAAGAGCTTAACGCAGCAAACATTTTTCTACCGACCTCATTAACCTGTGAGGTCCAAGACTTACAGGAGTCAAGATACAACCCCAGGTTTTTAACCTTGTTACTGTAAGGGATTAGAGTGCAGTCTAGTATAATAGGGGGTAGGGAAGACCAGTCAATTTTACCAATTAATCTAGAACTACCGATGACAATGACCTGAGTTTTCTTAGGATTAATCGTTAAACCATAACATTTACTCCAATTCGAAATACAAGTCAGATCAGCGTTAATAGTGTCAACTGCTTTAGATAGATCTTCAAGAGAGGACTGAGTATAGATTTGGAGATCATCAGCATACAAGTGGTAGGAAGAGGACAAATTATGACTTATAGAGTTAATGAAAATTGCAAAAAGGAGAGGAGACAACACGCCAGCTTATGGTACACCAGCAGTTGTAGTAATCCAGGTGGAAAAAACCTCTTGCACCTGAATTCGCTGTCGGCGACCAAACAAGTAACTTCGAAACCAGTCAACTACAGTTGGAGATATGTTGAGAGAGTGTAGGATGCTTAACAAGATATGAAAATCTACAGTATTAAATGCGTTACTAAAATCAAGCAACGTGAGAATAGTAAGCTTTTGTTTCTCCATACCATACCGAATATCATCAGTGATTTGTAAAAGTGCAGTAGTCGTACTATGGCCAGGACGGAATCCGGATTGCAAGGGATTTAAAAGATTGTGTTTTAAAAGATAGGTGCTTAATTGATTGTGCACAAGACGTTCTAGAACTTTGGAAAAGAAAGGCAAAATAGAGATAGGTCTATAATCGGAAAAACTAGAGGGATTTGACTTTTTCGGAAGAGGAACTACAAATGCGTCTTTCCAAGCTGAAAGGAAAAAAGCAGAATTCAGTGATTTATTCAGGATAGACTATATTTATTCAGGATAGACTATACTAAATTTAAAGTCAATCGGGTGTATAGTTTTAGAGATATCGTGATGAGTTAGTCAGTACATTAATTAAAGTTGAATGATACATAACTTAACGTAACGATACGCGCGCAACCTACTTTAAGTTAATTGTACCTACTGTGCCTATAATCTTCGCGCAAATGCAAGCAATAAGTTTACAAGTTTAAGAGCAATCTGATGAACTTTAATGGCAACGCATAAAGTACGAATAAACAAACATTAATTTTTATATATCAGATTGCATATAAAATATAATACAACCCGGTTTCGATTTCGTCGGCAGTAATGAAACTGTTAGATACAATTATTTTAAGTGCTGATTTAGTGCGTAGGTACTCGGAACGTAAAGTAAGATCATCTAGGAAAAACGCAGGTCTGAGGAAGAAAAATATTTCGAAGATGTTTGAAGTCCGCCAGCACTCACATGGAGTGGAGAGATGGATAAATTATTTCTCCATAATCTTCTCGGAGTCTGTAGATAGAAAATGTTAATTATTCGTTATATAAATGAATTTTGGCTACAAAATGCTATGTAAACTTTTTACCATCCCTTTCTATTTTGATTATTGCTGCACCACCTCTTATATTATGTCTATCTCTGTTTAGCCTAATGATTGACAGAGAGAGAATGCCCTATGGCATTAAGTCCGCCACATGTACTATTTTATGCATGGTCGTACAAATAAATAAAGACATATTTTGGTTTTATTTTATAATTTCGTTTAGAATAAATGCAAGGATAGTTTTACTGAAACCACACATTACTACCAGATTATTATAGATATGAAAGTGAAGGAAATAATATTTAGGAAATGCAAGAGGAGTCCTGTATCCGGCAGTATAGACGGTAAACTTACTGTTATCCTCAAATATGAAAACTCACTTTAAAATTAAGTATACGTTTTATATAGACAGAATATAATAGCTATAAGATATTTTTGTAGGTGTTGGAGCCCCCGGCGGAGTATTTAGAAGAAGACTTGACTAACGACGACCGTGTTCCACCGGATGCTCTATATATGTTGCATAGCATCAGAGTGTTCGGCCACTTCGAGAAGCCTGTTTTTCTTATGCTGTGCAAGCATACTGAGATCATTAATTTGCCAGCTGGAACGTTTTTGTTTAAAGTTGGTGAGTTTTATAATTATTTTGTTACAAACTTTTTTTTAATTTATGGTCTCAGATTTAAGAAGTTTTTGTTACGAAAGAAGTCCATTAGCCACGGCGTCGCTTTGTCAACATTAGAAGTGTTTCGCCTTTCAACGTGGTATCTGAGGACAAATATACTCTACGGTGGCTGAACGCTCAACGACGCTCATTAATTTACTATAGCATACCCGACGTGTGCTACTACTCTAAAAAAAGAAATACATTTTGTTTTATTTTTTTGAAAATAAGGAAATTGTGTTTATTTATTAACTTTTGTGCCTAATGCATTGTTTTAGTGGTACGAGTATAAAACGATTTTCGCATTATTGTCTTTGTAATGAAACCATTTTGGACACATCGGTTGGATGTTTTCAAAGTCTATAACGGACGTAGGTCGAAACATTTTTTGTGTTATATATATATATATATATATATATATATATATATATATATATATATATATATATATATATATTGCCGTTCGTAAAGCAGGGTTAATATGTTGATTAAAACTACTTTTACGGATTTTATCGCGTTTATTTTACTTTCAACTACTTTTATTTTTAATTCCCGACGTTTCGGGCGCTTTCCAGCACCCATGGTCACGGGGGACTGAGATGACTGACGTCTTGTCTGTCACTTTTTACACCCTATTTTTTTCCAGACGGTAAAAAAATCACCCAGTATAGATTTATGTTTCATAATCATTCATTAGATTGGATATTCTTACACTGCCACTACTTCAAACTGTGTGTAGCGGTGTAAGAATATCCATTACCCCATATCGCCTCCTGGGTGTCACACGAGCGACAAACACAAACTGAAACAGGCGATGGTAGCAGCATTTTCTTTATAAAATCTCAAAAAAAAACTGTAAGGCATGGGGAGGCCGTTAGATTATATATAATAGTTTGCTTATATATATTCTAAGGGCAGACTTATGATCAGCTGTAGACTTTTATAGGCTGTAATGGGTGGATTTAATGATGAATGAATCATTAATTTCTTTATTATTTGCAGGGGACACTGACGAAAACGTGTACGTTGTACAGACGGGCCGCGTAAATGTGTACATAACAAATTCGGACGGGAGCAGTTTGTCCCTCAAAGTCGTACGCGCGGGAGAGAGCGTCACGTCTTTACTCAGCTTCACCGACGTTCTAACGGTGAGGGAAACACACGCAGACAATACGTTTAGACGCGTGCATGCTAATTCACGTACGGATTGTATGTACCCGCTAGATCATAGCTTAAGATTTACAATAATATAAACCGACAACGAATACCCACATTCTACAGTAAAATAGTTTTAAATTTGCTTGAAAATAAAATGACAAATTATTGAGACACATAAAATTATTGAAAGAAAAGCCTACTAGTGTTCTCAACTGGCCTATTAGTTGACCAACTTCTTAGCTTTGAGCTCATCAATTAGTGCGATAGAGGCAGTTATTATTTTTTATAGTATAAAGGTGGCAAACGAACACACAGTCCACCTTATGATAAATGGTTGGTGTGTGCTGCTGTGTTTCGTATGGTGAGTGTAGAGAACCGAAAACCTTTTTTACTGGAAATGAGGCATTAGTCCTCACGGATGACAACGCATCTGCATTTCGATTTGTAATCGAGGATAGATGTAGATGTCTATAGGCCGCAGCAAAAATTGCGCATTCTGGCAAGAGCCTTAACTGGACACTGTTGTCTTAAAAAGCACATGTCCATCCTGGGACTAAGCAACTCAAGGATGTGTCGGTTCTGTTCCGTAACGGAAGAAACGCCTCTACACATCCTAACTGATTGCGGACCCTTAATGCGCAAACGTAACACTCATCTGGGACACTATCTACTCCGCTCAGAAGAAGTGAAATTGCTCACGACTAAGCAACTCCTTCTATTCATTGAAGACACAGGGCTTAGCCGTGAACTATAGCCATAGCAGCGATCACAATAGATCTTATAGGTCGCAGTGATACTGGTCTCTTTCCCTAGACCTACATAGCTGCTCGCACATAATAAAAAAGGGCCGCAGCAACCACTTACCATCATGTGGACTGTGTGCTAATTTGTCACCCTATCCTATAAAAAAATTATGTGTAAAGGAATTTCGAGTTCAACAGACATACAGTCGAAGTGAAAACCTCCGTTTTTTTGAAGTCGGCTAATAAAATGCATGCTATATAACAATGCAACAACGGGTACTACATTTTCCTTTATTCTAATATGCCATTATTCTTTGTAGGGTAATTCTCAACCATACAAAACCGTTAACGCGAAAGCTTTGGAAGACTCGCAAGTGATAAAGCTGCCCATGCGGGCATTCCAGGAAGTATTCAAGGAGTATCCCGACATATTTGTTCGAGTTATACAGGTACAATATCATTACTTTGTAATTAAATGCTCATTTACCTGTTAATTGTGAATGAAATAGATGTTTAATTTTTGAATAATATTAAAACTGAAAGTGCATTGTTGTCAACACAGAACACCTAATATAGTGAAGAAATGCCTTTGTTTCAATTTACTTGCGGTACCACTGCCGCCGCTAGTCTCCCCACTCCTTGCAGGTAGTTAACACACTCAACTCATATACGCTAGTGCTTGACAAAAAACTATCGATAAAATATCGACACGGAATAATGTAGGTAATAAATATGTGATAAAATAAAACAGTATAATGATATAATATGAAACGTAAATTTAATGAAATAAACTTAATGCTATAAAAAAAACGTAAAGTAGAAAAAATAATTAATTACAAGGAGTAAAACTTATACAGTAAAATAGAAAAAATAAAATAAGACATTTTCATCATTTCAAAAACAAAATATTTATTGAAATATTTATTTATTTATTGTCCTGTAAAATGCAAATATTTATTTAAAAGTTGTCTTTTTGATACTTTTTGTGCTGAGGTGCTGAGGAGGTCATTAAATGGTGAAGGCTTATACAGCAACAGCAACAGCAAGATCTGTATACATTTCTATAATGCAAAAGACCTAAAAACCCGGTTTTTTAGGTGATTTAATTATTTTCGTTTTGTTATACATTTTTAGGTTTTTTATATATGCTTCCATATTGTTTAAAAAATGAAAAGCTTATCTTTGTTTTTGAAATTTATGGGTTTCTTATAGTTTAACTGATTAATATTTCGTGAATTTAAAATATCAAACAAGTCATTAAAATTTTGCAAAAAATCTACTGTGCCTTGAACCCCGGTTGGTTAGTTTTGGAACAAAAAATTAAAGCTCTAGCCACACTACTGCTCATCAGTTGTGTCGCCATCTTAAATTTCATTTTTTGGTTGTAGAAATAAATATGGCGACGGATGAATGCCTCATTTCCAGTAAAAAGGGCCTCCGGCCACCTGCACTCACCAAGCGAAACGCAGAAGTAAACCACTCACGCACCAATCACGCTGGTTTTCTGTGAGGTCGTGGTACCACCCCGGTTCGAGCCGGCCCATCCGTGCGACAGCAAGACTGACGTCATTTCAGTATAATTACACAGAATGTCGTAAAGCGTTTAGTTTCCGAATTTTTTTTTAAATTCTTTATTAATGAGCTTATTCACAATATGAATATGTCGCTCCGTTAATTCATCACCAAAAAAAAACAATTACATAAGGTATACTTAAACTTATTACATTATAAAGTTCTCAAATCAATAATTAATTAGAGAAAGTTGAAGAAGATATGCAATTAGTTACAAAAAGTAAAATGAATAGTTCCCAGATCAATCACATTGAGAAGTGAGTGATCGATCCGAGAACTTCACCTTGTAAAGCTTGACTAATATTTTTATATCGTCAGAATGTGGCTTAGCTAAAATTATATTACAATCAGCGAAATCTTTTAAAATGTGGTGGCATTTCTCATTACGAAAGGCAGCGTTGTGGGCACAATCCATCAAGACATGCATTAGGTCGTCTGGAACACCGCATTGATCACAGTTCGGTGACTGGACCTTTTTCATAAGGAATGCAAACTTTCTAGATGGAATGTGTCCAGTACGCAGCCTCATTATCACTACTGCATCCTGTTTCCGAATTATAAAGTATCAAAAATATACTAGTGGCGCCACATAATTTGTTTACCGTTTTGCATAATATAGCCACGGGATGGTTTGTATTTTACTAAAATACTTTATTTATTTAGAAGATACTTAAATTTTCAGAAGTTGTCCAAACGTGAATAGTCGGATAAGCACGATCCAAAAGAACACGGCGTTTTCTTGTAGGATTAAAATCCTTTTCTTGAAAATCTGCTGAACATATTTTGCTATGTTTAGAAGAAAACCAATTTTTTTCCCTGCCGCCAAAATCCATTTTTCCTTAACTTCTGGGTTTATCGGAAAACTAAAAAAATATAAGAATATTGATTGAATAAGAAAAAATATTTATTGTTAAATAAAAAGTTACGCTTTTTATTTAACAGCAAAATTTATTTCTAAAAATAACCTGCTAGAATTTATTATACAAGGCGTAGAATATCGATAGCGTCGATAAACTAAAATCTAAGCACATCCTTAATTGGCATCTGGGACCAGCGGCCATACTACGATGCGTTGAAGGGCAAAGTATCGTTCAATAAAATCGACTTAAAAATGTATTATTTTACTCACCAATGATAAAAAATTCCTTTAGAAGAACAATAACCCTTTCCTGAATAGGTTGAACAGTTCGAAACACTGCAATAGACCATTTTTAACCACGTGCACCACGACTAACACGTGACGACGGTTTGTTTCGAACTGAGCCACGAAATTCTAGTAGTTGGCTTTTAAGCCATATACACGGCGCGCATTCCCGGTACGTATAACATTTCTACTAGCTGTATTAAGTGTTCTGTGGTTGTCAATATCTATATACAGTAGATCCGCGGTAATCCGACAAACGTTTTGCAAGGCGGTGTCGGATTATATTAAATTTGTCGGACGATAGAGTACTGCCACAGCCCCCTGGTAGTCCAGATCTTTCTGAAAAAGAGTACCTTGTAATCCGACAAATTACATATCAAATACATCTATCGTGGATCTACTGTATTAAACAATAAAAAAAAGTCATGTGAAATTAAGTAAATGATGGATGTCCGTTAGGCTGCAACCCCATAGTCACACTTAAGCTGAGACAATGGCCTGAAATAAATGCAACCTGTTTGTCCATGCATTCGCGAAGAACACCCCCCCCCCCCCATAACGGATTCAATTAAGGCATGTCGGATTACAAGGGGATGCGGATTAGCCAGGGGCCGGATTATCGAAGGTCTACTGTATTTCAAAAGCATTGGACATAAAAAAAATCTTTGTTCAGTCACTTTAATTTAAATACATTAACTAGGCTGGGGTATCTTAAGTATATGAATACCTGTGTTAAGGGACCCGCTCTTATATTAAATTTGTGTTATCTATATTGTGTCGCGCCGCCTTAGCACGCGCCGCATCTTGTCAAAGGCGCTGGCGCGACATCAAAGGTCGCCGCGTGCGGCGTACACCCGCAGGAGAATTTGGAATTTTAAAACTAAGCGCCGTGGTGAAAGGTTCTGTGCTACCTAACTTGTGTTTATTATTTATATTCGTATTTTATTACAGTAACTAAGAATAAAATAGAATACTATTTTATTCTTAGAATAGAAAAAACATGTATTTAACAAACATTAAAAAATAATAAAATAAAAGCCATAAAATAAGTGCGCCTTCGGGTATACCGACATTATCTTAGCGAACAGACTGTATGTCACATTAAAATGTAGTGCCTGTGCGACTTAGCTCTGCTAGGCGTTAGAAGTTTTTAGCGTTAGAAGAGATTAGGACAGCGGTTTCGGCTTGCCGCAAGGAAGAATTATAACCCCTTTTTCATGGTTAATCTATCAAGTTTAGACGAACGTCAAACGTGTCAAACGTGTCGTGCAACATATCTGTGTTAAAAGTTCATTTTTTAATTCTAAAAGTTCGAAATAGCTACCAAAAGTAATACAGAAACATTTTTTAATCTACAATAATTCTGTGTCGTTATTATCCTGCAAGGTTCTAACGTAATTCTGAAGATGATCTGGTGTTAACGCAGTAACTTCGAATGTTAACTTTACCAAATATTTCAAAGTGTAATATATATTTTATATTGTGTAATACAAGCTAATAGTGTATTATCAGTGTATCTAATTAAAAAACTAACTTTAAAAGTTAATCCAGTGAGCCTTTTCGAAATACAATAATTTGTGATTACTCACGATCTATTGATAACTTTTGTTTCTGTACTACCGACAGACTGTTAATAATTTGTTGCTGTACACTAAATAGATTGATATTTTCGCTTAGTGTACCAACATCACCGTGGCGCAGATGGTATAACGACGTCCAAAATCTAGCGACGTGCGATCGATTCCCAACGCCGGAAAGTTTTTTGTCATTTCCACAAATTTCAAATTTAAGTTATTAAATTGTAACAGTAATGTCGTCTGCTATGAGTTCTAAAATTTGCGCCGGATGCAAAAATACTTTACCCAAAAAAGAATTTCTTAGTTGCATGATTTGTAAATTGAAGTATGACTGCGAATGCGCAAACATACCTATCAGATACTTTGATCAAATGGACCAGCAAAAGAGGAATAATTGGAAATGCCCGGAATGTTGCAGTAAGCAACCAAAAACTGGTAACAGTCACACACCGGTTAGGTCAGCTGTCACTAGCCAAACAAGCAGCAAAGCTACTGATGAATACTCTTCTGAGCCATTCGTTACTTTACGTAAAAAGCACAGCGAGTCACCAACCCCAGCATCGATGAAAAGCAATGATGGTAGTAACTTCTTGACAGAAAATACTCTTCGTGATATTATTAAACAAGAACTTTCTACAACCATTCAAAAACTTGTTACGGCACAGCTCAATACAATTAATGAATAAATAGCGGGATTTTGTGAATCTATGTCGTTCATAAATGCGCAATTCGAAGAGATGAAAACTGTAATTGAAGAAAAATCCGCTATTATTAACAACTTAAAAAAAGAAAATACTCAACTTCAAGCATCAGTCAAGGACCTTAAAACCCGGTTAAACATCGTAGAATCACATATGAGAGAATGCAACATCGAAGTAAATGGTATTCCCGAACATAAAGCGGAAAATTTGGCAAACACTATCGTGCAGTTAGGACAAGCTGTTAAAAATTCGCTGTCAGTTGATGACATCCAATATGTTACTCGAGTAGCTAAGCTGAATAAAAATACCAACAAGCCACGTTCTGTCATTGTTAAGCTTCGTACCATGAAACACAGAGATGCTCTCCTAGCGGCTGTTGCTTTATTTAACAAGAAAAATCCTGATGATAAACTAAACTCTCACCATCTAGGAATTGGAGGATCTAGAGTCCCAATATATGTTTCAGAACATTTAACTCCAGGAAATAAATCCCTTCATGCCGCTGCGCGCATAAAATCCAAAGAAATGAAATATCGCTTCATATGGATTAGGAATGGAAAAATTTACGTACGCAAAGATGAATTTAGTCAAGCAATAATAATAAAAAATGAAGATAGTCTTAAGCTCATAATTTAAATTTAAAAAATATGTGAATGATATGGCCACCAAAATTTTACAGTGTTAGAAATCTACTATCAAAATGTGCGAGGTTTGAGAACTAAGACCTCCGATGTGCTTAAGAATATCTTGATTTCAAATTATAAAATTATCATATTTACTGAGACTTGGCTTAAGCCTAGTATCTTTGACAATGAACTATTTGATTCCCGTTATGTAGTTTATAGAAAAGATCGTTTATGTCTAGACGCATCTAAAAAGGATGGTGGAGGTGTTCTCATTGCCATTTCACGTGAGATATCATCCTCTCGTATTGTAAATTGAGAAACCAATGAAGAAAATATGTGGGTAGTGCTAAAATTCAATAACAACCATGTCACAAAAAGTATTGGACTTTGTGTAGTCTATTTGCCACCACCAGTTAAACTAGAAAACCTAAATAATTTTTTAGATAGCGTGGATAATGTTGCTAACCACGTTGATGACTTAGTTGTTATAGGTGACTTTAATATGGGTTTTATTGAGTGGTCTGCTAGTGAAAAATGTTCATACATGACACCATATAATTATAACAATGCACTCGGACACTCATTGGTTGACTTTATGTCTATTAATGACTGATACCAATATAACTGTATAAGTAACTGTGACGGTAGACTCTTGGACTTAGTGCTAAGTAATTTAACAAACATTATAGTTACAAAACCTCCTGAAATACTTAGTAAATTGGATTCATACCATCCTGATTTGTTAATAAGTATAGAATACGGTCATATTTCCTTCCTTCGTCCCAAACTTCGTATAGATTATAATTACTTTAAGGCTGATTATAAAACTATTATTGATAAAATTAAAAATATTGATTGGTTGCACGAATTTTATGAATGCAAAGATGTCAATGCTATGGTCGAAGTATTTTATAATCGTCTCTTTGAAGTCATCGATTTATCTGTACCTAAACGTAAGATTATTTCAGCAAAGTATCCTAATTGGTTCAAACATAGCTTGGTTAAGTTATTGTCAGAGAAAGAAAAACTCCACAAAAATATCGCAAATATAATAACCCCAGAGATCACTTAGAATTTCAAATACTTCGCAGTCGGTGTCACAAACTCTTTGTTCAATGTTTTAATAATTTTAAACACAATGCAGAATCTGATATTTCGAAAAACCCAAAACACCTTTGGAAATATATTAAACATAAAAAGAAAGGTGAGTCAACTCTACCCGCGTCCATGAAATTGCATAACAAGGTGGCAAACTCTGGAACGGAAATAGCCAATTTATTTGCAAACCATTTTGCATCCGTTTACACCAAAACAACTAACAACAAAGCGGCATACTTTATGCAAAATAGCAATATTACACATTTGAGTAAATTGAAGATTAATGAAACAGATGTCGTAAAAAAAATCAAAACATTAGATGCTGAAAAGGGTGCGGGTTCAGATAGTATCCCTCCCATTTTTGTTAAACGTTGTGGCCCAAAAATCGCTTTTCCATTGACCCTTATTTTTAATCGTTCCCTAGAAGATGGTATCTTCCCTGAAGAATGGAAAAAGGCCCGAATAGTCCCAGTTTTTAAAAAGGGTGATCGCATGGATATAAAAAATTATCGCCCTATATCTATTCTTTCTTGCTTTTCCAAACTATTTGAAAGTCTTGTGCACCCAGTTCTTGCCAAGCACCTTGATAATTTTCTTACCAGCTCGCAGCATGGATTCAGAAGTGGATTGTCAGTTCAAACTAATTTGTGTAATTTTACTTCTGATCTTTTAAAAGAGGTAGACAAAGGCCAAGAAATTGACGCCATATACACAGACTTTAGTAGTGCATTCGACAAGGTTGACCACAAGCAACTCGTTAACAAACTTTCTCTGTATGGTATTGGTCCTTCCTTGATTGGATGGTTTAGATCTTATTTGGAGAAGAGATCTCAAATTGTAGTTGTTAATGGATTTGAATCCAAACAGTATCAAGCTCAATCTGGGGTGCCTCAAGGTTCGCATCTGGGCCCTCTATTATTCTTGGCTTATATTAACGACATCACTACTGTAATCAAAAATTGTCGTTGCTCGTTATTTGCTGATGATTTAAAAATTTATAAACCAATAAAATCAGTGGACGATATAAATCTTATACAGGAAGATCTGAATAGAATATCCCATTGGTGTGACGTCAATAGTATGACTCTTAATGCTAACAAATGCTTCCATGTAAAATACACCAGAAAAGTAAAACCGCTTGTCTCTAGTTATTCAATTGGTAATGTTGTTTTGCAAGAGATACCGGAGATCAAAGACTTAGGAGTAACTATTGACAGAAAGCTAACCTTTAAATCTCATATAAACACTATTGTTAAGAAAGCCGCGAAGTTCTTAGGATTTATTAAGCGCAATACAAAGCAATTTTCATCTTGGACTAAAATTATTTTATATAATGCTTTTGTAAGAAGTGTCCTTGAATTCGCTAGTGTCATATGGAATCCATCTTCTAGTGTGCACTCCCAACGCGTTGAAAGTATACAGCGAGCCTTTACTCGACATCTTGCCTTTCATGCCAGTGGTATCTCACATAGGCAGCCTTACTATCAGCGACTGGATAAGTTTAAAATGATGTCTCTCCGAAATAGACGAGTTATTCTAGATTTGTGTTTTCTACATAAAATAGTACATAATAAAGTTAAGTGCAGTGAACTCCTCAACCGCATTTCATTTGCTGTTCCGCGTAAATATCCTCGTTGTCGCATCCAAAAAACATTTCATATTCCTTTCGCGAAAACTCGTCTCGGGAGTCACGCTCCTATCGTGCGTATATGTGGAAAATATAACGAATATTTTAAAACCATACCTGGCATTGACATATTTAATGACTCTTATATTGCATACAAAATTAAAATTACAAATCATTTATCATCTAGTTTCTGATACAAATTATATCTGCAATATAATATATCTTATACTTTTTACATTGCATGACTCAATCTGTGAATGTTATGTACACTTGTAATTGATATACATATCAGAGAGTATAGAAATGTGTATGTATTCGTGATTGTTATATATGTATATTGTAAGTGTACTTGTTAAATAAAATAAAAATAAAATAAAATAAAATCAAGAAAATTGTGATGGTTTTAAATTTGAATAATAACTTAATTTTACACTTGCGCAGATTATCATGGTGCGACTACAGCGTGTCACTTTCACAGCTCTGCATCAATATCTAGGACTGAGCGCTGAACTAGTCAATCCGGTAAGTTATTTAGGATTGTTAATCTTTTCTATACAGGTTTAAATTCGGGTTCCGTTATAAAAATTTAGCGGGACGCACTTGTCTAACGCATAAATTTTTATTATTATATAGTATATTAAACCTATTTAAGTATTTAGAATTTTAACAAAGTAAAATATATTGAATTATTTTTTTATGTTATTAGGAAAATGGTAAAAACATAATTATGTACAAGGAACTGCTTATTCCATAATGAAATTTGTTATATATTTAATTCCTTGTACATAATTATGTTTTTACCATTTTCCTATCGAAGTATGTGTGTACATAAACTGTTAAATAAATAAATAGGTTTTGGTAATAAAGAACGTAATGAAGTTGAGATCATCAAGGCGCGGTCTATATGTCTATGGTTAACATTGACAGCTCTTACTCACGAATTGTTACATTTTTTTAAATGTTTTGTTCCTAATTTTATTTACTGTGATTAGGGTCGAGAGAAACGTCGACCAAACACATTCTCGTCGTCACCAGGCAAAAGCAGCAAGGTGGTTTTGGTCGACAGCGGCACCACTATGCATTCACCACATCACACCGAGAGGGCCGGCGAGCATTTGGCAAGTATTGTTGATTTGACTGTTGCTAGTAGTACTGCAGCTGGCTTAGTAAGATCCAAGTAACGATTCTCTTGTTATGGAGACTTTACTCAAAACTATAATAAAGAAGTATACAATAAACCTAAACATAAATTATATTAGTATGATTCTATCACCTTTTTTAGACGCAGCATATTTTAATGAATAATTTTATTGATTTTAATTTAAAAAAATTGTTTTTTTTTTTCAAATTATAATACGCTTAAAGAACCGATAACCGACGAGAAATAAGGGCTTCCGTGTGGCAACCTCGTACCGGTTAGCGAAGTGTTGGGCGCCCCCCCCCCACTTTATATATGCTAAAAGTCGGTAGGTACAGGTGAGTCCGGACCGTGCTTTGTGACATTCCTTGGGGGAGGCCTATGTTCAGCAGTGGACTTGTGATTGGATGATGATGATGATAATTAAGATGTTTTTTGTAGTAATTATGTTTGTGGTGTGGAATCCTGTCTGCTACAAAGCAATATCAAGGTCTGTTTCTTAAAAATTCAAAACTAGTTTCTTCAATGTATATATATCTGCAAATCTTATGTCGTTGAGGTAAGGCTTACTTTCGTGCAGTTTAATTTTCATCTTGTTTGCGTTATTTCATCTTAGTACTTTAACCAATCATTTTATTAAACGTGTCTAACATAACATCGTGCAACTGTAACAGGAGGGTGGGCATCAGACTTCATCTCCCATACTCATTCAAGGCCGCAAACCCAGACCTGACATGGTGCCCGATCTCACATCTAACACACCCCAGGTAAAAACCCTTTGGAAATTCCTACAGAATATCTATGAATTATATATACTGGACGACTTTTTTACCGCCTGAAAAAAAATAGGGTGTAACAGGTGAACGGATTACAAGCCTATGGAACTGATATTTTACTATTTATTTTTATTTTACATTAACATATGAAACTGATCTATCAATGAATATCCTTATTTGAAATAAAATTCGGTAGTCCTAAAAAATAACAACAAAAATTTTGAATTAAATATCTAAAGCAATTAAAACTATCGGAATTAAAATAATATGCACCCAATTAGTAGTATTTATTGATAAATAAATTTCATAATATACTAACGTAAAAAAATTGTAAAACATCAGTGCCATAGGCTTCTATTCTGTTTACCTGTGACAGCCAATTTTTTCCAGACGGTAAAAAAAATCAGCCAGTGTATTTGCTAATAATGATACATTTTATTGTTGCAACTCATTTAACTTTACATGTATTAACTTTTTGAAATTTATAATAACAAAAAATTAAAAAGTCTTATATTTATGTTCAAATAATTAAATACTATAATATATAAGTAAATATTAAAACGACTTTGACTTTGTGTAAGTTTTTGATGATTTACTTTGTAGAAACAACTTACAACTCGATTCCGGCTATGGTTTGTTATTCGGTTGATAGTGAATTGTCACATCTATCAATAATAAAAGTTGAAGTTCCTCTTCACTTCTGTCTGTCTGTATGTTGACGCTTAGCTTAGAAACAACTTCAGGGACCTTGATTTGGTTACCTCGATCTTCACGAGGAATTTTAAGGTAGATTATGATGAATTTATGAGTATTTTGTACAAATCAGCAAATGTAATGCTATCAAAAACACAACTTGTAAAAAAACCAAGTCTCGCAACTCAGATCTCCTACCTTAAAAAGTTATGTGATCCATATAATTAATCCATATAATAAATAATGTCGAATAACAAATGTCCAAGTCGGTTAATTTATTCAGTCTCCCTACATAAGGATCCTTCTGTTTTAAGTTATTACGTAATTAGCTAATCTAACAAAATCTTATAGTGACCATATCAATATTAAAAATCTCCTTGCTAACTCTGAGGGCATAGACTTATCTATGCCCATCAACTTACGGATCTTTTTCGAGGCTGAAACATACCGATACCGGGGTATGTCACAGAACATCGGTATCGATGAGGCTGGTATGAAACAGTCAGTTTGCGACATGGTTTATGCACGCTTGACCAAAGTGCTTAACAGCCTTTTGTCCGGTGCGAATAAGACACAAGCATATAACGGTTTGGTCATGCCTGTACTCATGTATACCTTTGGCATACTTAGGTGGACTCAAATTGAACTTAACGCTCTGGATGGAAAGGTCCGCACTACTATGACGTCCCATAGGATCCATCACACAGATTATGAGGCTGTACTTGCCGCGGAAACATTGTGGGCGTGGCTTTTTAAGCACGCTTACCATGCATAATCGCGAAGTGTGTGCAGCCTCCGTAATTACTTTCTGACGAAATCGGATGATCCATTCTATAGGGATGTCATTTTTTGTGATAAAGGGTTTACCCCTCTATCCTTAGCCAACGAGCAATGGCAAGACCCGGAAGTACAGAGCATTTCCGACTGGGAGACCGTATGGAAGGAGAAGGAGCTCCACGGGTGGTTCTACAAGGCTCTAGAATCTAGATTAACCTTTCGTAGACACAGTTGCCTCCTTCCACTGGCCACGTTTTGGTGACCTCTTTGGGGAAACCGAGGGTTTTGTCTGTGTAATATAGGATTAGGTTATTAAGACCAACATCGGAGATACATCCTAAGGGATGGCACCTTCGACATCTGTCGAGCTTGTCACCATCTTGGTGAGTCACTTAGGCATGTCATCTTCGGTTGTTCGGCGCTTTCTAACTCTGAGTACTTGCACAGGCACAACCTAGTAGCCAGAATTCTACACCAGGAGCTCGCTCTGAAATGCGGTCTAGTGGAGCAGAAATTGCCGTATTTAAGTACTTGCTGAAGCGAATAAGCCTGATATTGTGCTGATGGACCGGGCATAGTCAAGGATATTTTTGGTCGACATTACCATTCCGTATGACGAGAACCTCGTGAAAGCCGAAACAGATAAGCGAACAAAATATCTGGACTGGACTCACGAGGTGACCAACATGTGGGTGGGCTGTCGACCGAAATTATACCATAGTCGTTTCTGCAAACGGGTTAATTCCAGTCAGCCTCTCGGGTCATCTGAGGTAACTGGGACTCCATGATGGATATATATATATATATATATATATATATATATATATATATATATATATATATATATATATATATATATATATATATATATATATATATATATATATATATATATATATATATATATATATATAGGTTATGGGGTATCTCTATATATACTATAGAGAGATACCCCATAATAATAATAACACCTTCCTACTGTGATGAATTCGAGTAACGTTTTCAATATTTTCATAGAACTTCATCAAGAAGAACCCGTGATATGGAATTCTAGAAACCGGTTTCAAATAAATATTTGTAAGTCTATAAATATTGAGTAAGTATATGTAAAGTCGTAGCAATGAAATGCACGTCATCCATGCTTAAAAGATCTACGTTGTATATGTAAACGCGTCGAACTCGTCCACGAATAATTCGGCGAGTTATTTGGCGAGTAGATCGTCCGATAATCTAAACGTGCCATTATGATAAGTCGATAAGATTGAAAAAAAATCGTGTCTCTCAGAGCAAAAAATATAGTTTCTTATTTGGAAGAGGAGTTGCTAAGTTTGGTGTTTCTGCAAAAGTAGTTTCAAATGCCGCAAAACTATTTACGACACTAGACAGCAAATTCAAATAATCATAGGTATTTAAGCTATTACACGATAAGAGGAAAAACTTCATATAAAATTTTACTCACAGCAACAACCTGACGTTCAACCGACCTCGTCCTACAAATCTAGAGAAGGCTCGTCGTTCAAGAAACACAACACGGACAATCTCGATGAACAGGTCAGAATACAGTTAAATATGTATGTTTATTAATCACGTGCTTTGTGGCATTCCTTGAGGGAGGCTAATGCCCAGCTGTGGGCTTTTGAAGGGTTGTAATCTGTACATGTATGTAATAAATCTGTAGAAAAATTGTGTGTTCACGTTTCACGCAAAAACTACTAGATGGATTTTTCTGAAATTTAATACGTGGGCAGTAAGTGATTGTGTATAACATATAGACAACTATCTATCCGCTTATGGAAGAGTAAAAGAGAGTTATGTTTTATATATTTTTTAAGTTTAAAGTCATAATGGCTCCTGATGTTTCTATGAGTCATAAAGAGAATTTAGCTTCACGTGTAATAGGTCTATAGAAAATTGTGAAAATGAAACTCTTCGTCAGGTGGAAGGGCAGAACAATGTCTGCCGGGCCAGCTAGTGAATGATAATTAAAAATAAATCACTAGGTATTGATCTTCGTTGGTCACTAATCACGAGGTGGCGTCGAAAGAGAATCAATCTCACTTCGTCCCGTGAATGTAAGTGAGAAGAACTCCAGATAAATCTTATGTCTTCCGATAGATGGCGCTATAACTGACTCGTTTACACCAGTCTTGAAATACCCAGATCGGCGACGAACAGCGTCAAAGGTGCTTCACCTCTAATCCTGCGATCGTCAACCTGATTGCCATGGGTGATTATTGTCTTTCCTATAACAAGAGGCCAACTTCAAGTAGTGAATTTTTAGTTGTTGATGATATAGATGTGGAAGAAAATCCTTCTCAATTTTTATTTGAATTAGAAGTCTTTCTAGCGTCCACATCTTATTACGAAAAAATACTAGAATTATGTCGCAGGTAATAAATGATCAAGAAGCAACATCTCAGATATATCACACATTGTGTAACCAGACCGGAGACATCCAAATTTAGTTCTTACTTAAGGTAAAAGATGTCTTGTTCCCAGCAGTACTTCATAATAATTGGCTGCTTAACTTGCTTTACCGCTCTTAAAATATTACAAAATGTGCTTAATTTTTACCACTTATATCTGCAATTAGCAATTTCATTTGTGCTGGCGGGAGATCGAATCCCAGCCGTTCGCATACTATGATATTTACGGCAAGTGCTTATGTATAATTATTTGGCTGGCAGGCACTAATACAAATAGCTACTGAGGCCTTTGTGAAGGAGCTGGGTTTAGAAAGCGATGATTTGCTCCGTGGCAACGTACAAGTGAGAGACCTCCCCGCTGGCACCTACATCATGAAAGAGGAGAGCCATAAGGTGATTATTACATTTTCATACTAGTTAGGTGATTAGCGAGCACACATTTCACTTAGTGTAAGTGGATGTTGTGGCCCATAGACACCCATTTCTGATTAAGTATAAATACACTACACAGAAAATACAGATACACTATCACCCCTGAATACTAATATAATAATATAAAATGGTTTTGTCAGTCTCCGGTTTTCCACTCTTACCATTCGAAAGAGCAGCATAAGTTTTTTCACGTTAATGCTCTGTACATGCAGTTGCAAACTACGTCGTTGTTCTTTTAATTTATTACATTTATTACGTACTCGTGTACTAGATCTCACTTTTGTTAACACGGACATGAGGTTTCTACACTCATTCAACTAAGAAGAAGAGGTTCATTACACAAAAACTATTTAAATTTTTTTAGTTGCCATATCGTAAACAATGTTGTAATTTTGTCTGATGGTAAAGCCAATTTCCGTTAGTAAAGTTGCCAGATTTGACTGTAAAAATATTAAAATACTTTCCACATAATAGTTTGCTTCTGAAGTCAGTGCTAAATCGTAGCAGTAGTAGAATCAGTGTGTAAAATTATGTTATTATTTTTATTTGCTTGAAGTCTTCTGTGATTTTATTTATTAAAATATTTTGTTTTTGACTCTTGAGTGGGCTAAGGAACATCATACAATATCACACACACACAACTCACAAGCTTGTGAGTTGTGTGTGTATCTTTGGTCTAAATAGTTACGTTAAAAACTTCATCTTCTATTTTACATATTTTATTTGGAGCCCACGAGTATAACCTATTTAATAAAAAGAAAAGAAACATAAAAATCAGTCCCGAAAATAGTATCGTATAACACGTATGCAAAAAAAACCCTGTGCAGTTCACACACGGTAGAAGGGAAACCTTGAAATGAAATGAAATATAAAATATTTCACGGCAAATGATTTATTTAATATATTCTTTTTCAACCACAAGTGCAGCAAAAAGTATGGGATAAAAATTTTATTTTATAGCCAAAAATATTACGATCCTTATTTTTAAACTTAATTTTAGTGTAATAAATCAAAAGAATATTTTCTTTCGACTAAAATTGCTATATATAATAGCGCCATCTACTTTATTCTATAGGTAAAGTCATTTTATGGAACAAAAATTGATTGACTCTCAAGGCGGTGTACAAAGTAGACGCTAAATGGCCTGAGATTTGAAATCGTAGATATCGTGAATAAATGGCTTGGTATTTTTAAATAATTTTATTCAATATGGCAAACTTTTTTTATTTGCAGAATTTGTTAAATAAAATAAAATATTTCAAAAAGACAGTGTTCGAATGGCGGATTCGAACCCACAACCTTTTGAGTTCGCAGTCTACACTGTATTCTATCTCATTTTCTGGCAGGCTAAATCCTATAGGTGTATATGTTTGTCTCTTCTTGTGTCACTTTTTTCTTCAGGTTTCAAATCACGATTCGAAAGAAGTTTTCACGTCAAAAATCTTTTTTGAAATAGATTAAAAATCAATTTATAACTCATTTTCAGTACCAATATTATTATGATTATTAATATATTCTTAATTTCTTTCAAAAGCTGTATTATTGTATCGAGGGTGAGCCGGAGATTGTTCAGGTAGCTATTGATTTCGCGCGTTAATAAGAGTGGTGTTAAGTTTTTAGTGTGACTGCGACGTGTTTCAAATTCATGTAATCTACCTATTAATGAATTCATTACTGTTACAAAATATCAGCACAAACTACTATTTCGATTTAGTAAACTGCAGTCTTAGCTAACCATTATGTACAAAAATCATTCAGTTTTTTGTTTTGCACAATTTTATTTAAATTATGATAAAATTGAACCTCCGATTAAAAATTATCCGTTAAGTAGTCATTGCATTCACATTTAAATAATTGAAATACATCACGAATAATAAATAAAATCGTTTGGTCATTTTTAATTACGCTACATTGATATGCATGTTGTTTTTACATGCCACAAATGCCTGTGTGCGATACATATTTGTATATTTTCTAAATTAGTTTACTATTAGTTGTAAACTTGTAAGTATTGTTATTCATATGACATTGGTTTATTCTTGTACAACATAGATTTGTTATTTGAGTTGGGTAGTTGACGACGCCATTAATTGGTTTACTACGTCATATAATTAAAAATTAATACCTACTTTTAGTAGTACCTACTCGAAACATTGTGAATTTTCCATTTTAAGTTAAATTAGATTTTTAATATTGTAATATATACAAATAAGATGGACAGATGGATAACAACTAGACATGTGTCATTCATTCATTTCTAGTGACTCGATCATTCAAGTATTGATTCGTCTTACGAACCGGGTCATTCGGATCGATCATTCAAATTGATCATTTCGAGTTCCAATACTCTGTGATCTGTGAGACCTGCTCGATAATGACGGTTGTCGAACATTACTACAATATAACTCTTTAGTCGTAGGTCCTTTTAATCGTTTGATCCGAATTGATACTGAATATTTATACTACTAATACTTTGATGTGACCCGGGTTAAATGGATGAATCATTCACGATTGACACATGTCTAATAACAATTACGACGTCATTAGTTATAAGGTTATTACACTATATTCTCATACAATTTCTATAGAAATTTTTGTTTTGATTTCAATAGTCTAGTCAAATACCCAATTTCGAAGTATCCATATGCTTGCTATATTGATTTTTGGAATATTAATTGTTTCGTTCAGGACGTGTCTTTAGTGTACCTCCTGTCTGGAGCACTGCTCGTCTCCCAGAAGGTGGCCGAAGGTGAAGGCGAGGTGCATATGTTTACGGCGTATCCAGGTAAGCATTTACCACTCATCATTTTATCACACTTCGGGATTTTAAAACTACTTTTGTTTTAATTTTTTTATGTAATAATTAATGTTTTTAGCTGCAAGTTAGATGTTACAGAGAAGTATTACGCACAAACACAAAGGTCTCATTTTTATTATATTATATTTACCTATCCTAACCAATTCGATATACCAACCCTTTTTATAAGCATGGTTGGGTACCAATTAATTGAAAATTGTTTTTATTCCGATAAAAATATAAGTGTCTTTGAGGTACCTTTTGTTACGCTAAACAGTGCGATTTAATATCTAGGGCGTGTATAGTATTGATAAGCACTTATAAACTGGGTGGGATTTTAGTCTAAATTTTAGTCAATACAAATGTAAGTGAAAAAATTGCTAGATCTGAAGTTGTGTATCATTAAGGTCAAAACTGAAACAGGAATATTCAATATTTATACTCGGTGTAATCGGCATTGAGCTCCGTTGAGGGTATTCAGTCCTATTGTCTATGGTAGCACCATGCTGCAACTATATTATGGTTGTAGCACGAATGGGTCGACTTTACTGGGTAAGGACTACGCTCTCACAGAATGCCAGCGTGAAATAACAGTTTTAATACAATAATTACAACAAATAAATAACAGTTAAGCGGATCGTTTGTCACACAATTCATATAATGAAATGAGCTTCCTCCATCGGTCGGCAGGCGAAGTGGAAGGTGGCTTGGCGGTTCTTACGGGGGAGCCAAGTTTCTTCTCGATCCGCGCGAAACATTTCTCACGTATCGGGCTGCTGTCGAAGGGCGCGGTGTACGCGATCATGCGCGATCGGCCCTCCGTGGTGCTGCACATCGCCAACACCGTGGTGAAACGCCTATCGCCATTCGTGCGGCAGGTCGATTTCGCACTCGATTGGGTCAGTTTACTTATATACTTTTGTAGTATTTTAAGTCCATTAAAACGTAATAACGAAATACTATTGAGACTGGCACACAATTCATACAGTTAAAGACAATTACTGTCATGATATATATATATATATATATATATATATATATATATATATATATATATATATATATATATATATATATATATCCGTACACCTTACTTTGGTGTCATTTAGTGTAGCTTCGATATTTGTGTGGTGCGGAGCGGCGCTAATAATAAGATAATTCAAATCCAAGTTTGAACTTGGACTAAAACAACTATTATCACCTATTTTTAGTCAAGTAACTAAAAATAGGTAATAATATCTTAATACTATAATAGAAAACTATATTTATTCATTTAAATACTACGCTAGATAGCGTACGCTAGGGTCATTGTAGATGTTCCATTACAAAACCGAATGTAGGTAAAATATTTTACTGAACAAAGATTTGACTGGTATTTTTAGAAATAGATTTAATTTTTTAAATTATTTTATAACCAGTTTATATATGAATACTTATTTTATGTTCTATCTTTTTTGTATAACATATCAATCTTTTTGGATGTGTATATATAATGCATTATATATTATATATTATGCATAATATATTTGTAAAAAAAAGTATTAATAATGATCTTTGAAAATAAATGTATGTTTTTTTATTTTACATAATTACCTTTTAATTCATCCAAAAAAATATCATTGGAATGTAATAATGATAATATTATGTAATATTATATTACATTAACACATATGCAAAATAAATGAAAATTAAAAATAATTGTAGGTATTGGATAAAATTAACAAACCAATCTAAATAAACAATTTTCACATATTGATAATTAAAATAAATTAATCGAATTAAAAATATACACAACCCTAGTTCAATATTAATTAAATTCTGTTTACATAGGTATATGAGACTGTAATGCACTTTAGTGCGTCGTAATTTTCGTTCCTGTTTGCAATTCTACATTGCAAACAGGAATGAAAATTACGAAGACCAGACTTAGCTATCTGCGCAGGGCAGGGTTACAGTGCCCGAGTGTATGCGTAAACACAAATGCACCCAATATTACCAAATTTTCATAGTCCTATGGGACGGTAATCGGATACGACCGGAGAGATCAGACGCAGGACCCACGGTTTAACCACGTTTACGACCACTTTAATCAATAAGGCAGTCGAATACCTGTTTGAATACATGTTATAGATGGAGAGTTAGATGAGCTATTGCTTGGCAAAGTGAAAAAATACACATTCTGTTTTGATGTACATAAAATTCAAACCAAAAAAAAATCATATTGGGCTGCAAATACGAAACGGTCGCCAACTGAGTATAAGCTTACTATTACACAATATTTTTAAAACGTCAACATTGCAACATTTTGAAAGCAGTTAACAAAACGATGAACGAACTAATATCAAAAAAGCACATTTTCCTTTCATTCACTAGGTGTTCATCGAATCCGGGCGTGCGGTGTACAGACAGGATGAAGAATCTGGATCCACGTTTATTGTATTAAGCGGACGTTTGCGTTCAGTAATCACGCATCCGAATGGCAAGAAAGAGTTGGTGGGAGAGTATGGCAAAGGAGACCTGGTGGGAATCGTAAGTACTAAATAACTCTCCCTTTTTATTTGTTCTTGAAAATTTATTGCTATATATGGTTCACTCTCGTTGTAAAAAATTTACGTAGTTATTGACGATTAACATACCAAAATTTCGTGCACCTTGACGTCACTTCGAATCGCCGGTCTGGGTATTTTACGTCGACATTCACGATAAGGTTGTACCGCCATCTATTGGAAACCAAGGAATTTTTCCTATTTTCCGTAGTCGACTGTTAGAAAACGGTACGACCACTGACCTCTATATATACAAGTACGCTGGACTGGCTATACCATACAAAATGTCTGTGCCAATTTGTAGCACCCCGTTAGGGGTCTTGAAAACAAAAATTGATATAATATGCCAAAGTCTGTTATCTTATTTAAATTGTCATATTTAAAAAATCTGTATTTTGAACTATTAAACTAAAAAACGTAAGTATTTTATGTTTTTTGATTGTGTATAATATGGTTACATAATAAGAATAATTTTTGATAACAATGAGAGTGTGCGTAATCTGTAAAACTCGTTACCAAAGGCGAAGCGGTATAATATTTCACAAGTAAGTGAATTTGCAGTTTATATTAAACAAATTAAAACTATTTTATAACATAAGTACTTAAAAATTTGTTACTAATCTTAATATCATATATACCAACATGTTTTTGGCTGTATATTACTGAGTTTTGATAAACAATAAAATTTAATAGGGCTATCGAGTTCCTTGTCTATAATATTTATCGATGTTCTTTCCTACCCATATCTGTTAATAAAGAAAGTCACCAACAACAGATGATTATCAAGTGTTTATTAACAGACTTCCAACTGAACCTAGACTAAAATTATGACTTAAAAGCATAAATATTGTGAATTGGCGTCTGTAACAAAATGATCACATTTGTTCTAAACATTTCACAGACGACTGTTTTATTAGACATGAGAACTGCACCACTTTGATAAAGTGCAGTATTTCGACAATATTTTCTGGTAGTAGCAGTATCAGTAATTACAAAAGTATTAGATTATTATTCCGAATGTTTTTTTATTTCTTCTTTCCTCATTTTCCCCAAAACTCCAGGGCCATAGCCAAGTGTCGAAAGATCGCCTGATGATGTCGAGCCACGTTGGATGTGTGTTAGTGGGCTGCGGCTAGAGGAGATTCCTCTCCCTGTACCGCTGTAGTCGAGGTGGAGACGTCAGGGAAGAGGAGTGTTAGTATGGTGATTGGCGATGCGATGCCACTCGACTATCCTTTGCGACTTTGGTGAGGCTGCACCACTTGATGCTTCCAAGTGCTCGTTTTTCCTGGCTCCATTTACATATCGGGCTTGGGGAGTCCGAAATGCAGGTGGAGTCAGAGGCCGCGAAGGGCAGTTTGCCTTGTGTTTCTGGTGCACTTTATCTGAGAAGAAAAACGGGGGGGGGGGGAGTCAGCAACTAAAGAGGGTCTGCCATTGGGCGGCTGGCACCGGAGGGGCCGCGGATGTGCATGAAAGCGTTTCCGTGGCCCTGTCAATTTGCGGCGGAGGTAGAATACATGGGGTTTTAGTAAGTGTGAGTCTGGAGATTTAATTCTCTCTCGAGTCTCAAGATTCAATTTGTGCTTTAACTTCGTAGTGGCCGATCGTTTACATTCACGGTTTTTGGCAGCTTCCTCTTCCGCAACATCCATCGACAAAGCCAATTAAGTGTTTGATCAAGAACCCATGGATTGCGATATGTCAAGCCCCCTCCAAAACGTGGCACTGCCGAAGCTGGAAAGCTTAGGAGAATAAAATTAGAAATTAGGATATCGGCAGTAGAACCAGAGTGACCTACATCGCTCAGTGTATTAGTAAGCTGAAGTGGCAATTGACCGGCCATATAGCTCGAAGAACCGATAACCGATGGGGAAAAAAGATTCTCGAGTAGCAGCCTCGTACTGGCATGTGAAGTGTCGTAAGTTCCTCCACTAGATGGAGTGAAAACCTGGTAAGACATACAGGAAGTTGATGGATGCAGGTGGCTCAGGACCCTGCTTTGTGGTATTCCTTGGGGGAGGTCTGTGTTCAGCAGTGGACTTGTGACGGGCTTTAATGATGATGAATGATAGTGGCGTTATATTAGTATGATACATAAATAGAAGAGACGTTCCGAGTAGAGTCCATCTATCCATAGAGTCCATTCTATTTATTTAGGTATAGGTAGGGTATAGAATTTTTATCGATATATTTTGTCACACTGTCTTATGACTATTATTAGTTCCGTGGACGTGCACTTCTGCTGTCAGCGCCAAAATGGCGCAAATCAAATTGCCTTATATATGCCACGGTGTATAGCCAGTCCAGCGTACTTGTATATATAGAGGCCAGTGGGTACGACGGACGGACGACGGGTAAAAAAATACGTGAACACGTGAATTTTGTATGATGTTTTGTATGGACTAGATTATATTATATATTTTATGGTTGTAACTCCTATGGTTGTAACTAGACCCTTTACTTGAGTCCATCATCGTGATGATAGAACGCACATGTTCCCGAAATATTTTATATCAAACGTGCAACTTTACTTATATTATATATTTTAATTCATGTGGTTATATTGTGGCTACCAGGTGGAGATGGTAACTCAAACTCGACGCAGCACGACAGTGATGGCGGTGCGAGACTCGGAGCTGGCGAAGCTGCCTGAAGGACTATTCAATGCCATCAAACTGCGCTTTCCGGTGGTCGTCACTCGACTTATAAATCTGCTTGGACATAGAATCCTAGGTTAGTACATTCAAATTTAGTTTCGTATGTTTGAAATTCGATCTGGTACCTGTAGTATAATTAATTAGCGTTCCACTAATTTTTTTTACGTTAGATGATGATATTATGACTGATACAATTTCTTAATAAATTTCAATTTTGCAAAAAATTAAACAGAAGTAAACGCCAAGCGCGTTTCGATTATAGATCGAGGATAGTTGCAGGTATGTAAGGGCCACAGCGTTCACTTGTCATCAGGTAGTACCAGTTACCACCATTTGCCAACCTTACATTTATAAAAACACAATCACCATTAACGCGTATTTTATTGTGACAGGTTCATGGCAGAAGCCTGGTGCGGCCGGGCGCGGGCCGTCAGCGCTGGAGCCGCGCTTCTCGCAGCACACGTTCTCCACCGTGGCCGTGGTGCCGGTGGGCGACGACGTGCCGCTCACCGCCTTCACCTACGAGCTGTACCACTCGCTCAGCGCCATCGGTACGTCACCTCAAGTTTTATGCCCTATCTATACAATGCGGAGTAATGAAAACATCCAGAGGAAACCTGCATGTTTGACAAATAATAAAACATATATTTCAAAGAAATGTTAAGTTCGCCAGCACGCATTGGGACAACGCGATAGACATTTCCTTGCCCTAAGACTCTCTTATCAATAATAGAAAGCCTGTGTCCAACTGTGGGACGTATATAGGCTCTAAATTTAACTTTTGGTCACCTTATAGTATATCAAAAACCGACCTTATATTTAGTCCGGAGCACAGTAGTGCATACAATGTTGTTTGATAGTAATTGTAAGTAATACACTGGTATCTACCCAGCGGACTTTGAAGACCTAGTACTTTGAAATTTATTTAGCGTAATGACATATAGCCGTGTAGTGGCGGTGTAAAATATCGACTACCCCCATATCGTCCCGCGGGTGTCGTGAGAGTCGACAGAGGGAAACTGAGACAGGAGATGGGCAGCAGCATCTTCTTCATAACAACTCAAAATAATAAAAAAACTGTGATTCTAATATGGCAAAATACCCCCTGTGAGGCAATAATGGGGGAGGCCTATGTAGGCATATGACTTATTATTTCACACAGATTGTGTATAAAACTAGGACAAGTTTTGTTTTAGTGATATATTTACGCGTACAAAGTCGCAGACAGGGATAGTTAAATATATAATCGATCGTTTTGTTATTTACAGGGCCGACTGTACGACTGACATCTGACGTCATCAGGAAGCTGCTGGGACTTACAATTATGGATCCAAACAATGAGTACAGACTCAGCTCGTGGTTGGCACAACAAGAGGATAAACATAAGGTATTGTGGCGTTATTTTTTAAAGTTTGATCAATATATGGTAACCATAGAATACTATAATACACAATAGAATGGCTGTCAACTTTACTTTGTACGAGGTTTGGCGTCGCCAAACCCGATTCGCCGTGTTGACAGACTGAATAAATTTAAACATTTAAGACTTTTGATTAATGTTCAAGACCATCATTAAAAAAATTGTTTAAATTTTAATACATATTTATTTGTAAATAGGGTGCAATTTGGCATTTTTTAAATAATTTGCGAAATTTGGAAACGATTGTAACGTCAAAACACTTCTCGTAATGACATTTATACGTGTGAATTGACGTATTCGTAACATTTTAATGGTTACGCGGGCTTCGCCCACTCCCCCGTTCTATTATGTATGTATTATAGTATTCTATGATGGTAACTAGCAGCTTTTTATAACCCTAGTTTTCCTTTTACATGTGGGTATCGATTTTGTAAACTTCCTTGGAGACACTTTTGGTGTAGGCCAACAGATGGCACTAAGAGTTCAGTATTAAATAGTATTAAAAATAAGAATGCTATAGGAAAGTAAATAAAGCAAACCACCCCCACATCTTATCCCCTAACCCCCACCATTCTTTTGAAACTTTAAAATACTCTGTTGTTTGCTTACAGGTGGCTTTATACCAGTGCGATCCCAGTTTGACCCAGTGGACCCAACGCTGTATCCGACAAGCTGATTGTATATTGATTGTCGCATTAGGTGATAAACAACCCAGTATCGGAAAGGTATGCATTTGTTATTTGTGTTAACAAAATATTTGTTTTTAACTTATTTCACTTGAGTTTTTGTGTATTGGTGGAATTCTTATTTGATAGAAAATGTATTTTTGTATTTATAATTGAGCTTTTTTATTTTTTTAAAGTGATGGTGGCAAATGAGCACACAGTCCATCTAAAGATAAGTGGATTCTGCGGCCTTTAGGCCTATGGAACTCAGTGGCGAAGCTTCCATTAAAGCCGAAAAGCCGGGCTTGCCTTATTAAAACTGAATCAATCAATAATATCAACTAATAGAATAACTCATAAACTGTTTCAAATTATTTCTTTTTTCCCGCGCACTCCACTGTTCGACACATGTCGACCGATGACCTCGTATTGCCTTAGCGATACGTTTATACAAAGGTACTCTGTGGCGATACTGCTGCTGTCATAAAGTGAGTTTTAATAGAGCGATTAGTTGTCTCCCTCGCTCGCGTGGGCTTTTTATGGGGCTTTCGAGAAGACGATCGCTCTCTTTCTAACCTATGGCAAAATATTCCATAATGAAATATAACTAGGAAATGTTTATATAGCAATTACTATTGAGCCAACAAGCCTGGCTTTGCCATTAAGTTGTTTAGGAGGAGTGCGTTAGCGACTAGCGAAGTGGTTGCGGGCCCCTCGTATGCAAGTTCACTTCACATTTCAATGTTTATGTTTGTTTTTGTTGTGTTTGTTAAAAAATTATGCTTTTTCGAAGATTTTCATTGAAAATGGGAGGATAATAGTGTTCATTGTGATGAATATAAGTGTGTTGAAGTGCTAATCGGCGAGGAAAAGGTAAAAATCTTTAAAAATGAAATTTAATATTCAATAAACATTTCTTCATACTTTAAATATAGGTACAGGACTCTTTAGTATTAAAGTTTAATTAAGTTAGGCGTATTTAAAGGTTTAATAACTCAATATTTATATTACCATACGAATTAAAAATATCAATTTGATCAGCAGCATAAAGTACGAGACCTAGGTTTAATTTTAGAGGAAATAAGTGTTACAATCTTTTTTAACGGGAAGCCCAAATTTTAATTAAATAAATCAAAAGAATACAGAAGAATGTATTGAGGTTTTTAAAGAATAGTACTCCCTTTAGTTATTTCCAGTTAGGTTTCTCTGTCTACTTTCCAGTATATAAAATTTTAATGGCGCCATCTACTTAATTCTATAGGTAAAGTCATTTTATCGAACAAAAATTGGTACGGTTTATTATGAATTGAAAATGAATAATTATAATAAATAGTCATTATTTTATGGTAACAAATTAACAAAGCTTTATCTTCTTCTTCTATAAATCAAGATCTAGATGCGTTGTCACCCGTGAAGACTAATGCCTCGTAAAAACTAAAGTTTGTGTTAAATGTTTACGTTCGTCCAATTTAAATGAGCCTGCAGTATCCGTGTACCTTTTATAAGACACTACAATGCCAATTTTTTAATAGCTTTTGAACAACACAGCAGCTAGAAATTAAGAAAAGAGTTATTCAAAAGCTGAAAGTAGCCCAATCCTTAACGAGACAACTGGACTTTAAACACCTTAGACCTTCGTAACTATGGTTTATCTATATCTCTTTATCGGCCATAACATTCCACTTTTGAATAGAGGTTTTTCGTCTTTGTCAATGAGGTCATCCACGACTTTCTGCCACCAGGGTAAGTTAATTTGTTTGAAAAATGTAAAGGTTAATGTTTGTTTATGTACTATTAGTTATATTTTATATTAATAAGATAAAAAACAAATAAACCAAACCGTAGACATTAATAAAAGTAGAAAATTTTTAAAAAATTGTGAAAAATGTGAAAAAAGATTTAAGAGCAAACACTGAGACATTGTTTTGTATATTAATATAATACTCTAGAAAGTGACAAACCTTTATTTAAAACTAGCTTCTCAATTTACATTATGTAAAAAAAAACTTCATCGCAGTGTCTACAAGCAACATCTGGTTAGCGCAAGATTATTAGCCCTCATTGTAGGGAGCCCTTATCTCCACACATGGATTGACGACTGCAGAACCAGACGTCTAGCACCTATGATGCTGCAGATTTTTTAATGAAACTGAACTATCAAGCGAAATTACAGTCCACCTGGTGATAATTTGCTACTTTAGTCCCTAGACACTAGCAGTGAACTTTAAATAAATAAGGCAACAAATGGATGGAAATTCTCAAGGATTTAACTATACTGGTTCTTTGTACCTTTGATACCGGAACAAAGCAGTGCAAGCACCGCTATGTGGCGGCAGAAGTAAGCTCAGAGGGTGGTATTTGCCCGGACGGACTTCTAAACAGAAAAGGAGTTCCGTAAAGATGATAAAGATACAAGTAATATGGCAAAGCTACCGATAGTTATGTGGGTTTTATCTCTTCGGTTTTGAATACAGAGTACACGTGTGGTTGTGCATACTATCATGAATTATGATCCTGTAATGCGTTCGTTTTCCGAAACCGAAATTCGTTTTAAAGGATATATGATCTAAATAATAATATGTGGATGATAGGGGATGTAATGTAGAATACTCGAAACGTTTAATTAAAAAAATGAAAATGCTATACCTTTTCGGTCAAGATCGAGAAGGAGATCGAGCGGCTGGCGATCCGTACGCAGAAGGAGCTGGTGCTGCTGCACCGCGAGGGCGGGCCGGTGCCGTCGGGCACCGTGCACTGGCTCAACATGCGCTCGTGGGTCAGCCAGCACCACCACGTGCGTTGCCCGCACCGCATGTTCACGCGCCGCAGCCAGTACCGCGTCGTGAGTACCCACTGCTGCCCACTGCTGCACCACCACGTGCACCGTGCACTGGCTCAACATGCGCTCGTGGGTTAGCCAGCAACACCACGTGCGCTGCCCGCACCGCATGTTCACGCGCCGCAGCCAGTACCGCGTCGTGAGTACCCACTGCTGCCCACCGCTACACCACCACGTGCACCGTGCACTGGCTTAACATGCGCTCGTGTGTTAGCCAGCACCACCACGTGCGCTGCCCGCACCGTATGTTCACGCGCCGCAGCCAGTACCGTATCGTGAGTACCCACTGCTGCCCACTGCTGCACCACCACGTGCACCGTGCACTGGCTCAACATGCGCTCGTGGGTTAGCCAGCAACACCACGTGCGCTGCCCGCACCGCATGTTCACGCGCCGCAGCCAGTACCGCGTCGTGAGTACCCACTGCTGCCCACTGCTGCACCACCACGTGCACCGTGCACTGGTTCAACATGCGCTCGTGTGTTAGCCAGCACCACCACGTGCGCTGCCCGCACCGTATGTTCACGTGCCGCAGCCAGTACCGTGTCGTGAGTACCCACTGCTGCCCACTGCTGCACCACCACGTGCACCGTGCACTGGCTCAACATGCGCTCGTGGCTTAGCCATCAACACCACGCCCGCTGCCCGCACCGCATGTTCACGCGCCGCAGCCAGTACCGCGTCGTGAGTACCCACTGCTGCCCACTGCTGCACCACCACGTGCACCGTGCACTGGCTCAACATGCGCTCGTGGGTTAGCCAGCACCACCACGTGCGCTGCCCGCACCGTATGTTCACGCGCCGCAGCCAGTACCGTATCGTGAGTACCCACTGCTGCCCACTGCTGCACCACCACGTGCACCGTGCACTGGCTCAACATGCGCTCGTGGGTTAGCCAGCAACACCACGTGCGCTGCCCGCACCGCATGTTCACGCGCCGCAGCCAGTACCGCGTCGTGAGTACCCACTGCTGCCCACTGCTGCACCACCACGTGCACCGTGCACTGGTTCAACATGCGCTCGTGTGTTAGCCAGCACCACCACGTGCGCTGCCCGCACCGTATGTTCACGTGCCGCAGCCAGTACCGTGTCGTGAGTACCCACTGCTGCCCACTGCTGCACCACCACGTGCACCGTGCACTGGCTCAACATGCGCTCGTGGGTTAGCCAGCACCATTACGTGCGCTGCCCGCACCGTATGTTCACGCGCCGCAGCCAGTACCGTGTCGTGAGTACCCACTGCTGCCCACTGCTGCACCACCACGTGCACCGTGCACTGGCTCAACATGCGCTCGTGTGTTAGCCAGCACCACCACGTGCGCTACCCGCACCGTATGTTCACGCGCCGCAGCCAGTACCGTGTCGTGAGTACCCACTGCTGCCCACCGCTGTACCACCACGTGCACCGTGCACTGGCTCAACATGCGCTCGTGTGTTAGCCAGCACCACCACGTGCGCTGCCCGCACCGTATGTTCACGCGCCGCAGCCAGTACCGCGTCGTAAGTACCCACTGCTGCCCACCGCTGGGTACGCTGCAATCGTAACTTTGATGACGATCGCACTACGTATTTTTGAGATTGTATCTTATTAATTATTCACAGCTGACGGTTAGGATTCCGCTTTTCCTGTCAAGAAATCGTCAGTAGCAATCCCGAGTCAGCAAATTGGTAATGTTTCACCCCCGTGCCTCGTAAACCACGTAAAGCCGCAGGTTCTGCGTCTGATCTTTCTCTTATCGTGTCGGATTAGTGTCCCATCGGACTATGAGATTGAAGAAATAGAGTGAACTTATGCATACACATGTGCATTATAATCCTCTCCTGCGCACATGGCTGGTCTCCATTGAGACCGTAACCGAATTGGGTGTGAAGGACATTATTATTTTTAATGCTTTTTGCTTTGTTTGACACCCACAATAAGAGATTCTCTTATTATTATATAATATCATCCGTTGTTGCATCTGTTAGTGATCGTGTAACTTCTGAATTATTTAACTGATTGGAGTATTTTTTTACAAAAGACACAGATTAGAAAGTACGCCAATTTATTAAACTATTAAAAATGTATAATTTATACTTGCGATTGTTGATTATTGTTACATACCATGATTATGCCGTGAGGCGAAACCGTCGGTTTTTATAGTTAGTAAATTAAATTTTTTCATAAATTTTGTGAAACACGTACAGGCGTGTATCCAAATCACAAAAGATAAATTTAAGATGTAGTGACTAGTTGGTGAACTTTTTAAACTGTGACAATCTAAAGTGCGTACTTATAAATATTCCCGATTGTATGAATACATAAATAAAATAAATAAACACTACATATACATAAAAATGATAATAACACTTGTAATGATTTCAATGAGGTGTGACTTCCAGAGCGAGCTGTACAGCAAAGTGCTAATGTCTGAAGCGAACGTGCATTCGGACTTCTCTCGGCTGGCGCGCTGGCTCACGGGCACGTCGGTGGGGCTCGTGCTGGGAGGGGGCGGGGCTCGCGGCGCCGCGCACGTCGGCATGATCCGCGCCATACAGGTGCCGGCTCACACTCACTCACCAACCCACATCCACCACTCACACATGACTACACACTCACCAATATGCCATCCAATTGGGACCGTGGTCAAGCACTTATAATAAGTAAAAAATGGCATTTATACTCATTCCGACTTACTAACCAACCAATCGCAGCGGAGGCTATGACGTTATTAACTTTAAGGAGCTATGGTCAGTGTGTATTAAATGTTCGTTCTATGGCTAGTGCTCAAATGCTTTCAATTATTTATTAATTTATTTTATTCAGTTTTATTTTATTGTACATCTTTAAAAAAAAAAAGATTACCACGAACGGACTACTGGCATACTTTCCCAGTCAATCCAGGACGTGTGTAAATAATGTGATATCATAATTAATTATACTGGCTCATACAAGTAGCATGTTAAGTGGATAGTGTGGTCCATAGACATCTACATCTATTTTCGATTATAAATCAAAATATACTTGGCATTTACTTTTGTTTGTTGACGAAGGAATTTCAAAGTCGACATTTATTACATTTATTATAGTCACGAATGAGGTCTAGAATAAAATGCCTTGCGTTACAATTAAAAAAGACTTCCGGTTCTCGTTACTATAGCATGGAACACAATATCATAGTGCGATTTCACGCTGATAGTGTATGTGAGCGTGGTTATTCCCCGATTGAGTCGACCTACTAGTGCTGCTTCAAACACACTACAGTATTTGCAAAAATAAAACCCGTAATATACATTTGGCATATATAAATTTTATAATTTTACTACAAGATTAATTAATGGAGAACATTTTCATACAATAAATTTAAAAATGGGACACACCTGTGTTATATGTTTCTAAAAATCAAATTTATTTAAAAATAGTATTACATAAAGAGCCGTTGCTCAGTATTTAAAAAAAAGTTCTATTAATTTTCCTACGACGTTTCCCGCGCTTTTCATTTAAAACGATGTATCTTAACCGTGGACGTTTGCGCGCTATAATCTATTATTATTTTAAATTTGGTTTGACCGAACAATTAAGTTTACAACGGTTACTATCAGCATTAGGGGACTCAGCTCCATCACGAGCAACAATTTTAGGTAGTTTGCCGAATTCAAAAGGGAGAAAATTAACCTTAAACATGACCAAAGAACCGGGGCTTCACAAACATCAGTAACGGCAGAAAATGTATGGACTAGTGAAATGTTGGTGCGAGAAGACCCACGAATCACATCTACGGACATTAGTTCGGGGAGCATTCTTATCACCTTACATCAACATCTTGGAGTGAGGGAGGTATGTTGTCGATGGATGCTCATTTGCTCTTCGAAAGCGAAAAACAGACTCGTGTGGATTGTTACCATGAAATGCGTCTACGTTTTGAAAACGAGGCTTCTAGGCGTGTTTCACAAATCGTTACTGGTAATGAGACATAGATCTATCAATATGAACCGCAAAATAAAAGGCAATCATCGGTATGGGTACTCAGAAGGGCAGTTACCGACCAAACTGCAGAGACCTCGTAACGTCGGCAAAAAATGGTAGCTGGTTTCTTTTCGCGGAGCGGACATTTGTCGACGTCAATGCTGGAAAATTGTAGGTCAATCAGCTCTGAATGGTATACTACAGTTGCATTACCCAAAGCTTTTCAATTTGTGCGGGAGAGAAGACCAAAGACCGGGCTTCGGGAAATCATGTTGCATCACGATAACGCCTCTTCACATACCTCCCTTAGAATAAAAGCATTTATTTAGGAATCTGGAGTTGAAACTCTAAGCCTGACTTAGCTTCTTGTGATTTCTTTTTTTCCCAAGTGTCATAGAAAAAATAAAAGGCAAGTTTTTTTCAAGCGTCGAAGAAGCCGTGGCTGCCTACAAAGAAGCAATTGACGACCTGTCAGATCAAGACTGGCAAAAGTGTTTTCAGAGTTGGTTTAGGCGAATGGAACTTTGTATAGAGCATGATGGAGAATATTTTGAAAAGATGTAAAATAAATATTAATAGTATCTAGAATACTTTTTGAATATCTCAAAACTAATTGAGTGTCCTACGTACCACCAAATTTCACTATTTACTTTCATGGTCTTTCAAGCCGGATATTTTATTTTCCCATTGTAACACATTTAATTTACATTTTTCTTTAAAAATATCAATGTGCTGGCTGCTTAAGTATGAAATGACTATACAAGTGATTTTTTTTATTATGTGAAATATGTCGACATATTCCAATTCAATTTGCAGGAAGCCG
Source organism: Parnassius smintheus behrii (assembly GCA_036936625.1). NCBI lineage: Eukaryota > Metazoa > Arthropoda > Insecta > Lepidoptera > Papilionidae > Parnassius > Parnassius smintheus. The sequence goes on from JAUPFT010000001.1 coordinate 55,483,469, forward strand.
GTATTCCGATTGACATGGTGGGTGGCGTGAGCATCGGGGCTTTCATGGGAGCTTTATGGTGCATGGAAAGAAACATTACCACGGTAACACAGAAGGCTAGAGATTGGTCTCAAGTAAGTACGCAACATGTTATGATATATTTTATACAGTATTTACTTAAAGCTTATTCACAGTAAACGTCAAGAACATGATAACATTACTTCTATCGTCTTTCAATTTTTTTCTATAATTTAGTAATAATTTTAAGTAAATCTTAAAAGCGATTTATCAATTGAAATATGTACACTAAGATTAACGTTTCCTTTTATAAATTTGTATACTTATGAATTATGAACCTAAATTAATATAATTTACAAACTAAAACACAGTTAATTAAATAGCGTTCTTGTCGATTTATCAAAAAAAGTTAACGTCCCAAACTCAATTCTAAGACCAGAAAAAAAGGAACAAATAAAACGTATATGTATCTCATCTAAAGGGTTAATTTACTAAATAAAAGCTTTGTTTAAACGTACTGTAATGTTGAAAACACGCTGTGCGGGCTTAGACCTCAAATTATTGCCGTGTTTGTCTTTTAACAACTAGTATTCTTATATAATTGTACTTCGTTTGATGTGATTTTAATTTCTGAATAGGTATTTTTAAATATGTCTTTTTAGAAAATGACCCAGTGGGGCAAACAACTTCTCGACCTAACGTACCCGTCCACATCAATGTTCTCCGGGAGACAGTTCAATGCGACCATTCGTGGAACCTTCGGGGATGTCCACATCGAAGATCTGTGGCTTCCTTACTTCACTGTCACTACTGACATAAGCTCCAGTTGCATGCGAGTGCATCGCCATGGTAAGTATTGGATCTTCAGCTCAAGTTTTGTCACAAGTCTCGATTGGACGTTTTATGTTCAGTATGCTGAGATAGATTATTTTGAACTTGGTGTTATGGAGAGTTGTGAAAACGATCAATGAAATATATAGAATGCTAATTATTTACGTGGTTGAGCCACGCTGCGGCTATATTATGGTTGTAGCACGAATGGGTCGGCGCGTCCGGGGAAAGACCACGTTTTCATAGAATATCAGCGTAAAATAGCAGCTTAATGCTGCTGCGTTTCGTATTGTGAGTGTAGTGATCCGAAGACCCGTTTTACTGGAGTTGAGGCATTCCATCTTAGACATCAAGGGTGACAACACATCTGCATTTTGATTCGTAACTGAGAATAAATGTAGATGTCTATGGGTCATAGCAACCACTTACCATCAGGTGGACTATGTGCTCGTTTGTCACCCTATCCTATAAAAAAAGTCTCGCTAATACTCAACAACGGCACGACCGATTTTGAAGAATTGTTTTGAGTTTGGTTGGGTCCATAGTTGGTTTAGATTCACATTTGGACCCGGTAGGTGGTGCTGTAGTCTAGATTCAGAAATCTCCCAAGCGGAGCCGGGGTGGATCGCTGGTAAATTATAAAATACATTTTATTTTCCTTTTTTTTTGGCTGCTAATACTGACCTATCATTCAGTTTCTTGATCAGGGATTAAATGAAATTGTCCGCCTGTTGGTGTGGTGAGGAGACAGAGCTAAACTGAACTAGGAGGTGGGCAACAACATCTTCCATATTTATAGTTAAATAAAAAAAAGCTGCGGTTGTCAACTCGCTTGCCAAGCGTGGCAAGTATGGTAAATATGCCACCTATGAGGTGAATGTATTACGAGTATATAAAAGAGAAGTCAAAAAATAAATGAATTGAAAGACTCAAGCATCGAATACCTTAATTAATTCAAAATCATTAGATTGGTAAACTCGATAACTCTTTTAATAATGAATCGATACTTCTGATAACAAGTCCACTGCTGTACATGAACCTCACCTAAATAATTTAATTAACCCAATTGTAGGTAGTAAGTATTCAAATTGTGACTAAATGATTTATATTTATTAATAATTTGGTGACCTTAACAACATTAATTTTCACCACTCTCCTAGGCACAATTTAGTAATTCAAAATTAATTAATTAAATAAAAAAAAATTAAAAATGAAATATAGCGATTATTTTACTAGTAGATAGTATTAAAAATATTAAGGCTGTGAAGATTTATTTTAACCTTTTCTATTACATTAACTTTCTCCACTCAGATCCATTCGTAGTGTTTGATATTAACGCAACACATTCATGGACAGGAAATATTTATGTCTTATTATTTGATGATAATTTTGCCGCTTTCGTTGCACTTACTAATCCAAAATGGTTTTCGCTTCATAAAGAAATTTAAGAGGTTTTATACTTTCATATCTGTTTCAAATATCATGATATAAATTGATAATAAAAAGTGAGGGCCATTTGTTTATTGACATGGTTCTCATACTATGTTAAACATATCTAAGCTATGCATGTCGTATTATGTAGCTTTTATAATATATTTATATATCTGCAGACCAGCGCTGGGTGTGCTTTTCGTTCAAACGAATATATTTGCCATTTCGATATCGATTGCTGTTTAAAATCAATATTATTTGCGGAGTAGTCTGTGCCATCATACGTTCTTTAATAGCTATGGTGGTTCACGACAAAGGTCACCAAGAATCGGGACAAGTAGCTATAGGAAGATTCGACTAGAATTTTATTTCGTCTCATCGCACTTTGTCCATTTTTAGTTGTGACATTCAGTTTCGTTAGGGCAGGTGCGATTTAATTAATTTCCACTTTGTTTTATTCCGCTACAGTGATTTTTTTGTTGACCCTCCCACAACCACACTCACTTGCATTTATGTGTCCGTTTGTTTGTACACTGTGTCAAGTATTTTGTGTCAAAGTATTCCTTGTTTACTTTACACCGTATTTATGTACAATCACATTATCTTATGATTTTTATACAAATAATATTGTTTTTTTAATGTCTCTCTAAACAATGTCTACGAATCCGACATTTGCTTTTGGGTGTTGCCATTCCTTACTTCATCTAAAGAAAAAAAACAACTGTGCGCTTGTGATTGGTTTACCGAATAACGCTTAATAATTTTGAGAGATAATTTCAAATGTTATTTTTGATTATTTATATAACAGATCGGTGCGTGTAAACAATGTCGGGTTGGAGTGAATAATATAAATGTATAAATCCATTATCATTCTTATATCATTCACAGGGTCTCCATCTACCATCATGTATATGCATGAGTGTGGTTTTATTTTTCATATTTTTTTCTTTTTTTCATTTCCATCACTGTAGTAACAATGGTAATAGAATGCTAGACATTACTTCAGATACTTATATTATAATAAGGTCTATTAACAAGTGAATTACTCTGAAATAGGTGTTAAATTGGGATACCGCCCTTTGTATTTATTAGTTATATTTATATTAATAGTGAATGCAATAAAAATTAAGAAGAAATTGATAAATAAATATACATACATTTAAATTCATCAGGTGATTTTTCGTTATCTGTGTAAAATGTAAAAAAATGTTTTTATCTTTTTAATAGACCTTATAATAAGTTTCATATAAGATAAATAGTATTTTAGATAATAGTACGAAAATCATTAAATCAGCTGAAAATCATTAAATGTCTGTTGAGATACCATTATATATAAATTGTCACGCTGGTTGATTTTTCAAACTATTTTGGTGTGTAGATTAGTGTATGTTTATTGTAATAAATGTTTTATATAGGTAATTCTACTAAACCTCTCCCTTTTTCACGTTATGAACATGGCAAAGATTAACGACGTGCTGAAAGAGTGACACAGACAATTTGTACTACAGAAGTGAGTGCCTTTAGACGGTAGTTAATCGACTAAATTGACGATATATTGAATATGGGCCGAATTATTAAGAATACATTAAACAACGAGCATGTATGCGTAGATATATAGATGTGAAAGAAGCCAATGGAAGCTCGTAGTCTATGCAAACTCTTTTGGATGACAGGCGTTAGGGTTCTTGTATTAACATTTTCCCTGTCCGATTTTCAAACACAATAATAAGACAATAGCAGTGAACTAGTTGTAGAAGAAAAATACGATATGCAATGACGACGCTTATTTTTGACTTTATAGGACAGTAAATATTATCTGAGGCTCACAGAGTAAGGATTATCCTCTTTATACTTTAGCATAGTCGTCTCGACATGAATGTCTACAGCTACTTTTGGGAATTTTGCATTAATAATGGTGCATTTCAAGAAATCTGCTGACCTGATCATTTAGATTCCTCGCGACCACTGAAATTACATTTCAAGTTATCTTCTCCTCATTATTGAATTATTGATGATGCGATCAATAATTAGTAAGTACTCGTACTATCGTAATATAATTTTGCGTAGTGAGAACAAAGGATAATACAGATATATTTAGCGTAATGTTGAGTTTGACAGAATATTACGTAACAAACATATAAGCTTTTTACGGGATTTAATGTGGTTTGTTATGTCATAATAAAAACTCCCACTTTTTACGTTGAAATTAAAAAATGAATTGAAAAAAACTACTCTTACGGATTTTATCGCGTTTAATTGTACAATGTTTAATAAAATCCGTAAAAGTAGTTTTATTCAATGTGTAGTGTTGGCGTAAATTATAAGAAAACATTATTAAAAAATGAATAGAAATATTAGAAATATTTTATTATTCTAAAAATAAATTATCAATTAAACAATAATACCTTTTATAATATAATATCGCTCGCTTATGCGTCAGGGCAGCACAGCGCCGGTTTGTTACCATTTGCAAATCAATAGACGGTTTGCTTTGTCGGTGTTATACAAGACAGTATAACACCGACAAAGTGAAATGTTTGTAAACATTTTATTGCACGCAAGTATGCAACAATAGAAAAAAATAGAAACTTAAAAATCAACCTTTTCTTATAATACCAGTCTCCGTTGACCAACAAATATATATTGCGACAATCCAAAAATGCCAACGAAAAGGCATGTGTATGTCCAGCACAAGACTTGAAAAGATTGACAATAAACATTTTTTTTACTGTCAGATGTTTTATTGTTAGGTTTAGATGTTGTATGTATGAGAAAATTGTTCACTTGGATCACTTTCTATTATAAGGTCCGCAGGTTGATATTGCGACGGTACCTTGTCACAATAACAGCTGCGTGACGTCATTCACCGCAAAAAGTACAGACAACAAAAAATATTAATTTTTTTAAAAGAAGATTACTTCTTTTCGTGTGAGGTGATGTTATAGGTATTTATATTATATTATATACATATATTTATAGGTATTTAATTGTAAATATTTCCTATTAAATTACCTACTAATATAATACACATTATGTATACGTGAAAGAAGTCTTGTTTAATTCCACTCATATTATCATCTAAATCAGAACTAGTTTCAGAGTCCGTTGTATCAGATTCACTGCCGTCTGCCGTATTGATAAATAATTCGTCAGTTATTCGGTCTTTACGACAGTATTCTTCTTTCTTCTAATCATCTGGAGTTATTGACGCCAATGCCTCCAAGGTTAAAGGCTCAATTTTACCTTCTTATTGTTCTACATTCTTTTCTGAAACTCTCTGTTTGGTTCCAAATCTACCTATTTGATAGGATTGAGGTCGCAGTTATATGGTGGCAATCTTACTACTTCATGGCCATTGTCAGCTAATAATTTGTCGATTTTATAATTTTTCGGCGGTTTATACTGTTTTATTTATAAATAGAACTCCGGTTTAGTGCAATTATTTGAAAAGTCGATGTTGTGTACTTGGAGCTACTCAACCATCACCGGTTTTTAGAATTAATTTTGGGAGGTTTATTTTCTTCCTTACTAAGGAGCGTTGTTCATTACAATAATTGAACTGCTTGGTATGTTGGGTATCAATTTTTCAGTCAGCCACTGTGAAATTCTCAACGTTAATTTGATCGTGATAGTCCCAGGTTTTTGTGTCTGCCTTAAACGTTATAAGTAGACCGTTTTCACTTCCCGCGTGCACTATTAGCCAACGACGGCCAGGGCTATCGTTCCTTCTCACTCCAATATCGGTTGGTGTTTGCCAACATTTTTTACAGTGTAGTGTGCGTGTACCCATGTTTCATCGAGATAGATAACAGGTTTTTTTGTTTGCATCTAGCAAGTCATTGTCTTTCATGCGGTGTAAATATTTAGTCCTCTACGCTTGAATTTGTAGTCTTTCTATTAAAGCCAGTCTTTTCTGGTAGCATCTTTTAAACTGAGATGCTAAATCACTTTTGATCATTTTTCTTAATGTTGTTTCACTTTGTGTATAATTAAGATCTTTTTTTGCAACTGCCATGATCTTGCGCATTGTAGGTATTTCTATTTTCTATTTTTTCTCACCGTATACGTAAAACGAATTATATTTCGTAATGCTGTTAAAGAAAATCCGTCTAAATATTCCTTTCTATGTCCCATTGCTTTTTGGAGTTTTCATTTTGCTGCCACTAGCTGTTACAGATTCATGCTCGTCGCAATTTCGTCACACGCTCCGTTCCGTCATGCCACACGTTCGTCACTTTGGTAGAATTTTATAAAAGATTAAAAATATCCGTCACAAGTTGCTTTAAAATTAACATGTCCTCAGTAGTATCTAAAGCATTGTTTAGGACACGGTTTATATTTTGAATCAATAACTTAGAGCCCTCTTTCTCCTTTACAAAATAATTGTCCACTTTAATAGTCATTTCACGAACGCGTCTGTCAATTACTTTCTTACTCATTGTTACAGAATCGGTATGATAACAATAACGAAACAACGACAAAAATAAAACAGGATAACGAAAATAAAAAGCTATAAAAACACATGGTAGCGTATGCGCTGGCTGACCTTGCGAACGAACGGTACTGACAGTTCGACAGTAAGATGGCCGCCAGTCGCCATATCAACGTACGGGGCTTATACGATATTGTGATGATAAAGTTGGGTATCGTAATAGGCGACAGAGGGAAGCAGAACCAGGAGATGGGCAGCAACTTCTTCTTGATAACAGCTGCATAAAAATAAAAAACTGCGGTAACCAACGCGCCAGCTAAGCCACTATATTATACATATATAATCGGAGGCATCCATTGTGAAGGTCTATGCTCAGCAGCGAACTTTTGAGAAGCTAGGTGGATGAATGAATAACTATAAATTAAATTGCAGAACATTGACGCCTGTCACTCAGAGGAGTAGGCAGAGCTATAGAATTCATTTGGCACGATACTGACACACCTCTATCGCTTTTTTCGTATCCATATATCTACGCGTATATGCTCGTCGGCGGTCTATGCTCAGCAGCGAACTTTTGAGAATCTAGGTGGATGAATGAATAACTAAATTGCAAAACATTGACGCCTGTCACTCAGAGGAGTAGGCAGAGACTATGGATTTCATTGGGCACGATACTGACACACCTCTATCGCTTTTTTCGTATCCATATATCTACGCGTATATGCTCGTCCGCTAAGAGCTCTAATTTGACCCATCTTCAACATATCGCCAATTGTTCGATAAATTTCCGTCCAAGGCATCCCTTGTCGACTCTGACACATTTCTGGAGCATCAATTTGCTTTTTTTACTCTTCGCATTCATACTCTCGTAGAAAGAACCAACGAAATATTCCTTTCTTAATCCTGTTCCCAACAATTTCTTGCAAACCACACTTTTATCTTAAATTTTTATTAATTTAATTTTAATATTTGCGATTTGCTTCGATCAACAATACCAACTAGATATCGGGTCGACGCAAGAAATCCATTTCAGTAAATAAGAGCGCAACTTTATTTCGCAACGCAATTCGCAACTTTATTTCTTATACCTTAAGGTTGATTTCACACTAAATGTTATTTAATTTATGTCTTCATATTTTATATTCATGCGGACAGTATTGAGCTATGATTTTGTACGTGACCCGTTATCTAGTTGGTATTGTTGATCGAAGGCGATTTGCCATAAATAAAATCATAACCCAATACCTAAGAAAGAGGACATATTAGATTCTTGCGGATGTAGATTCACGGGACTTCTTGTGAACGGAAATGTAAAGGGCTTAGACAGCAAATGTCAAATTTGACGAATACTGTGGCACCGCGGCTAAAAGGACTTATTTTGTAATAAAGAGCATATGCAAACTAAAATGTAGAGTATGCAAGACAGCGAATGCCAAATTTCTTTCACGACGAAAACTTTTTTTTAAACCCGAGACCCTCAATAAAGAACGCATAGAGCAACACGGGCCAACGGCGGTCCGAGGAGAGTAGCCATAAGCAGGCGTAGTAGGCGCAGAGTGGACTCTTTCAAAGTATAAGTAACGGTCCTATGCGTACAATAAAACTAGTTGCCGTACTAGTACCACGTCAAATTTACAAAAAAGATGGTTTTACCTTTCATAAATAAGTAATTTTTAATTATATTATTGCTATTTACTTCTTTTTAAACTTAAAAATTACACTAATAGCGATCAATGTTGTTTCGGATTTGTTTACCAACACAGGCCACTCGCCCTCATACAATATGTAGATTGGTCGAGCGAATGATCCGATCCTGTATCCGAGTTGTCGCTGTCGATCGATACTGTTATAATGTTTCTATGTGTGTGTATAGTTGTTAGTTTATTGTTTTAATTGTTATATGTTAGTTTCACCCTCCGGAGAAAATTACAGACAGGTCTGTATCGAGAAAAAACGCTATAGCTACTCCCCTCAGTTCCGCTGGTGGCTCGTGTTGCTATATGAAAGAACGTATCATAATAAGACTGGTTAAAAAAAACTTATAATCTTATTACAAAAAAAATAGTATTTAATTAATTTCACGCTTAAACTTCCGCTGAAGTCTCGTGGAAAATAAACTAAATGTAAAGTATAGAATAAGACAGCGTATATCAAAGTTATTTTGTGACAAACTCTTATTTAAACACGAGACTATCAACAAGCTACATTTTGTTGTTGTAAGTCGATTCTAGTCTATGAAAGAAAATTTTTAAAAGATTATCAGAGCATAGGACGGTTACAGAATAAGCCAACTTAACGTGTTAACTCCACCGACGATTAAGATTGGGTGATCTATTCCAATATCAAGAATTAATGATTATGAATTATATATTTATATGATGTACATACACATAAACAATTTTTTTATATTTTTTTATTGTTTTAATGTGTTATATTTTAAATGCATCAATCAGTGCATGGTTGTGACAATGCATGTACGCGGAAACCCTGTCAGAATTACCAGTTTCTCAACCTCTTAGCTTTCTTATAGTTGAATGGGAATTATGGTAGTAAGTCATATAATCTATGGGCGACTTATTATTTTTTTCATCGTTTCCTTTCCATGGATTGTGTTGTCTAACGCATTACACTAGATAAACTTAATGGCCATAATGCCTTATATTCAAGTTTGTAAATATTTATCGGTGATGAGTTAATATATCACATTTTATCACGGTCAAGACCTTTTTGCGCTAACTCTTTGCATGATCTCTTTAAATATTTTACCTTAAATTATACAAAGTATCTCTGACGTTCGGCGTTCGATCTTAGATATTAAAGAAGTTTGTTTATTCGGGATAGGGTTTCAGTACCGATAATAACTTGTGATTATATGTTTCTAAAATTACGTAAAACACACATAGAAATATCAAAATTTAGTATCTCACAATTTTCCAATTTTTAAGTCATATTTTAATGCACTATTAATATGAACACCATAATTAAATTTAGTACAATTAGACTCTTAAAAATTGGCATATGTAATAAATCATGATTAGGCTCAAATATCTAACGCTGGCCGCGCGTCGCAGGTTCTCTGTGGCGATACATACGCGCCTCGATGTCGCTCAGTGGTTACATGCCGCCGCTTTGCGACCCCGTAGACGGCCACCTCCTATTGGACGGCGGTTACGTCAACAACTTGCCAGGTAAACCAATCACGGCGCGTGATCACAACGCGTGACTTTTACCCAACGTGACAGTTGCATCACGTGAAACATGGATACCGTGACTTGTGTAGCACGTGACAAATGTACGCGCGTAATGGACGAGACGGTTGTTGATCGCGTTCCTTTTTTATTGTAGCCTGAGTGTAAATATTTTTGCGGTATGTTCTTCCGATTTACTATTGCACCTGTTTTGGCTGTTCACACTATCTCTGATTTTAAAACAGCACTTTCCTATTTCTATTCTACCTAAAGAGCTTAATTTTAGATTGGAGTTGGACTTATTTTATTTTATTAGCACTGACCAGCATAATTTGCTGTTTAAAAAGTTGAAAGATACATTATAAAGATTTAAATAAACATTTTTACATCTCTCTTGCCATTGTAATATTTACACTCGGTCACAAAGCTGTCGTCGTACGGTAAGTAATGGCAACATCGATTAGCATCGACAAATCACGGAACTTGCGAGTCCGGCTGTACGGTTTTCCGGACGTAGACTAGTCATGTTGCTACGTGCCAGGTGTACTGTGGAGGTATTGCCGGGCGTCCATGAGCATCGCCGGCATATTTCCGCCTATCTGCGACCCCATCGATGGACATCTCTTGTTGGACGGTTGTTACGTCAATAATGTACCAGGTTAGTTAGAAGGCACTAGCGTATTATCGCTATTTCTGAGATTTTAATTAATTATAATTTTTGTGCTTGGTGTTTTTATGGCGTTAACTATTGAATAAACCAAGAAACCACTTATGAGTATATCTGGGCGGCGTTTAGTCCATACAAAACGTATTCCTCTGTTGTCTCCGTGGCTAACGACACTAAAACATTTATTTATTTTCGATATAATCTATGTCTCGCACTGTAATGTTTCTATATTTTATTTTGTTTTTCTATGAAGTAAATATTTTAAAAACTAAAAATCTTCTAATGTTACTAAAACTGTTCAGTTATGTCGCTGTATTAAGACATAACCGTTTAGACTGTGTAAGAATATCCAACACACCATATCATCATGTGAGTGTCGCAATAGGCGGTAGAGGGAAGCTGAACCGGGAGTTGGGCAACGGCATCTTCCTGGTAATAGCTGAATGAAAATTAAAACCTGCTGTTGCTAACCCCCTTGCCAAGCGTGGCAAATAGCCCTATAAACTACATATGGATAAGGCCTATGTTCAGCAGTTAACTTTTAATGGTATGAGTCATAGAACAAACAAACTTAGCTAACATAAAAAATAAAACAAAAAAGGCTCGTAGTAACCCCTCTTAATTAATATGTAAATGTTGTTAAAAACTAAAGTTAAAATCGATGCAGGTTTGGACGAGGAACAGGGGAATACGTAATGGTAAATTCTTCAATTTTTAATTTGTATAATTAGTCCGTGGTGCAGTCCTCTCAGTTGTCTAGACCATGTCGTTCGGACACAGCGCGATTTCAATAGATTGTTAAACAACTTATTGTTCAATTTTCTTGATACCTGGATATTCTATCAACAAAATCTTTAACTTACATTGACAATACAATGATAATATATATCATCGTTCCCATCATCCTTACAGCCCTGCATCGACTCTGCATCTCTCCAGCAGCTAAAACTACGTTGACATCAAAATGATAGTCAATTTCAAATACATTGCTTTGTATGCTAGCTAGCTTTTCTATAAGACCAGAGATTATTAAACATACGATTATTTTGATGTCAACCAAGTTGGCGAATAGGCCTGCAAGTCGTAACTACATCTAGTGGAGGGCTGCCCTAGATTTTGCTTACCGATGGTATAGTTTAGTTTGAAGTATGTTCCTACTGAAAAAACACCTTTTCGTTTACAACTATCGAAATGTTCTGAAATTGGACTGAATTGAATTAAAACAATAAAAACTGTATTTTTGTGACATTTTGTTATGTAAAATTAAGAATATTTTAAATAGAAAAAAAACATTAGTGATAACTAATTTCTATAGCATTTAATCCTAAGTAATGATAAACTTGTACGTTCTAGCTGACGTGATGAGATCGCTGGGCGCAAAACATATCCTGGCCATAGACGTGGGCTCTCAAGATGATACAGACCTAACCAACTATGGCGACGACCTCTCTGGCTGGTGGCTGCTGTGGAAGAGGTAACTATTTATGATTATTCTATGAATTTCTCAATTTAAAAAGCGGTCTAGGTGTGACCCTAAAGGTCCACACGACTAATTCCCAGCGGAAAGAATAAAAAATATCATATGTTTTAATATTATATACAATTTTTCATTCGGCACAAAAAACGACTTGATCAATTTTGCTCAAAATTTAATGAGGTCTAAATTAAATAATTATACGTTAAATGAAACTGGTCCCATGTCAATATTACTTTTTGTTCTCGAGATACACGAGGCGAAAATTGAATCCGAACATACATATATACATAAAAACCATAATATTCGACTCTAAAGACCTTGAACAATTTGCAAAATCAGACCCATTACAATAACTTCTCGCTGGGAAGTTAAAAAAAAACGACTCAGAAATTAAACATACTTAAAAGACTGTGAGAATCTGACGGTGAGAATCGTGGTTGGTTTCATTTTGAAGTTTGACGTTTAGTTTCATTGTACTGTGTTATTATTTTTTAAACGGAAGTGACAGTTTAGTACGTGGTAAAGCCACGCTGCAGCTATATTATGGTTGTAGCACGAATGAGTTAGCTCGACCGGGGAAGGACCACGCTCTCACAGAATACCAGCGTAAAATAGCAGCTTAATGCTGCTGTGTTTCGTATGGTGAGTGTAGAGATCCGGAGACCCTTTTTTTTCTGGAATGCCTCCCATCTTGGGGGTCCATCCTCAGGGGTGACAACGCATCTGCGTTTTGATTCTTAATCGAGGATAAATATAGATGTCTATGGGCCACAGCATCCTCTTACCATCAGGTGGACTATGTGCTCGTTTGTCAGCCTTATTCTATAAAAAAACGTGGACCTGTTATTGAATAGTAAACGGGTAACGACGAGCACACAGTTCACCTGATGGTAAGTTAATGCTGTGGCCTATTAGATATTAACATTTATCCTCAATTAAAAATCAAAATAAAGATACGTTTTCGACTCTGATAACCAAGATGGAATGTCTCGGTTTGAGAAAAAAAGGTTTCTGTTTCTCTACTCTCATTGTACGATACGCAGCATCGTAAATCTGCTATTTCACGCTAGTAGTCTTATAAGAGCGTGGTCCTTCCCTGGTCAAGGATACAACCATAACATAGCTGCAGCGTGACTCTACCACGTGTAAAGTTTAGTAAATTTAGTTGATGCAGTAAATTAATGTATTGATTTACTAAATTTTTAATTGTTGTAAGCTTCCTGAACACTAGCTTTAATAATATTCATTGCAATTTTAAGTTACGAAATGTTTAGAAGGGTAAGGAAAACGTTGTGGGGAAATCTTCATGTCCTGAAACACTTGCATCCGTCGACTTCCTGCATATTTCCAGCAGCCTTGTGAATACAAACTTCGTTGAGATCAAAATGATAGTCAATTTAAAATACTTAACTTTGTATGCTATATACCTTTTCCGTAAGAACAGAAGCAGTGTTTAGGCGGTCAAGTAAAACATCGTGAGGAAATCTTCATGTCCAAGAAAAAAAATATTTGAAGGACGTGTCAATTCAGTCAATATGTACTGAATCAACGCAGCAGGCTGACGCCTCCATTACCCTCTAGGGAATGAAAAGTGAAGTGTTTCATTAGTGAGAATATTTAGGTGGTATGCATATTTATCAGGTCGTAAAAGACCATTGATTTACGCTAATATCTACAGGTGCCCGTAAAAGACGAGAAGTTGGCACTTCACAACTACTAGACATTGTAGGAGTAACGTATACGCGTAGTAATTTATAATTTGAAAACATAATAATATATAATTGATTTTTTAATAGGTGGAATCCGTTCACCACACCAGTGAAAGTGCCGAACTTACCGGATATTCAGAGCAGGCTGGCTTACGTGTCCTGCAACCGTCAGCTAGAGGTAATATGGTTGATCCTTTTGGATTTTATAATGATTTCTTATATTTACGCGAACACTACACATTGATTAAAACTACTTTTACGGATTTTATCGCGTTTATTTTACTTTTAATTACTTTTATTTTTAATTCCCGACGTTTCGGGCGCTTTCTAGCATTTTCAGCATTAGCATAGGTCGGACCATAAACAATAATTAAGAAAGCTGAAGGTACTCCGGGTTTAACAATGACATCGGGACGTCAGTCATCTCAGTCCCCCGTGACCATGGGTGCTGCAAAGCGCCCGAAACGTCGGGCGCTTTGCAGCACCCATGTAATTAAAAGTAAAATAAACAATAAAAGTAATTAAAAGTAAAATAAACGCGATAAAATCCGTAAAAGTAGTTTTAACCTTTTGGATTTTATTATTTTACATCATTATTTTTCCTTTTTTTAATAGTTGCATTATTAAAAAGAGTTTAGAACAATTGTTAAATAACAGATAGTGTTAATTAAAACACTATTTAAAAAGAAAACTGAATGTCGACCGTCGGGTTCGACATTTAGTTTTTTTTCTCTAAATATTGATTTATGATTATACATTTTACAAGAAAAGCTGCGCAATCGCAACAAGTCCCTACTTAATGAGGAGAAGCTGCAATAAACTCATAAATTACGTCAAGAAAATGATTATTTTTCTCCCTACAGTTACAATTGAACCTTATAAAATATATGTACACAAATTCACAAAATTTAAGAAAACCTATATCTTAGCATATTCTTATCTTTTAAATTTAACCTTAGGCATTTTGTTTGCATTTTAGTCTCTTTTATTTTTTTTAACATTTAACATCAGGTTGAATGTCGGCTCCAACGTTACTTTCTTATCGAGAAGGCGTTTTATAAACATTTATTACTCTAGGACAAACATTCAGCCAAATTATCATTATCATCATTGCAGCTTTTCACAATCCACTGCTGAAAGCTAGGCGTCTTTCATGGAACGCCACAAAGCACGATCCTAATTCACTTGCATCCATCGACTTCCTACTATTATATAAAAAAAATTATATTCGATTAAAAAAATAACCCAAGGCTGTTTTAGTCCGTGTAGGGCCTTTAGAAATAAAAAAAAACAGCTTCATTTACTTTTTTATGACAAACGATTATTAGAGTTAGTTTTATACACAATCCACAACAAAAAATATTTTTTAATTCGTAAAAAATATAGGTTGTCATGTTTTATCAATTATCATACAACATATAAAAACTCAGTTATTGCAAGTTTGACAAAGTATTTCAAAATAGTTAATTTTGTTTGTTTTATGTCAAAATTAGAAAGAGAAATTTATTAATTTAAAACCAACTTATACGATTTATAAAGTAAATGATGATGTCCTCATGCCCTGTTAAAAAGAGATTTATCTATATAAAATATAAACATTACGAAAAATAAATTTCTGTGGCTAGCCTATTGCATTTATTTAATTACAGTGATGTGTCTTACCTGGATTTAAGAGCACCTCCCGCCCTCCCTCAATTGCATGCACTAACTCCGTCACCACTAGCCCCAGCACCATTACTCCCAACACCACTACTTCCAACACCACTTCCAGGAAAGACACACCATCGACGATATACGACACGTTTTTCGCCTCTACACGAGGCATTCTCAGGTGATGTGAGGTGAGGACTAGTGGTGACGGAATTAGTGCACGCAATTGAGGGAGGGTGGGAGGTGCTCTTCAATCCAGGTAAGACACATCATTGTATTTAGTTAGCGGAAGGTTGCAAAATAATTAATATTTTTATTATAATGGATTCCGCAAAGTAACTCCTGATTCTATCAATTATCTTAGTCGTATTATTCATCGAATGGAATCCCATGCTATCCGGTTTTACTGCGGGTCTCTTGGTCTCGATCTTTACTTATCTTAAGGGTAAAGACCGAACTGTTTTCACGTTAAACACGCTGTGCGTTTAGGAGGTGAAGAGCTCGGATTACTGCGAGTACATCCGGCCGCCGATCGACGCGTACAAGACGCTGCAGTTCAGCTCGTTTGACGAGATCCGCGAAGTGGGCTACCGGCACGGCGCCGCGTACTTCGAGGGACAGCGGCGCGGCGGCGGCGGCGGCGTCAGCGGCGTCAGCGGGCTCGCCGGCCCGCGCCGCCACCACCAGCCCACGCTCACCGAGTGAGTACTGTACCCACGTAGCGGCGGAGCCGTGCTGCTCGAATGGCTTGGCTCGACCGAGGTAGGACGTCACTCTTAAAGACTACCATCGCTTAACGCTGCTGTAGTTCGCATGGTGAGTGTAGAGAACTGGAGACCCTTTTTACCGGAAACGAGGCATTCCATCTTAGTCCTCACGGGTGACAACGCATCTGCATTTTGATTGTTAACGAGCACACAGTCCACCTGATGGTAAGTGGTTGCTGTGGCCCATAGACATCTACATCTATCCTCGATTACGAATCAAAATGCAGGTGCGTTGTCATCCGTGAGGACTTAGGTGGAATGGCTCGTTTTCAGTAAAAAGGGTCTCCGGTTCTCTACACGCACCATACGAAACACAGCAGCATTAAGCTACTATTTGACGCTGGTATTCTGTAAAAGCGTGGTCCTTCCCCGGTCGAGCCAACCCATTCGGGCTACAACTATACAATTTAAATACCTGCAGCATGGCTCTACCACGTACAAATGTTGTCTGTCTGTTTATTCTGGCTAATCTATCGATCGAAATGGCTGGACCGATTTTGACGGGACTTTTACTGGCAGATAGCTGAAGTTATAAGGAGTAATTTAGTTTACTTTATTTTAGAAAATTAATTAAGTTTCCACGCAAAAAAATAAAGCTAAAATACACGCGGGCGAAGTCGCGAGGATAGCCAGATAGATTGAAAAATTAAAAATTTAATATTTTATAGAGAATAAAACAAAAAGTCAATGTACTTTTAAACCTACTCCTCTGTCCTCGTATCCTTAATTCTTTTATCATTCATTCATTACATATCAAAGGCCACTACTGTCAGGTTGGCAACCACATTTTTTTCTACTGGTAATTAGGAAAACTCCTGACTTGTATCCCCCTGTCGCCTGTTACGATACACACGGGACGATATGGGCTAGTAGATATTCTTATTCACTACACGGTCATCTTTAGTAACTTATACTTAAATACTAAAATTATACCATAATCGTGGCATGAAATTTGTTTGTAATATAACGTAAATAAAAATATTTATCCGAATTTTAAAAAAAAACACAAGTTTCTGTCCGACACCGTCCGTAAATTCATGGATACCCTATGCGTCCGAGTGACGTAATCACTGTAAAGATCACCGCCCACCCTAGCTACCTACACAACATTCTAATAAAAACACAATAGGTACCATAACCTGTCATGTGACTTTTCCTTCATACTTTCATCCTGGCTTAGGTGAGGCAAAAATTGAGAAATTAAGGAAAAATTGAGATTTTACTAAAGAAAAAATGTTGTTATTTTTTATTAAATTTAAGTTCTATAAGTGAAACCAAACCACTGGTTCCAAGTATAACGGTGTTTACACTAACAACCTGTATATATACATACAGGAACTGCTTGTTTAAAGGTATAGGATTTTATTTAGCCATCCGCCCCGGCTTCGCACAGATGATTTCTGGATCTCGATAACAGCACCACCTACCGAGCCCAATTGTAAATCTAAACAGTTGTGACCCACTCAACACACACAAAAAAATTCATAAAAATCGGTTCAGCCTTTCTCAAGTGATAGATAATCTTTCCATTCATGCGGCAATAGGTTTTTATCGATATAGATAAATTAACACAATTTCCTGCTACTATTTTATAGCTACACGTTTACGGACCTGGCACAAATGGTGTGTTCAGTCCGTCCGGCGCAAGACGTGGACAACTCGTCCTCTTCCTCGTCCGACTACGAGGATGACCAGCAACACTTCGAGGGATACGCCTCAGAGCCCAGCGCTGGCATTTTGGAGGTGAGGCTTTCATAAAAGATGTAATCTAGGCTATTTTAGTAGCCTTTTGTAACGATTTGCAACCTCCGTCTGTCTCAACTATGAAACTTAAATGATTTTGTAGTACTTTTAGCGTCTTAGTGTTTCATGCCATTTTTGACATTGGCTAATTGGTCATTCTGACGTATTAATTTATTGCTATCACACGGACAGTTAGTTAATTTCTTCCTATTCTATTAAATAAGAAACATTAAACTATAATGTACTTACGTACTAGAACAGCTATTTCAAACAAAAAATGTGCACCTCCCTATGCGAGTTTCGTCGCGCATGCGCAGTAAATAGGTGCGCACGTCGCGTAAGCGCGCTTAGTTTTTGTCATCATGGTCGTCACACACGGTCAGTTAAAGTGATCATTTAAACTCATCAGTTCAACGAATGTAAGCCGAAGCGATTTCACTCTCACGTTCAGTATTTGGTTGTACGTCAGTGAATAACCGTGTGTGTCGAGCAATAGCTTACATAATATGTATTGTTAATAAAATGAGTATAATTTAAAATGTTTCATTTATTTTGCATATGCTGTAATTTAATATGATATTACATATATGTCACAAATAAATTTTAATGATATTTTATTTGAAAGTTTAAGTGATATATAATATTAATTATACTTGATGATGTTATAGGTTAAAATTAAATAATACATTAAACTGTAATACAATATTTTAACGTTGAATGTAAAATAAAGTATGCATTCCAATAGCAAAAAAATGTTTTATGGATATTATATTTGTAATTTATTTGTCTATTTATTTTATTTTATAACACAAATTTTACTAAAAAGTATTGAATATATTATTTTGGAATACACAGATTTTTAAATAGTCACATTTGAGAAGCAAATTTGTTATTCTATAATTTTAACGAAACATGATCGCAAGCGTGGTGAAGTGACAATTGATAAATATAATTAAATTTAGGGACGAAAAGTCACTTTTTTCGAGTAGTTTACACAGATGCACAACACCTTAATGCTCATGAAACTATATTCATTGGGTGCGTTTGGCGGAAAAAGCGCTAGCAAGCGCTTACAAGCGCTGAAATAGTTTTTGGCCAGGACACGATTGCTACTTCAGTAGCGCTGACACAATCCGCCATTTTGCTTATTTAATTTGTTTGTTTTGAAGTAGAGTTTATAAGTTTTTTTGTGCAATATTAGTTTTAAGTAATATAATGACATGAATAGACCTATACATTATTAAAAATTCATGATTGGTAAGTTTTTAATATGAATACTTTACAAACATATATTTAAATTAGGTTAGGTTCCCCGGTTAAAACTAACTTCGTGTCCTAGAGGAAAATAGCCACTTACGATTTGACAGCGCTTAGCGCTTACGATCGCCATTTTGCTTACAAGCGCTTGCTAGCGCTTTTTTCTGCCAAACGCACCCATTATGCTTATGTTTGTCCTTAAATATGTCATATTACGACAAGCACCTGGTACCAATGATGTATAAATTTATAGATACGTTGTCCGCACTCTAAAATGGCAACATGAAATGAAGCCAATTGGCCACATCGCGCTTAGTCACGCACCAACCTGTCGTGCGACGCTACGTTTGTTTTTAATTTATTATATCGTGATTCGTGTGTGTAAACCTGTGCAAAGCATAAAGAAAACATGCCGTCGTGTGTTTTCAGACGATGTACAAATTATACCCCAAAAGTTAAAGACAAAAATGTGTCATTTCATGCGTAAGTTCACAAAACTACCTATTTTCATTTCATTTTATTCGACGACACCGTCTAATGGCGGCCGGCGCATGCAGCTAGTAGTCAAGCAACAGGCATCCCGCCGTACGGTGTGTCATATTTTCTTTCTCTTTCTTCACGCATATATAAGTAGTTCTAGTATTTTCGCCGTTTTTAAGCGCCGCGATGTTCGTTCATGACGTGTCTATATATAATACGTAATTGAGCTAGAGTCCGTGAACTACTACTACCACGTGTTGTAAAGAAACAAGTCTTGGTGGCTGTCCTAGTACATAGTACATATTACTTCAATTGTAACAAAATGATTTTTAAAATAAAGTCTTGGGATTTAGATTGCTTATGAGAAATATTGATCTCTTGTTACGTCCCAGATGTCTTCGAGTGTAGAGGAGGGCGCTGCCTGGAACAGCGACACGGAATTCGTGGGCACATATTGAGCTGCACGAGTGCACATTAGTTTGGATTTAGATTTTTTTTAATATATTTTTATTGGTTTCGGTGCACCTCGGCGGGGCTTAAATGCTTAAGGGAACAACTAGGAAAGACAAAGATAATGTGTATATTTAAAGATTGGATTTGTGCATGTATGATAGGAGTACATATGCATTTATTTGTAATATATCATTTATAATGTATATATTTGCGTGTTTATTTTAGTTTCTAATATATTAGTTTTTTTTTAAATTGCTACACTAGTCCAATTTTCATCACCTCATGGGTTATCATTACTACTACTATTTTAATAAAGTTTAAAATTAATAAAACATACATTTAAGATATGTTCTGTTACGTCGTATGTTATGTTACGTCGAACTCGTAACAAGCCTTAGCTACTACGGGTTTGCTAGTAGAAATTTGATAGTCGGCGATGAACTCGAATCCTATCCCACTAATGCACTAATGAAATTGTTAATTTAAATTTTAAATTCGGATCTACTACGTGCCTGACGGTGTAGAAAAACATTGTTACAGAACCTGCATGTCATAACGCACTGGAGCACCTGGTTTATAACCCATTCAGAAATAAGAGGAGGATTGTGCCCAGTAGCTTTTTATACAGTGCGTGGATGTTGATCGATATCTTTTGCGGGATTTGCAATTTCAGTTTTTACTTAAAAATCTTATCCGTACAGATTTCCAAATTTTGCTCAAGTGAACATTTTTATGTTAAGATTTGTATTTAGCGAATGGGTCGGCTCGATCTGGGAAGAACAACGCTCTCACAGAATACCAGCTTAATACTGCTGTATTTGATATGGTGAATGTAGAGAGCTGGAGACACTTTTTACTGGAAACAATTTCATTCCATCTCCATTCCCAGGGGTGATAACGCATTTTTATTTTGATTGTTAATTGAGGATAGATGGAGATGTCTACTATTCAAAGCATCCACTTACAATCAGGTGGACTGTGTGCTCGTTTGTCACCCTATATTTTATAATAAAAAATATTGTATCATCATCATCATCATTACAGCCCTTTACAAGTCCACTGCTGAACATAGGCCTCCCCCAAGGTATGCCACAAAGCACGGTCCTGAGCCACCTGCATCCATCGACTTCCTGCATGTCTTACCAGGTCGTCACTCCATCTAGTGGGGGGTCGCCCTACACTTCGTCTACCGGTACGAGGCTGCCACTCGAGAACCTTTTTTCCCCAACGGTTGTCGGTTCTTCGAGCTATGTGGCCGGCCCATTGCCACTTTAGCTTACTAATCCGTTGGGCTATGTCGGTCACTCTGGTTCTACTGCGGATATCCTCATTTCTAAGTTTATCACGCAGAGAAACTCCGAGCATAGCCCTCTCAATAGCTCGCTGAGCGACTTTGAGCGTCCTCATACGGCCAGCAGTGAAGGACCACTTCTCAGTTCCATATGTCATCACTGGCAACACGCACTGGTTGTACAACTTAGTTTTCAGGTTTTGAGGTATACCTGACGAGAAGATGTGTCGTAATTTCCCGAACGCTGCCCAGCCGAGTTGAATCCGCCGATTGACCTCTCGGTCGAAGTTGGACTTACCTAGTCGGACTATTTGTCCCAGGTAAACGTACTCGTCAACAACTTCGAGCTTAGTGCTCCCAACAACTACCGGCATAGGTGTGACATGGACATTAAACATGATCTTTGTTTTGTCCATGTTCGTCTTAAGACCTATCCGTTGGGAGCCACTATTGAGGTCATTGAGCGTAGTGCTTAAGTCCTCCGGCGAATAATATATATAACAGATATAATAAAAAAATATTGTATAATAATTATTAATTCATGCATTCATTACGTCCTGTCAAAGTGCAATGCTGAAAATAGGCAGTCCCATAGATAGCTTCATAAGGGTATATTTGCCATAGTTGCCAAGCTTGGCAAGCAGATTTACAACCACCGTTATTAGAAGTATGCTGCTGCCCATCTGGTTTAATTCCCTCTGTCGCCCCTCACGACACCCGCGGGACGATATGGGCCAGTGGATATTCATACACCGCCATTGCACGGCTATAATAATTATATCTTAGGAAAATTCTTCTATAAGTAACAACAAATCCAATCAATATTAAACAAAAACGTGATAATAGTAAATAGTGTTTATAGCTCATTGATATGACATTCATGTTAATATATTTTTATTAAATCTTATGACTTATTCAAGAGCAACAGAACTTGTCTTTCCTAGTGTTGCATTCGTTGAGATGGCATTTGTAAAATTTACAAATTTGTATTACTAAAATTTATTCCTCATAGGCACAAAAAGTCCAGTTTTTTTGTTTTAACTATTTAACTAACTATTTAACTAATATTTAACTATTTAACTAATTACGTAAGCGAAATTATTAAGTGCTTCAATAAGTTGTACTTGTAAGAAGGTAATGATTAATTTATAACAAAAATTAATCATTAGTCTCAGGCTCAAACTATAATATGTTTCACGGAAGAAGTTGAATATGCGAACGACGAATCGGGAAGAAGAATATGCGAACTAAAATCTAAAACATGAAGTTCGACAGCAAAAGACCGCTTGTTATTAATGCTATCTTACAATTTTGTAAATAGAATAAATTATCTTACACTTAAACTATAGCTATGATTATTTATTTTAATGATAGTTTTTTTTTCGATTTTCTTGGGCTGTTTTTTCCTAAGAGGAATAAACCAATACTAATAATAAATAATAATGCCAATAAATTGTATATATGTACTTTGCTTGCAATATTTGTAACTTAGTGAAAGTATGTATATATATAACGCTTTTATTAAACGAAAGTATATTATTGTAATATATAATACCCACTTATAAATTTCTACGTAGCACACTCTTAGATTTGCTTTAATTATAAAGCCGCATAAAATCCAAATCTATTGTATTGTTTTGTAAAATTATTTAAAGTCCGTTTAGTTTGTAATTTTTAACTTAAATCTAAACTTATGTTTCCCTCGTCGTTACCGTTATTTATTATTATTGCTCAAGTATGAGCGTATACTTTAAGCATTACTATTTAACTATAAAACGTGTCACATAACAAATCAAAGCGAAAAACTGTCTCCATTATTACTTATTACATTAGTATATATTACATATTTACTAGTGGTCGCCTAGAGGTCGAATTCGACCGTAATTCGTTAAATTTTAAGGTTTGTATATTAATCAAGCTGCATTTAAGTTACTACTGCACCTTTATAAAACACACATAATTATTTACCAAATATGAAATAAACGCACAAATGCAAAAGAATCATTTATTGAAATCACACAAAATTCAGTCTTATACCGTTAATCTGTCGGTAATTGCTTGTTGGCATCATTTGAAAATTATTTAGTAACAATCTATACTCTGTGCGGCTGTTTGACCACAGAATATTAAGAGTTTGACATTGGTCTTTGAGTAATAACATAAAATTATAGCTTGTACTTACTCTGAGACATTGGCAGTATGAACCTTAACAAAAGCCATAATTGGCCCATGCGACAAATATGTGTTCGACACTGGCGATATGAACGTAAGCAATATGTATTTAATTTTATTTTATTTAATGTATTTCGGCACTTCTCTATATAAACTTTAACTGCGCCAAATTTCACACCTGTCTTAGCATAGAAAATATATTGCTGAAAATTTTATTTTCAATCTGATATAATCCTTACATTCCTAATAATAACGTTGCGAATAGTCGAGATAAGAATCGAAAAGACCAGTTACACTGAAATTAATTTCCAGCAAATAAAATGCACGCGATATGCACATAGCATTCACTAGCTTGCTCTTATGTAACCTTAACCTTGGTTCGTAAGTAACCTTAAATGACCGCAAGTTCTGTGTGTTCTGTGAGGTTCAGTGTTACTTAAATGTAAAGTAACAAAAACACTTTTCTATTTATCCATTTTTACATATAATTATTGGTCTTCTATTTAAATCTTCTGCTGGTTGGGTTTTCCAAGATTGCGTCAGCTGTCGTATTTAAAAGATTCACTTTACTATTTTCTGTAAACTGACTAATTTTCAATTTATTAATCACGTAGTGTCGGTATTCAAGTATCCCCTACCTCTTATTATCGCGTGAGTGTCGTAGGAAACGACAAAATGAAGCTGAAACAGGAGAGGGGCTGCAGCATCTACGTGATAACAGCTCCTAATTTAAAAAAAAGCTTCGGTCACCGACCCACGTGGCGACTATGGTATGAAATCCCTCTATAAGGCAATCTATGAGGTGTGGGGGTCTATGTTCAGTACTGGACTTTTATAGGCTGTAATGGGTGGAACGAATATTAAATTAAGGAAATAAACATCGATCACTAATAAAAAAGGTATCGATGGAAATAAATGGGTCTTGAGTAATGAATAGAGGTAATAAAAAATTAATGTTCATCTTATTCCCATTCGTATTGCTGTTAACTAAAACACACTGGATGATGTGTCTATGGATTTATTTATGTTATATAGATCGGAGCGTTTTTGTTGGATTACCGCCCGTAACAACTTTTTACTTGCCTGATTTAAGATCTTAGCGCTTCCTCGAATGTCCTTTTTGGTGGATATTTTGACACACGTAGGAATGAGATTATGGTCTCGACATCTCTTCAAGAAATTTAAGGCTGTTAGATATCTTGCGCGCTTAGTCTTTAGATCTTCTAATCGGCGTATTTTATTTGCAATTACCAGTCCGTACTGGTTTACATAATGATTTCTTATATTTACGCGAACACTACACATTGAAATAATACTAGTTTTAACGGAATTTAGCAGGCAGGCCTAGCAGATTACCGTACGAAGAAATTATCTGTAGTGTCGAGGACTGTTTATTTAAAAACAATATGCGGAAAGAAGATTTGGAGGCGATACGTCAAGATATTTCGTCTATGTTACGTCGATGTTCAGTGCCTAAACCGAATCTTCCCAGAGACGAATTTATAGCGTTAAAGAACCTACGCAATAAACCAGAACTTACGATTCTCCGCGCAGATAAGGGAAACGCCACGGTGGTCATGGATACGTCAGATTATAATTCTAAAATACAAGAACTTTTGTCGGATGTAAGTACTTATAAAAAGGTTAAAAACGACCCAACAAATAGCACACTAAAAACAACTAGTGACCTCATAAAGAAACACTCCGAAAAATTAAATCTGGACGTAAAATGGATAATACCTACGTGCGCCAAATCACCAAAGTTGTATGGGTTACCAAAAATACACAAGCCCAATGCTCCATTACGCCCCATAGTGAGCCAAATCGATTCACCAACTTACAGATTGGCTCAACACTTAGCGAAAATACTCTCACCGCTCAGGGGACATACAAGAGCACACATAAAGGATTCCTACCATTTTGTCAGCGAGATTAAAGACCTACGTCTGGCAGACAATGAAACTATGGTCAGTTTTGATGTGCAGTCATTGTTTACATGCTTACCTGTTGAAGACTGCATCTCAATTGTAACTAGAAGGCTGGAAGAAAACAACATGCCTGCAGAATATGCAGTATTACTCAGACACTGCCTTACATCTGGCTACCTATTGTGGAAGGAGGAGTTCTACAAGCAAGTAGATGGTGTGGCGATGGGCTCACCTGTATCTCCCATTGTCGCCGACATATTCATGGAAGACTTTGAGGAGAAAGCCCTGCTTACTTCTCCCATAAATCCAAGATTCTACAAGCGGTACGTAGACGACACTTTCACAATTCTACCTTTAGATAAAGTAACTGCATTTTTAGACCATCTTAACTCTATAAATTCTAAAATTCAGTTCACAATGGAGTTAGAGGCAAACAATTCCTTAGCTTTTCTAGATGTGTTAGTAATTCGGAATCCTGATAACACCTTGAGCCATACTGTGTATAGAAAAAAGACCCATACAGATAGATATTTAAACGGTGATTCTCACCACCATCCTTCACAGTTAGCTACCGTGGGTAAATCTTTGTTTCAGAGAGCACGAGGGATCTGTGACAGTAAACACCTGGCTGCCGAGCTCCAACATGTCAAGCAAGTTTTGCATGACAACAAGCTTCGGGTCCCACGCCTACGTCACAGAGAACGAGTGAAGCCGGCCACAGTCGAGCGTGTACCTGCTGTACTGCCATATGTTAGAGGAGTCACTGACAAGATTGGCTACATCTTGAAGCGCGCTTCCATCAAAACATACTTCAAGCCGCCGAAGAAGATTGGTCAGTTTTTACCATCAGTCAAGTGTAACGTCCCTCTGCAAGATGCAGGAGTGTACAAGCTTGATTGTGAATGTGGTCTCTCCTACATAGGACAAACTAAAAGATCAATTAAAACCCGCGTCAAAGAACATATAGCTGATGTGAAGAATCGACGCTCCGGGAAGTCTGCAGTCTGTGAACATGTACAAGATCGCCCCCGTCACTACATCAGATTTGATAGACCACAAATCCTCGCTAAAGAACACCGATTCCTTCCAAGGATGATTCGCGAGGCTATTGAAATCAAAAAACATCCTAATTTCAATAGAGAAGATGGCTGGGTGCTACCATCTGCTTGGGATCCTATAATAAATAAAATTAAATCCCAACCCAAGCATACAACTGCAAGACTCCATGATACCATAAGCTCATACTGTGTAGATCGGAACAAAAGTTAAAATTTTAATCTATGGTAACCGCGGTTAACTATGACAGCTGGACGTTGAACATCTCAGTCCTTCCCGTGACCATGGGTGCTGTAAAGCTCTCGAAACGTCGGGTAAAAAAGTTAAATATACGCGATAAATTCCGTTAAAACTAGTATTATTTCAATTCATATGATTTTTACAGAAAAATAGTTGTCATTTTTATCTCATCATTTATCACTAAGAATACACTACAAAATTCATAGCATGTTATAATTTAAAAACTTTTAAAACCTTTGATATATTAAAAATATACTAAAAGTGTATGACTTCGGAATCATGTTAGATAAATTGGACACACATGGGACTGAACTGAAATAAAAATACTCGTAACGGTCTTTTTGGAAGCACCACGACAGTAAAACATTATGATTTTAACTGAGCTGCCGTGGTTTTAAACGGACTGTCTGTCTGTCTGACCATGTGGTCCCGGGTTCAAAATCCCAAAAATATCCATTGGGCTTTTCTATCAAGAAATTCTCAGTATTAACTCTGCTTACAAAAGAATATTTGTATGTTTATGAACCTTATTTGTCATTTGTGTTGTGTTTTAATGTTGTCGTGTAATAGCCTAGCCTAGCTTAATGAATATCTTATTTGGTTTTCTTTACAAAATGATTAAGTAGTTCTTAACAATGGAAAAAAAATTGCATATGCATACACACGTACACACCATTTTAGAATATTAAGAGATAAATTCTTATTTTACTTTCTTTATAAATAAATCTAAAGAGTAAAAATAAAATATAATCGTAGACGAAAACTAACACCATGAATTATAATAATTATTATTAACAGTTATAGCATAAAAATGGCGAAGGCTGTACATGATAATAATAAAAGCTTATTTAAAAACAAAATACTGGAAACTAAATGCTTTGCTAGCCTAATGTTAAAACAAATTAACACCTTTTACGCTTTTAAGATTGCTCTAATATGCAGTTTTCCTATTTTCTGATTTTCCAGGAGGGCCGCCGCGGTCGACGTGTAGGGGGTTCGCTCTCCCTGTCGGAAGACGACGTCGACTCCGAAGCGGATATGTATGATCCCCTGAACAAACGCGGCGGCAATAGGTGAGACGCAATACTGCACGACCTGTGCAAGGCGCTATACGAGTACGTCCAGTGCGAGAGGGACAGCTGCACGTAAGCTACGTCATTTTAACAGTTGAAAGCAATTCATCAGTTTTGTCGCAAGCAATTTCATTTGAGCGAATAGACATTTTTGATTTTATATGTTTTATTGTAGTCGCCGCAACAGTACTATATGACAGATTTATTTGCATATGAGTTGTTGATGATTTTGTATGGACGTGATATTTATTGCTATTAAAATTAGGGGCTTTTGTTTGAAATGAATATATCAGCCCAATTAGATACTTATTGAAATAAAGAAAAATTTAACTTATTAAGTAGAAATATAATTATTGGAGTCTGATAACCAATGTAATATAAACGTGATTTGACATTATTTTGTGAGTTCGACGTTTAAACGCATTATTATATTAATATTACAAAAAATGTCTTGAAAGAAAGCTTGAAGTTAAAAAATGTTACGCATATAATTTAATATGAAATATAATGTTGGAATTGATTTTGTTACGACGCAATTATTCTTTGTTAATTATTTAATTTCAAATGTTTTAATTCATAACATATCTTGCTGTTTTTACACTAAGATAAAAATTACCTTGGTTTACAAAGTTAAAAGTATCGTGGATAAATTATATTTCTTCCATTATAAATAGACCTATGTAGATATATTTGAGCTCTGTTTTATTGATTTTGTGTAAATAGAAATTAAAACTGTACAAAATTAAAATATTCCAAAGTACGCTGTGATGTTTGCGCAAGCATAGTTAATGTTGCTTAATTGCGTTCGTTCATAGCGTTGCATTAATTTTAAGTGATGCAAACACCAAGCCATTCTAAACTTATTGTAAGAACACGCACTCATGTACACATATTCATTTAAAATCATTTACAACTAATAACATGGCTTTAGGTGCTGTTAAACAATAAATGCATGTCAAGAAGATGAGCGTGGTTTGCCTCACTTGAAAGATACGTAAAGCTCTTTCTTTATTTTCTGGTCTAAGGGTTTTTATAAATATTGTTGCCAAAAGATCTGTTTGGGTCATAAGGTGTTCCATTATAATTTTAGTTAAAATAATTTAAATAATAATTTAATAATTGGATGTTTGACACTAGTAATTTGTAATAAAATTTAAAGAGTTATCGGAACAAACATTTCAATAAAAATTATATGAGAATACAGTGTAATGACGTCACATAATAAGAATTAAATTTTTAAAAGTACCAAATTTAAATTACGGGAGTTATCTATTAATGATATTGTCAACTACCCAATCGTTATAATCATCCTTCCAAAATGAACTTAATATGTGAAATTGTAATTGTGATATTTCAATAACGCAATTTTTTTTACACGTGGCGGTAGTCTGATGGTAAAGTGTACGGATTGCTGTGAATCTAAAATGTTCGGACTTCGGACTCCCATGTCACCAGTGCCGCTTCGTTGAAGTCGATTTGCCGATGCATGATGACGTCACAAACTTTGTTAGTGGCACTGCAAGTTGATTTTCTACAATCGTTAACGCTATAGTCCGTTCGCGTTAAGAAAATGGTGAGTTATCAGTGCAACTACAGGGTAAAGGTGTACTCACAGTGGAGTAAAAATTCTTTTTTTTTTTTTCAAACATTTAATTAATTTTAATCAAATCAAATCAAATTTTCTTAAAATTACTTAAATCACTAATCAGTATCGCTAGTATTCTCCAGTTACATTAATTATGAAAGAATTTTGTTCTGCAAGTACCATGATCCAATTTTGTCCAATGTCGGGTAGTCGTTATTTAAATATATTGAGTGAACTTTTCTTCTTATTGCACATTTGTCTAGTTCATCTAATTTATCGACCGTCGATAGTCGAGCTCTTTTTTCACGGGTGATTTTAATGTGTTAGTATCCTTTTGTTCTTTAATAATTTTATAAACAGTATTTTCGGACACACCACATGCACTTGCTGTTTTTATTACTGTGCTCTCCACAGTCGCATTTAAATCACGCAGTTTAAAGTACTTATAAACATTGAAATTACGCGTCTCTCTCCGCTATGGATTATTGATCCACTTTTATTCTTACGAATAGGTGAGGTATTCATTTTCAAAATTTAATGTTGAACGAGTAACACGCAAAATACACAACCGTTTTGTTCGAAGGCCTGACTTTAACTGGTCACTGTGAACTCGACTTTCTAATTTCTTGCATTTTAATTGGCTGGGGGGCGTGGCCAGGCGGGCGGACAAGGATGACTCACTATTTTCTTAACGCGAACGGACTATAATACAAAACCTTGTGAAAGGAAATGACGATAAGTTGCATGACTGTCATGTGGCTTGACGTCGAAATAGACATTCTCATTCCTTTTTACAGACTTAAAAAAGGTGGATTCACAGTTAGTCTTGTGTCCTTAGTGTTATTATATTATCAGAATACTTTTTATATTTTAAATTTAGAATGCGTGGTAATGTATTATTTAACTGATTGTCATTCGTAAATATTTAACGCCTACTATTTTACTACGCACGCACACATTCGAAGGGTCGTTCGGACGCCAAAAACTTTGTGAATTAAATCGCATACAGAAGAGCGCGCGTACGCGTAGTTGTTTCAAATGTATATAGTTGTTTCAAATATATATATATATAGCGTTTGACAAGGTATTTCATAAAACGGATTTGCAACGATTTTATACTGTAAAGATAGGTTTTAAATGTACGGCCGTACGCATTTAATCCATAAGTAAGTAATGACTCGGCGAGAGCAAAATAAATGACACGCAACGATTGAATTTGAATACGATTCAACGCTGCATTCAGGATATAAAACTTACTTAACATTGCCCTGAGCTTTGTACACACTGCGTCAACCTGTGTTTTCCAATTCATATTATAGTCCACCTACAAATCTAGATACTTAAATCTACTTACATACTCTAGCTTTTGACAAACACAATTTAAATTTTTATCGTGCATACATTCGTACTTGTGACCCACAATACCTATATCCATATATATATATATATATATATATATATATATATATATATATATATATATATATATATATATATGAGTAAAAAGTAGAAGCCCTATTTACTCTTATTTTCAAAAACTGCATTATTTATATATATTTGAAATTATATATAAAATTTGGACCCTCTTTGAACAAAACCCTGGTAAATATTATATTTATGTATGTTCGGATATAAGTTTTTTTTATAATCCAATTTTAATGATTCTTTTTTTATTAAATAAGTTATACTTCAGGGATGGTCCCATTTAAAAGGAAAAAAATTAACCCAAAGGGTGTAAAATAGGGGGGATGAAGTCTTTAATATAAATATTTTGACAATGACGTTGTTACCTTGAGCTTGTGGTATTCTTTATTTCTTAATGAAATGGGAAAAAATAATCTTAAAATATAAAAAGAATAATGTAGTTTACTTCAAAATTGCACTTTATTTTTTTAACTATATTTTCAATAACTAGCTTTCTTCTCTGCTTGTCTGTTTAGTACAAATATAGTAATCGATTTTAAAGTACTGTCTTGAAACTTAAAACTTAAAAACACTTCATAACTGGTAACATGGTAAAAAATTTATTAAGAGTGAGTTTTTTAAATGTACTTATAAATAATTTTTTTCATATTCCTTCATTTTCATCCAATCCTGAGCTATGTTCAAAATATCAAGTCTCTAGTTCACCGGGAAGTGCTCGAAATTTGAGTTGTACGATTCCATCCGGAACGACAGACAAACAAGAGAGTGACTTAATAAAAACGTGGTAAAATACATAATTCTTTATAGTTTTATACTAGCGTTAACGATCGTCAAAAATCAACTTAAGTTAATTTGCTGGGCAGACGAAGCCCGGGACGCGGTCGTCTGAAATGGGAGGTATGATCATCGGCAAACCTGCACGCTAATTATAATGTAATTAGCTAGCATTGCCTGTACTCATTTTTAAATATAAATTGTAACTTATTAAAAGCACAAATCAATTGTAAGTAAACTCTTAGCAATAAACGTTATTATATTTTTTTTATGTTTTGTAACTAGAGATGCCGCGAATACTTACGCTTTATTATTCGGTGTTCGGCATTATTCGACATTTTTTTTTGTTATTCGTCGAATACCGAATATTGGCTAGTATTATTCGACATTCGGCGAGTAGTTGTCTAAAATAAACTTTTAATTGATAAAAGAACTATAGAGTTAAAAATTATCAATTTTAAGTCTATAATGTAATGTAAGAAAAATATTCTTAGGTAATATATTGAGTTCCAGCGAGTTTGAATATCTTGAATCAGTTTATGTTTAGACAGTCTGAGTTCAGATTGAATACTTTCATGTTTTGTACATCCTGAGTCATTGAAATGTGTCAAAATGCTGCTGGCATTATTCAGAATTTCTGTTGTTGGGGGACTGTTTCTTAATGCATCATTTATCACGAAATCGATTGGGCGGGAAATCCCCTACAGTATTAAACGCTGGGTTATACAAAACGAAGTATTCCCCGTAAAAAAGATACAAGAAAAAGATTGTCTGCATCAGTGTAATATGAGATTGATTTCTATAACTTAGTTGTTTTATTTTCTCATACTTCACATAAGAATTTTTTAGATTAAGTAACAATGAATGAAAATAAGTTTAAGACTACTACACGGATGATATTATTATTTGATAACAAATAAATTGTTTTTAATATTCCTTTTTTATGTCGAATAATAATAGCGAGTTATTCGACTATTCGCCATAGTGAATGGCGATTAATCGGTATTCGACTATTCGCGGCATCTCTATTTGTAACGTTTTATTTAAAATGTAAAACACGTCACTGATGTTGCTTTATAACATACACAACATACACATTAAACATACGTTACATTACGATTTATCTTATTTTATTTAAAGTCTCAAACCGACTTCTAGTGATAGTTAAGTTTTGGCTTTATTTTTTTACGTTTTATAATGTCACCATTTATATTTTCGTGTGTTATAAATGGGTATTTTTTGAAGTGTATATATTATATTCTTTGTTGATGCAAAATTTTATTCTAGAATCAAAGTACTTAATTTTCTGTTCCATCTATTTTCTAAGCCTTTGAGAAACGGAAAAAAGCTCTAAATTATATATCGTTCAACTAACGTCAGATCGATATTTCATACGTAATAATTCAAGTATGGATAGACATACATTTGTTACAAACATCACTAGTACTGTTCATTAAAAGTAAACAATCATTCTAGAGGTCCTGTAAAATTGATTAAAGGCTGAAAACTTGAAGAACAACAGCATTATGGAACATCGCTTCAAATGATTATTAAAAGTAATATAGGTCATATTGAATAAGTCTTATTAACATGATTCTTCCATGGCATGGCTATTTTCGGTTTAAAATTTTTATCGATATTTTACACATTTATTTATAGTGTTGGAACTGTCTATACTTTTACTATTATTGGTTTTAAAAGTCATTTAACTTTAAGTAGTCAATTAATGTTGTGGATTTTCTATAACAAATCGTGTAACCAGTTAATATAAAATTTGGTAGTCGCTAAGCGACTTTGTGCTTTTTTACATTATAAATAATGAATGTTTTGCTTTAATTTTTCCGGGACATATACCCAATACTATTATTAATAGGCACTGAGATAGTGATTGTTCTATTAATATCTAATTGTACGTTAGCGTAATTGACTGATAAATATTATATAAGTAAGCCAAAATGGCACAAAAACTGTGTATTAAAATACCAAATGTAGCTCAATTAGTTATGTATAGATTCGTCTGAATAAATGTAGAACAAATTTACTCCAAGTTGTTTTATTTGATGCACTAATCGTATGGCTTCCAATTAATGGCGCATATCAGCTGGTCCTTTGCGTCACAGACTCTCTTTAAATAACTGTTTAAATTAACGACATTGGCAGTTTCTCCAAAATCACTTTTAACGGTGCGAATGTCCTCCGCACACATTGTTTTCAAGTTGAATCCAATTTCGTTTCCATAACTAGTTATTTCATCACTACCGTCCCACTGTTTCGCGGAACATATTACAATTCTCTTTACTTTGTTTTCCCAATGCGCTTTCATATGGTGCCTTATGTCAGGGCAGTCACACAAGTTGATCAGTACTTGAATCGATCGCAATTGCAACGCAGGACTGTTCGTGTATTGACATAACCGAATAAGGGACTTTGTTAATTCAGGACAGATTTCCTTCGCCCTCCATTTAGATCGAGTTGTCAACGTAGTGTATTGCATAAGTCCGACTGCGCTTATTTTGACTTTGAGTGACTCGGACATCAAGAAAGGTTTTAAAATGAAGGTCACGTCATGTATATCGGCCAGCTCCCTTCCTACATCGTGACCGCATAACTGGGACATGCATTCCATTGCAGCAGAAACTATTCGATGATCCTTGTTATCAAATAATGCTAGCATAACTTGAAACGCGTTTGCTTTGAGCGCAGGTACCGGGTCCCATTGCGTTAAATTTATCAAAGTGTGTACAATAAGGAGGACTATTCCCGAATGGTCGTTCCTTATTATCCTTAAGAGATTTTCTACAATTTGCTCGTCAGAAATGATTTCGCAGCAACATAAGTATCGAGAGAGTGTTTTGAGCGTATAAGCAGCGGCGTATCGAATCTCTTTACACTCTGTTATTAGTAGTTCCATCAAGTTACTTATTATTTTGGGACGGGACATAATGTGCCTTCTGCCTTGGTGATAGTTGGCTAAATGTGACAGTATGATGCAAACTTTCTCTCTTATGATTGGGTTGCGTGCCATCATCAAGTCGGTGATACGGAAGACGACGTGCAGGTCGATGAGATGCATCGCATTTTCTGATATTTGTACCTAAAATAATTGAATATAAGGCTGGGTTTAGATTATCACGTGGTTTTGCTCTTGACACCACGATTGCACCGGCTATAAGTTATCGACAAAGTAATAACGATCGTAGATGGTAGCATGTTAACGCGCGACGGATACCTACATGTTTACAATTGCATCAAAATTTCATATCATACCAACAGCCTTTATAGACAAAGCTATTTGGACTGTTTTTTTTTTGCCTAGAAGTTCGCCTGGTATGTACCACCCTCTTCCGTATTTTTGCCGGTAAATAGCTGTTCCGCTTTGAAGGGTATAGAGTCTATAGGCTATGAGATTTTCCCTCCAAATCCTTGAATGTGACAACGCTAATGTACCTTTATTGTTTGAAGTTGGCTGCAGCTGTCCGTGGACTTCGGTAGCCATATAGCACCAGGTAAACTGTAAGTTCGTAAATGACTTCAGTTTTATGAGAAAAAACGTATCTAAGATTGCGTTAACCGGCATTACGTGGTGCTAGATTGTTCTTACAAAGCACGTTGTCACGTTGCACGCGTCGGTAATGCCGTTTCCAATTAGCAGTGTAAAATTTGGGCTTTTTAATGGATGTTACGCCATCGGCCTGCGTTGAAACCCATATTACAACATCATCATCATCATATACCGACAGTCAACTTGGCACCGCTGAAAGGACTGTAGCACCGCCCAAATTTCGACAGAATCAAGGGCTTATTACAACATGGTGTATTATGATTCACACGCAGAACGCGCGATGATAAGAACTAAGCCTAACAGAACTAATAGGTGATGCCCGTAACTTTTTTATTTGCTTAAATGTTTTGACGTTATATTCAAACGGCAAAACAGGATTTTTTAATTTTTTAGTTCTTTCAATGCCATTATGATACATATTAATTATTTATATTTGAAAATCCTTTAATTAGAATCCACGAGATTTTCGAAGAATTTCCCATAGTCAACCCTTACACTGAATCGTTTCTGCTTCAACAGTCCACTGCTGGACACGAGCCTCTCAGAAGTCTACTATAATATAGAGAATATTATCCGCAATCGCCACGTCTGGTAATTCAGCAAATAGATGATTGTAGTACCACCTCTACACTCCATATACCAGACGTTTCGCGCCGTTGACGGTGTTAACCGCTATGCCCATGTTTTCCGCCGCTGGCTTGAGTATTTCATATCTGATTAAAATATGAGATGAATATACCATCACCTATCCAAGGTCTATTCTAGACACTTACTGCATAAGATATCACAATTTACTAAAACCACTTCAAAGGTGAACAAAGCAGTTGCAAATCGAACATTTAATGACCTTTTATATAATACATTTATTACACATTATCAAAAGTTCACTGATGTACATAGATCCCCCCCATCAATTTCTCTATAGGGGGAATTGTCAACTGCAGTTGTTTATTATTCCGAGTTATCAGGAAGATGCTACAGTCCATCTACTGCTTCCGTTCCCTCTGTCGCCTCTTAACATTCACGCGATAATATGGAAATTCTCTTACGCGGCCATTAAGCGATTCTTTTTTATATAATACAATACTATAAGAACAATTAGTTTTAGCCAATTTAATACCTGGTCAAGCACGCTA
The DNA here is from genome assembly GCA_036936625.1 of Parnassius smintheus behrii. Lineage (NCBI taxonomy): Eukaryota > Metazoa > Arthropoda > Insecta > Lepidoptera > Papilionidae > Parnassius > Parnassius smintheus. Next base: position 55,519,793 of record JAUPFT010000001.1, read on the forward strand.
TGCAGAGCCTGCAGCTGAACTAGCTGGTCGGGCGAATGGAGATCTCTCACAATGAGTCTCAAGCCTATACGACCGAAACCCAAACGTGCACGAGTAATGTCTACGTGCGGTGCGTACAATGAAGGCTGCATGGACTCCAGCCGTTGCGCTGCTGGTAGTTCTGGTAAGGTGATAAGGTAACAATATTTAATAAGTACAGAAAGAGTGAAAGTTATGAAACTTTAAAACACAAATCAGCTCTTGTTCCAAATATACGTGACGTGGTAAATGGTAATGTCATGCTGCAGCTATGTTATGGTTGTGGCACGAATGGGTCGGCTCTACCGGGAAAGGAAACTGCTCTCATAGAATACCAGCGTGAAATAGCAGCTTAATGCTGCTGTATTATGTATAGCGCGTGTAGAGAAGTTAAAAAAATAGCAATAGTATAGGCATGAAAACGCTGCTAATGGATAGTCATTTGCCACATATATGTGGTTCAGGCTGTTCACGATCGTCGATTACCGATGCTAGGTTTTTTTTAGAATGCTAAGATTTTAATTTTAAAAATCCTGGGCAAGAATAGGACTCGCGCTTCGGGGTTTCATAATAAACTTAATAAAAAATAAGTACGAGCTCGTATGTAAATAGTTCAACATCTCGGGAGTGGAAAAAAAATGATTTCCCTTAAATGTCTAGGTCTATACCATGGTCGTTGATGTCAACTGCAAACGTAAGTTTGTAAACGTAAAAACTATTTTATGTAATAATACATATTAACGATTTTTGGGTTTTCCTTACTTGTACTGTGAGGTGTTGCTTCTTGCCAAATTTTATATTTTTAGCTCAATGAGAAGTTTACCCCTCTAAAGGATATGAACGCAATAGAAATTTAAAATTAGCTTCTCTATTGTTTCCTGTGATGTGTGTAAAGATTCGAAGACTCATTTAACTTATGAAGAGGCATTTTATCTTAGTCCTCTGAGGGGACAACGCAAGGCTTATCACGCGGATTCATAATGAAGTAGCTGTAGGTATCGGATCGGTAAAAAATCTATTAGATTAAACTCTGCGCGAAATTTGAATTTAAAATTTTAGATTTCAGGTAGGAAAACTTGAGGACGAAGATATTTCAAAATATTTTGCTGTCTAAACCAGGTCTAAACTTATAAAAGTACCTGTGTGAGGATCGAACTGCTTCACTTGCATCGCTTGATCGACGGCCTTGTTGATTACACGAGGGTTCACCGCACAGACCAGCTGCAGATATGAGTTTTTATGAGGACTAAACATGATTTTTCCCAAACGGAGTGCTTGTAAAATATTTTTTTTCTAGTTTGCTGTTAAAATATATATTTATAGAAAAATATTTAAAGTTTCCTGTTGTCTAAAATGAAATTGCTTGACACCAGAGTGACAGTTGGGAAGTTGTCGAGATTGTGTCAGTCGATTTTTTTTAAAACCAAAGCCACAGAATACGTTAATTGTATTACATTGAAAAAAAGCTGTCTAGGCGCGACCCGAAAGTTCCACACGACTAAATTCCCAGTGGAAAGAATAAAAATTTATCGTATGTTTAAAAATATTTTATACAATTTTTCATTGGGCACAAAAAACGACTAAAGCGATTTTCCTCAAAATTTAATGAGGTCTAAGTTATATAATTATGCGTTATATGAAACTGGTCCCATGTCAATATCACTCGAGATACACGAGGCGAACATTGAATTCGAACATACATACATACATACATACGTACATGTGCACACACGGACATCCTCGTAAACATCATGCTATTCGACTATAAAGACCTTGAAACGTGCAGATATGTTAAAATTTCCAATTTGCAAAAACAGACCCATTACAATAACTTCCCACTGCGAAGTTTAAAAAATGCTTCATGCCATCGATGCCCACCTAATAAGAGCTTGCTGGAGTTTACTATGTGTAGTCACATGCACAAACAAAGGTGCCGTGCTCGTGTCATGACTGATTGTTGTGTTGTATGTAAGAGACTCGAGTAAAATTAGAATATTTTATAATTTTCATTAAAATTATCACTATAAGGTCCACTGACACAGATGGTTTAACCTCTGGTTACCCTGGGTCCTGGTCAATACCTGGTCAAGCCCATCATTTTGTGCGTGGTGTGCCAATAAAACTTAAATAAAATAAATGTCTACTTCTTATCCCATACGCGTTTCTGTTTGTTATTTACTGCCCTTCACAAGTCCACTGCTGAACATAGGCCTCCCTCAAGGAATGCTACTAAACACGATTCCAAGCCACTAGCATCCATCGACTTCCTGCATATCTTACCAGTTCGCCCTTCCATCTAGTGGGGGGTTTTTATTATTGTTCTTAATTATAAAACCACTTATAGCAATTACTTTTGTAGCCTAGGGACACCACGCGCCATGCCGAACTATGCACAAAACTATTGAAGCATCTTTAGACGTTCAGTTCGATATATACGTCGGATTGTCAGGGTATTGATGCGTGTGCCAAACTGGAAGCCTTTTGCACAAACAAAAGAAGCGCGCGCTTAACCGTCGCGCCGTGCCGCTTCGAGTGCGTTCATATGCGTGGCTTGGAACGTCACTCCACGGAGTTTGCTCCGAAACCTACGTCTGAACACCGATAATAAGTACACGAAAGCAAACATGACAGACTCGTTTTAAAATTATTAATTATTTTAAAATTAATAATATTTCAATGAACTTATTCGTAAAATTATTGTGGTGTTATAGAGAAATGTAACTAATTAGAAGCCTACTTTGCAATTTCTTTCTACCCAAAACGTTACTTGATATCGTGTTTTCTGTTTATGAAATTCAAGTTCATATAGTCAAAAATCATATATCAAAAATTTGGTTCGTAATCTGTAAAACTTAAAAAATTTGTGAAATAGAAAAACCACCAAATGGCGTATTGGCGATCGCAATAACAGACGACTCGCACTTTTGACGCTGCTGCCCAACGCTGGTCTAGTTTTTTTACGTCTGGTTATACCGCCAGCTATCGCTAGATTGCTCTGGAATTTTCCATAATCACACCTGGACGTAATGGTTTAATGGATTTTCTTGCGCCTTTACCACAAGGTCAAGGCGACCGGTATTTATCATAATAAAATTATTATAAAACATATAATTTTGTAATTTTTATTGAATAACAAAATCTTTAGAAATTAACGACGCAGCAATATCTATTTTCTCGGATACGGTGGTCGAAAACCTTTCCTTCTGCACTTGGTGTCCACGATCAGCTGTGCTTGTCTCTTTAGATAGCAGCGGGATGGTATATCTTCCTCTTCGTCTGAGACTGGAACAGGAATATTAATATAGTGATAAATATATTGTTCGTGAAGTAGTAGTACATTTCCCCGTAGCGATACTTGCTGAGACCGTCGCTGAAAGAAGTGGTGGATGTCATATTCCAATTAATCTTCAGGTTGCGAAGAATATTATGATATCGATAGATAGATATACATTCTGCATAAGCTGAGAACAAACCCAAACTAGTAATATTAGTACCTAACTCGACTCTACAACGTCAGTTACTCATTCGCCGCAAGAATAAAATATAAGATTGGTCTATATGAAAAGGGTATTTAAATATCAATAAATAATGTACTCAATAATATTGGTAATTACCCCTGTTTTATTTGTGTAATCATATTTTGAAAAAAATATCCCTCAGGGTTTCTTTCCAGTTGATAAACACAACAGTAAGAAACGACCAAAATTATCATTTTTGTTAGTTTATAATTAATCATCCATTACAACCTATAAAAGTCCTCTGCTGAACACAGGCCTCCCCCATCGATTGCGTCATAGGGGGGATTTTGCCATAGTTGCCACGCTTGGTAGGCGGATTGGAAACCGCAGTTTTTTTAATTATTTTGAGTCGATGTCATTGAACTCATTGTGATTGTGATGTGGTTGATGTCATTTTGTCATGAAAAATTGCTACCCACCATCTGTTTCAGTTTCCCTCCGTCGACTCCTACGACACTCATGGGACGATGTTCTTACACATCTACTATACTGTAGTAAATATTAAATTTTTCTTTCCTTTTCTTTGGTATTATTAAAGTCTCTATGGTTATTAAAAACTCCTTTTCTATTTAATTTACCTCCTTATATGGCTTAATCCGACTCGTCATTCCCCTTTTTTATAGAATAGGGTGACAAACGAGCACACAGTCCACGTGATGGTAAGTGGATGCTGTGGCCCATAGACATCTACATCTATTCTCTATTACGAATCAAAATGAAGATGCGTCACACGTGAGCACTGGATGAAATGCCTCGTTTCCAGTAAAAAGGGACTCCGGTTCTCTACATTAGGCAGCAGTAGACTGCTATTATATGCTGGTATTCTGTGAGAGCGTGGTCCTACCCTGGTCGAGCCTACCCATTCGTGCTACAACTATAATAACGTTGCAGCGTGGCTCTGCCAGGTAAAATCCAATTCCATCCCCTATCCCAGTCTTAGCGTTAAGAAGAGGCGACCCTGGCGATCGTTTGGAACATCAATGTCAGGGGGGTGCCAATTGACCCACAAATTAACCTGATGTCAAGGAAGCGCCACGTGACCCACAAATGATGATGACCTGATGTCAAAGCTAATCCAAACATGTACTACATTATATGTGTTGTTGTGGGTTTGTTGTCAAACACTGGCTTACTAAATAAAAGTGAAGGGACGTAAACTTCTCACCCGGGGTGCCCGAATGGCTTAGGCTTTCTCTAGTTCTGTCTTATCCAAAACACCCTTGGCAATCTGCGGGTTTCTCAGCGAGATCTTCATCATGAAGATCAAGAATTCATATATAAGGTGTTACTTTGTAGCAATATTCCAAGATTTTGTACATACCGGGTGCTTTGACAGGATCCTTGTGTACTAATTCTTTGTAAGTAGGTATAGCCTTCTCGGATTCCTTCGGAGTGCTATGGCTGTACATGCTCATTCCGGCGACAGATGGCGCTGCGCTTGTCGTCTGCAAATTGATTTATGTGTCACTAAGCAATTAAGAGTTAGTGCCCTCGAAATTGATCGTATGTGCTCTGAATTAATTGACGCAGTTACAGCTAACAATGTAGGTACCTAATTCTTTTTTATTTCTTCAACTTGTAAAATAGTGTTTCATACGTAGATAAGTTTAATTAATCTTTTTTCCTGATACAAATCGTATTGTTTTGTAAGAACTGTTTTGTCCGTGTTGATTCCAAAACCACGGCAGTCTCTGCCATTGGAATCAACTCGGACAAAACAGTTTTTAATCCAACAATGTAGTGGCGCACGAATACCCACTATAGTTCGGCCGTTCAGAGAATGCGTTCCTAACACCTATCAGTTAGTCACGACTAGTGATGGGCACAACATAACACTGAGTTCGTTACCGTTCCTCCAAAATGAACCGCCGCGTTATTTTTAAGATTATTTTCGTTTTAAATTGGCGGAATCATTTAAAATTTATATTTTAGTAGTTTAAGTGGAAACCAAAAAAAGGTAATATTAATATAATAAAATTGTTTTATTTATTCTTTGTTACAAAGTTACAATCTGTATTTCTACGCAATAAAGTACATGGAATTGAATGTGCGTACAGAATATTAATCAGACTCCGATTCGCTTGAGGAGGTGGTGTCTTCATCATCATCTTCGCCTACATGTATAAATATATTATTATCAATAACAGAATCACTCCTGATATCTCGGTCAAAATTTTCCACAATCAGGTTTTCAGTCTTCTCAACAACCTTTGCGCAGCCATCTCTTGTGACTTCCCCGCAGACTTCTTTTAATAGGGTCATCATCTTTTTCGTGCTGAATGGCAGGGAAGTATTGTGGCGGGCGGCGTAACCTTTTATTTGAGCCCAGATTAGCTCAATCGCGTTATATTGGCAATGATACGGTGGAATTCTTAGAACGCAATGATCGTACTCCAGAGCTAGTTCATCGATTTCGTATCGCACATTTGCCGCTTTATTTTCTTTAACTAATTTAATTAGCTCTGGTTTTAGCATCTGCATATTTGCGTCAATGCCTTTTGCTTGTAACCAAGCCACCATTTCTTCTTTTCTATTAGCTTGGGTTTGGGTTGGGTTTGGTTGGGTTCTTATTTGAACCGAGTGATAAGAGGCATTATCCATGAATATTACAGAAGACTCTGGTAGACTGGGCAAAAGCACGTTCTGGAACCACTCTTTAAATGTAGTGGCATTCATTTCCTCGTGGTAGTCATTTGTGGTTTTTGATTGAAATGCCAGTAACGAGTTCTCCACAAAGCCGTATTTTGCAGAACCTGCGTGGCATATTATCAGACGGGCCCTTTACCCATTGGTACTTTCGACGTCGACGCTTGTGGATCATCCGTCCAAGAACGGGAAACCGTGTTATTGGCTTTTAGCCATGTCTTGTCAATGAACACGACATTATCACAGTTATCAATATTTTTTGCTTCTCTCAAAAAACTTATACGTTTTAAAATTATGTCGTATCGTTCTAATAAAATTTTTCTTTTGTCTGTTTTTTTATACGAAAAACCAATATCTTTAAGATTTTGGTTAAAGCAGTTTTACCCCCGCTAAACAGTCCAGCTTCTCTTAACGATGCCAAAAGCTTCTTCCTATTGAGATATTCATTTCCGGAATAGTAACCATATATATGATTTCTGATCGCATTGGCGTCAAAGGTGTCAATATCTGTCACGGGTTTAGTTCTACGTTTCTTCTTCGGAGTACGTAAAGTATTATCTTCCTTTCCAGTAGAGCCAAACATTTCTTTATTAATATTTGTTATCGTTCGGTTGATAACTCCAAGCGCCTGAGAGACGCGTTCTTGTACTTGTTCGACAGGTAACAGGGGTCCGCCATTTTGCCGCTCCCGCTCAAAGTAATCTTGCAGCTTGATGATTAACTCAAGGGCTCCACTTTTCAATGTTTATCTACGTTTAGGCATTATTATGCACTAAAAGTAAAAAGAACGCAATACAAAACACAATCGGAGTCCGATTTAGCGCCGATATCAGTTTGAAAAGCAGAAACAGTCCATTAAACGAAAGCAGGGTAATCAAATAAAAACAGATCGAAAACACTTGAAGAACGTGGTCTATGCGCACGAAACGACAACAGACGACTGTTTTAGCGTCACAAAATGGCGGCCCATAACGCCATTTGGGGTTACCATTTTCAACCTAAATATAAAAATGCTACTTTCTTTCGCGCGTTCGGTTTGGTCGTAGTTTTATTTTTATATTTAATAAAAGTTATCCTATAGTCCATTATTTTCAAATTCTTAAAAAGAAAAACAAAATGTATTATTTTATAAAGTACAACTGTATAAGAACAGATTACGATACTGTTATTGCCTGTTATTGTTAGCACAGCACTACAAATATAAAGCGCTGACATAACCTTGTAATAGCGCAGTATAGATTTAGAAAATATTGTTTACCAAGTTATTTGACACTCAGTTGGGCACAAAATTATAACATTCATTGATTATTGATATAATAATGTTGTTTTAATGCTCATCAATTGTTAAAACGGTAAACAACCAGCAAAAATATTTTTATCGTAACTGCAACGCCATTAAAAAGTTACGTCGTCAGTTCAATCGCGACGTGTCAGGAACGCATTCTCTGAACGGCCGAACTATAACCCATATCATCCCGTAGGACGCGTAACAGGCAACAGAGGGAAACTAAGGCAGAAGATGGGCAGCAGCATCTTTCTGATAACAGCAAAATAACAATAAAAACTACGGTTGACAACCCGCTCGCCAGGCATGACAACTATGGCAATACACACCCCATGATGAGAGTTACGAAGAAGCGGCCCCCAGTCCCCGGCGGACCGCTATTCGTGGCTACGGTGGCGACCATGCTAACGGCGGAGCAGATGGTGCTAAGAATCTCCGGTGAAGGTTCAGTTCTATTAAAAGTGTATGTAGTTCATTATGGTTGTAGCACGAATGAGTCGGCTCAACCTGGGAAGGACCACGTTCTCACAGAATACCAGCTTAAAATAGCAGCTTAATGCTCCTGTATTTCGTATGGTGAGTGTAGAGAACCGGAGACCCTTTTTTACTGGAAACAAGGCATCCCAGTCCTCAGGGGTGGCAACGCATCTGCGTTTTGATTCTTAATCGAGGATAAATGAAGATGACTATGGGCCACAGCTACCACTTACCATCAGGTGGTCTGTGTGCTCGTTTGTCACCCTTATTGTATATAAAAACTTGACGTGGCAACACATCACCCTGCACACACGCACCCGCACCCTGAGGACTGATGAGAAGATCCTGGAGCTGAAAGGAGAGATTAACTGCGCTGGAATATTATAGGATTAGCTGAGGTCCGAAGAGAGGGGAGGACACTGTAATCCTCGAATCCGGCAACTTGGTCTATCACATGGAGGGCGGCCATCTGTCCCAAGGAGGTGTTGGATTTATGGTTCACAAGTCTCTCGTTAACAATGTTGTAAGATTGTGAGTGTGTCGACGAGGGTTACGTACCTTACACTCAGAATTCACAAACGATTATCCGCTGAAGGTCATACAGTTTTGAACACCAGTGGAGGAAATGTATGAGGATATATCTAGAGCCATGCATTCCTCCAAAACCCAATACGGTGTTAATGAGAGACTTCAACGCTAAACTAGACACAAGAGAAAACAGTGAGCTGAAGGTAGGGAAATTTGGGATAGGGCAAGGGAACTCAAGAGGCCAGCAGCTAGCTGACTTAATGGAGAAAGAGGCCCCACAGAAAATGGACCAAGTCAAGTCCTTACGATTTGACAAAAAATGATATTGACTTCATTATGACGAATAGACGGCAACTGTCTAGTGATATCTCTACGCAGGGGTAAAACTGGCAGCGATCACCGAATGGTGAGAGGCACACTGCACCTAATCGTTACGTTAAGAGTCTCGAAAACTTTCAGCCCGAGTTAGAAAATAGTTTTCAGTACCTACAAGACTGCAGTGCCGTGGACTATATCAATGACAAACTCGTGGAAACTGTCCATGCGATCGGAGCTAAGTTCTGCAAGACCGCAGAAGAACACACAAACTCTCCGATCACACTCTTACTCTTATGGCAAAGTGCAAAAAGCTTGGCAAAGTCCACATCTCACATTAGACTGAATTATAACGATGTTGGTGTCGTTCTTCTTGTCCCTGATGACGTCAGCTTGAGCACGCGCTCTCTCGAAGCGAGCGGACAGCACGCTCACAATCTCTTGAATGTCCCTCGCCTCCGCTGTCCATTCGGGAATAGGTGGTTCGGGTACTAGCTGCTGAAAGTAGTTCATTAAGTTGCTAAATTAGTATAAGTAATGGCCTATAACTATCCTCATTGCTCACTGACCACTCAGAGTATTTCTTAAGATGGGTACAGACAATACAAAGAAGAATAATAATGTCTTCCAGACCGAATTTCGGCCACGGCGGCCTGCCTCAACGGAGGCTAGCCATCGGCGCAGCACTGGATTATAGTACCCAAGTGCATGCGCAAGCACATGTGCACTCTCTATTCCCTCACTCTCATAATCCGATGGGACGGTAAACCGACACGACCGGAGAGAGATCAGGCGCAGGACCAAGGGCTTTACGTGCTTTCCGAGGCACGGGGGGGAGACACCGCCAACTTCCTGACTCCGGGCAACTACTGAGAATTTCTTGACAGAAAAACTCAACAATTGATTTTTGGCCCAACGTTGGATTCGAACCCAGGACCTCATGATCAGCAGTCGCACTACTTCAACCACTAGGCCAACGAGGCAGTCACAAGAAGAATAATAATATACTATATAAGATAATAATATGTAGACAAAATATATTACAAATAATGTAATGGAAAAGATCGAACGTCCATATCTTATATATTATAAGCGAAATACCACTGACTGACTAAACACGAAATCTCTAATACTATACACCCGATTGCTTTGAAATTTAGTGTACCTAGTTACTAATTTCGCAATGAAGACGCTCACTAAGAACGGATTTTACGATTGTCCCATCAAAAAACATTAATAGGTTCCGCAATAAAATATTATAGTGCACCCAGCGAAGCGAGCGGGCAAAGAGAATAGTGTTGTGTGAATAAGTCAACTAGCGCCATCTAGTGTCAGGAACGAGAGCGAGGGGAGCTTTGCAGAGAATGACATCACCGATCTCTCGACCGACAGCGCCACCCGAAGAACTGAGTTTCTAGAAAATCTATACTCGAGCTCTCGGTACCTTACGCGTGTTTACTTGAACATTCCGGATATTTTGCTAATTGAAATAAATAGGTGGCGCAAGATGCGATCGAGACAGTGTTGATTTGACGAAACAAGCGAAGCTTCGGGGCGGAATTAAGTGGATTAGTGTGTTTTATTATTAGTGTTTTAACTTTAATTTGTGTAAAGTAAATTAAAGTGTTAATTTAGGTAATTTTATCGGCAATTTTTATTGTCACGAACCTCAAGCTCGTAACAATTGGTGTCAGAAGTGGGATAACGTTCGGGGAGACAGCTGTCATTTGCAAATGGTTGTCCCTAAAGCTAAAGTACCGGATGTTCTACAGCTGTACCATAATGATTGTTCAGGAGGCCATCTGGGAGTTAAACGAACTCTACTGAAGATCCGAGAACGGTTTTACTGGGTCCACTGTCGAAACGATGTCGAGGACTGGTGTCGCAAATGTACAAGTTGTGCGGCTGTAAAGGGACCTCAGACTCGTAGTAGAGGTGCATTGAAGTTGTACAATGTGGGTGCACCATGGGAGAGAATAGCCATTGACGTGGCGGGGCCGTTTCCGGAGAGTGAAAGCGGTAACAAGTATTTCATGGTTGTGATGGATTACTTCACTAAGTGGCCAGAAGTCTTCGCCATTCCAAATCAAGAAGCTTCAACAGTTGCAGATAAACTAGTTCATGAAGTCTTCTGTCGGTTTGGAGTACCTTTAGAGATTCACAGCGATCAAGGAAGGAATTTTGAGTCTCAAATATTCCAGGAAACTTGCCGAGTTATGGGTACTCATAAAACAAGAACGACTTCTTATCACCCGCAATCTGATGGAATGGTGGAACGATTTAATCAGACATTGGAGAGGTACCTAGCAAAAGTTGTAGACAATCGGCAACGAGATTGGGACAAGCACATACAACCGTTTTTGTTGTCATATCGAAGTTCTGTTCACGAAAGTACAGCAGTGACACCAGCTTTCGCAAACTTTGGAAGAGAATTACGGCTGCCTGCGGACCTGATCACCGGGATACCACCTGATGCCCCACGCAGTATAACCGATTATGCAAATGACTTGCGGAACAAAATGAATGACATTTATGAGCACGTCAGACAATCGGGCCAGCAAATGTCTGAAAAAATGAAAACCCGGTACGACCGAAAAATGAACAATAAAGGGTTCAACGAAGGTTCATTAGTGTGGTTGCACAATCCAGTCCGCAGCAAAGGGAAATCTCCTAAGCTTCAAGCTAAATGGGACGGCCCGTACCGGATTGTAACCAGGATCAACGATGTGACCTACCGGATACAGAAAGGCGCAAGAGGGACTCCTAAGATCGTCCATGTGGATCGCTTGGCGCGTTATTATGGGACCGATAATGCTCGGGACGAGCATGTCTTAGGAGGGGGCAGTGTTGTGTGAATAAGTCAACTAGCGCCATCTAGTGTCAGGAACGAGAGCGAGGGGAGCTTTGCAGAGAATGACATCACCGATCTCTCGACCGACAGCGCCACCCGAAGAACTGAGTTTCTAGAAAATCTATACTCGAGCTCTCGGTACCTTACGCGTGTTTACTTGAACATTCCGGATATTTTGCTAATTGAAATAAATAGGTGGCGCAAGATGCGATCGAGACAGTGTTGATTTGACGAAACAAGCGAAGCTTCGGAGCGGTATTAAGTGGATTAGTGTGTTTTATTATTAGTGTTTTAACTTTAATTTGTGTAAAGTAAATTAAAGTGTTAATTTAGGTAATTTTATCGGCAATTTTTATTGTCACGAACCTCAAGCTTGTAACAATATAATGACTACATTTACGAGCGGGTATGAGCTAGTTAATACCATATCAATCATTTTATACCTTGTAGCCCAACTTGGTAACTTCAACTTCGAAAGGATCAACCGACAATTGCGACTATATTGGGCAGCGTTCGTGTTAAAATACAGTATAAAGCCATTTCACGGTTATGTTATTCGCAGTTGCCGCGGTATCCGCGGATAAAATAATGCGACAATTTCTTTATTCGCAAATCCAATACTAACAACACATATTTTACCACCGGCGATTTTTCCGGACCGATACGACCTGGGGACCTTCAAGAAAAGAGCTTACTCCTTTCTAAAGGGCCGGCAACGCACCCGCAATTCTCCTGGTGTTGCGGTTGATCATGGGCGGCGGTAGTCACTTAACATCAGGTGAGCCGCATGCTCGTTTGCCCCCTCTTCTATAAAAAAAAAAAAATATTGTAGTTTTCGAATATTATATATTTATTTAACAGTTACCTTTTAAACAATTAAGTAGATATGCAACGACAAGGTCTTGTGGCTGCAAACACATGGGGTTGTTATGGTTTGTACCTAAAAGGGGCTGCATTAGCATCAGGCGGTAACCAATAACCATAGAGTCAGCACTGTTGGTTGCATGATGTATCAGGCACAATATATTGGTGCGGTCAGATCGTATTGATATCGACTTCTGTCAAGACTAATCAATTAAGCAGTTTGTAATTAGGAATAAAATAGGTTTTAAATAGTTTTTAAAAATCATTTTACGTCCCCGTAATCTTGACTAGGTGTCAAAGACAAACAAATCGTGTTGCTGCTAAGCCAAAACATATATAGACTCAAGTAACATTCAATTTCGCAACGCAAATTAAAGGTTTAACTGAAACCGATTTAGGCGAAATGTAAAATTACCATGCCTTTGAAGAGAAAGCTTCAACGAGCAGCGAAAATGTGACAACGAACTTAACCATGTAATGGCGGTGTAAGACTTCCCACTACACCAAAAAACCGCGGATGCCAACCCGTCTGCCAAGCGTGGACACTATGGCAAAGTCCTCCTAAGAGACAATTTATGGGAGACCTATGTTCAGCAGTGGACGTTTGTACACTGTAATGGATGAATGGAATTAAAAACTTATTGACGGAGTGACTGACGGAGTGAGTTTCGGATGGCCGGGGCCGGATCTATATATAGGCTATTTGGGCTGCAGCCAAGGGTCCCGTGGATATAAAGGGCCCCCAGCCCCCAGTGAAGACTAGCTGTCATAGCTTTGAAAATAATTATGATAATATTATGAAAATCTCATGAGTTTTGGTGGAAATGAGGATGAGTGAGTTATTTTTCAAAAAGAGGCACGAAATTTAAAAAGTGGCTAAATCCGATACTATTTTTTGGAAGAAATTTTTAAAGAAAATGTTTGTAAAGGCATACAAGTTAGTTATGTCATCAAAAGAGTTCGTAAGTAACGACATCGACATCAATCGAATAAAAAGTTAAAGATATACGAGGAGAAAGCTTAAAACTTAAATACTAGAGTAGTACAGACATAAATAAAAGATATGCAGAATTTTCAGTTGAAGTCAAAAGAGTCAAACGCTAAACGTTGTTTTGAATAAGCTGTTTTGGATTTAAATAGAAAATGTCAAGTCTATGAGGCACATACGAGGGCGGCACTGAAAATTTCGGGAATCAAGGAAGTAACACAACATTACTATTTAAAAATGTATTTATTGCTTTTCGAAGTATTCTCCGCGAAATTTGAGACATTTTTCCATACGATGGAACCAATCATTGAAGCAACCATTCCATTCGGAAGTTGGGGTCTCCAAAATGGCCGTTTTGTAGGCGTCCACAGCTTCTTCAGGTGATGAAAATCTCTTTCCACGCACATTATTTTTTATTTTAGGGAAAGTATAGAAATCATTAGGGCTTAGGTCGGGGCATTACCGTGTGTACCGTAAATGATGGTCTAATAATTCTATGTTTTCTTGCTCTAAAAAGTCTTTTGTTCTTCGTGTTTTTTGTTCGGTGTGAGAACTCGCATTGTCGTGATGGAGGGCGATGCGGCGGTTGCAGTTCTCTTTACGGAGTTCAGAAACGACCTGTGGCAAACAAATGCTAGCATACCATTCTGCATTAACCGTTCTTTGTCCCTCAAGAGGAATAGTCCATTTTTCCACCATTTTTTTTTTGCAACACTCCGTGAACGAACAAATTTGGTTGGCTTTAACTCAATTTCGAACACTCAAACTCGTGACAGGTTTTTTGTTTCGGGTTCGTACGCGTATATCCAGGATTCTTCACCTAATACGATGTTGTATACAGCATTTGAGGATCCTGCGTGGAATCCTTCGAGAGTTCTGACGCACCAAGTAACGCGAGCCGCTTTTTGCTCTTCACAGAGCGAATGCGGTATCCATCGGGAAAACAACTTTTTATACCTAATCGTTCATGCAAGATTATTTGTATTTGACTCATGCCAATATCTAAAGTTGCCTGAATTTCGCGGTATGTCACATGTCGATCTTCCTCAATCAGCTTACGCACAGCATCAACGTTTTCTTGGGTGACTGCAGTTTTTGGACGACCTTGACGGGGATCATCACTGAGCTGCACACGTCCACGTTGAAATTCAGCAAACCAGCGATAAATTGTGGTTTTGGAAGGGGCTTCATCACCCAATGCAGAAATCATTCGGTCAACACACTGTTTTTGTGGATAAAAAGAAATATAAAGAAAACAAATGTAGGTAAACAATGTTGAACAATCGACTAAATTATTTATCAATCCTTTCCATAAATTGTGATTTAACAAAACATTGACAATGTAATAAGCAAATAAAGAAATTAGCAGTGCAAAAATCTGTGCAGTGGCGGTGCGAGAATATCCACTACCTCATATCATCCCGTGGGTGTCGTAAGAGGCGACAGAAAAACTGCGGTTGCCAACCACTCGCTAAGCGTGGCAATTATGGCGAATATACACTGCCACCGCCACCGTAGCCAGGAATAGCGGGGCCGCCGGGCCCCACTATTCCTGGCTACGGTGGCGACCATGGTAATGGCGGGGCAAGGGGTGCTAAGAATCTCCGGTGGAGGTTCGGTTGCCACTAACGACGACTCGGCCTGGCAACGTATAACGCACGCTTCCTAAGGACTGACGAGAAGATACTGGAGTTGGAAAAAGAGGTAGACAAGTTTGCGCTGGCATATTATTGGATTATCCGAGGTCCGAAGAAAGGGGGAGGACACGGTCATCCTCGAGTCCGGCAACTTGTTCTATCACCGGGAGGGCAACCAACTGTCCCAACGAGGTTTATCGTTCACAAGTCTCTCGTCAACAACATTGTAAATATTAGGAGTGTGTCGACGAGGGTCGCGTACCTGGTAGTCAGAATCACCAAACGGTATTTCCTGAAGGTCATACAGGTTTACGCACCAACTTCGGCACATCCCGATGAGGAGGTGGAGGAAATGTATGAGGATATTTCTAGAGCCATGCATTCCTCCAAAGCGCACTGGTGTTGATGGGAGACTTCAACGCAAAACTAGGCACAAGAGAAAGCGGTGAGCTGAAGCTAGAGAAATTTGGAGTAGAGCAACGGAACCGTAGAGGCCAGCAGCTGGCCGACTTTATGAAGAAAGGGGCTCTTTATGATAAACTCTTTTTTCCAGAAGCAGCCCTATAGGGAGTGGACCTGGTCGAGCCCCGACGCTTCGACAAAAATGAGATGACTTCATTATGACGATCAGACGCCAATTGTTTAGTGATATCTCAGCGTCGCGAGGATGAAAACTGGCAGCGATCGTCGAATGGTTAGAGGCACACTGAACTTAAACGTTAAGTTGGAGAGGTCTCATCTAGTGAAGTCAACGCTCCGTCCCCCTCGTGCGCAATTCCAGGGTTCCGAAAACTTTCAGCTCGAATTGCAAAACCGTTTTCAGTGCCTAGAAGACTGCAATACAGCGAACGATATGAATGACAAGCTCGTGGAAACTGTCCATGCGGTCGGAGCTAAGTTCTGCGAGACCCGCCGCAGAAGAACACAAAAACTCTCCGATCATACTCCTAATCTCATGGATGTTAGACGGGCGATGAGGCTGCAATCGTCAGTAGATGTGACAGCATACAGGCAACTGAACGGACAGATCTCCAAATGCATGCAGCAGGACTTACGCAACTTCAATACAGCTCGTATTGAAGAAGCGATTAAGTGGAACCAGGGCTCCAAAGTCTTTGCCAGAGATCTGTCTGCCAGTAAGAACCAACTGTCAAAGCTGAAGACCGAGTGTGGCAGCATCGTTTCTGGGAAACCTGAGATTCTGAGTGAGATTGAGCGGTTCTGTGGGCAGCTGTACACATCATCGTTGGAGCCACTCGCAAGTGTGAGTAACGATCCAAGAGCAAGTCTTATCCGACACTATTCCGGTGATATCCCGGACGTCAATATGAGCAAGATTAGAATGGCCCGGGCGAGGATGGAATTACAGCGGAGCTTCTGAAAGCGGGTGGCAAACCGGTAATTGAAGTCCTTCAGAAGCTCTTTAATTCCGTCCTTCATCGAGGAACTACTCCCGAGGCGTGGAGCAGATGGTGTCTTGTGTGTCTTGGTGTCAGATGGTCTTGTTCTTTAAGAAAAGTGACGTCTCTTGAAGAACTACAGACCCATATCCCTTCTGAGCCGCGTCTACGTGCTGTTTCGAGAGTCATTACGAATCGTCTCGCATGCAGAGTCTACGACTTCCAGCCTCCCGAACAAGCCGGTCTCCGAAAAAGCTTTAGTACCATAGACTACATACATACCCTTCGGCAAATTGTACAGAAGACCGAAGAGCAAAATCTGCCACTTTGCCTGGGGTATGTAGACTATGAGAAAGCCTTTGATTCCGTCAAAATTTGGGCGGTGCTACAGTCTCTTCAGCGGTGCCAAGTTAACTGTCGGTGTATCGAATTGCTGAAGTGTTTGTACAGTAGGGCTACGATGGCTATCCGAGTACAGAACCAAAGTACGAAACCTATCCAATTGCAGAGAGGTGTAAGACAGGATGATGTTATATCCTCGAAACTCTTCACCGCTGCATTGGAAGATGTTTTCAAGCTACTGGACTGGAAAGGATACGGAATTAACATCAATGGCGAGTACATCACTCACCTTCGATTTGCCGACGAAATAGTCCTTATGGCAGAATCGCTGGAGGACTTAAGCACTATGACCTCAATAGTATCTCCCAACGGATAGGTCTTAAGAAGAACATGGACAAAACAAAGATCATGTTTAATGTCCATGTCACACCTATGCCGGTAGTTGTTGGGAGCACTAAGCCTGATGATGAACCTGGGACAAATAGTCCGACTAGGTAAGTCCAACTTCGACCGAGAGGTCAATCGACGGATTCAACTCGGCTAGGCAGCGTTCGGGAAATTACGACACATCTTCTCGTCAGGTATACCTCAAAACCTGAAAACTAAGTTGTACAACCAGTGCGTGTTGCCAGTGATAACCTACGGAACCGAGAGGTGGTCCTTCACTGCTGGCCGTATGAGGACGCTCAAGGTCGCTCAGCAAGCTATGGACAGGGCTATGCTCGGAGTTTCTCTGCGTGATAGACTTAGAAATGAGGATATCCGCAGTAGAACCAGAGTGACCGACTTAGCCCAACGGATTAATAAGCCGAAGTGGCAATGTACCGGCCATATAGCTCGAAGAACCGACAACCGTTGGGGGGAAAAGGTCCTCGAGCGGTAGCCACGTACCGGTAGGCGAAGTGTAGGGTGATCACACACTAGATGGAGTGACGACCTGGTAAGACATGCAGGAAGTCGATGGATGCAGTTTGCTCAGGACCTTGCTTTGTAGCATACCTTGGGGGAGGCCTATGTTTAGCAGTGGATTTGTGAAGGGCTGTAATGATGATGATGATAAACTACACATAACCTGTTAATATCTTATGCAATAATGTCTTACAGTTGCTGTTTATGTATCAAAGTCGTATAATTTTTTCCAGGCCGTATAATACATCATTACGGAAAACAGTATTTTGACTTGATTAGTTTGATTAATTTGGTAGGGCCCCAACTAGTGTTAGCTCAGAGCCCCACAAATTCACGACTATATAAAATTTATTCGTCTATGAGTGCGTAGTACATATACAACACGTAACATAATTAACGCACTTTGAGAAAGTAGTTTATTCAGAATCGTTTACTAACTCGATTCCTATCATTTTTAATATAGGTAATTTTTTATCCCAAAAATAATTAAAACTGCGTAAATTATAGTCACACTAAATCTGTACAGTCGAAACAAACTGAAATGGACCGTAACTTAAGGCAATAAGACTTTTAAGAGTGCATTTTTATTTGTATTATTACTAATTCTGTCATTCAATAAAAATAAAGAAAAATCAACTTTATTTCAAGCATGTTAAAGTCTTTGCGTTCGTGGATTTGTACTGTGACCACAACGTTCTTCCGGAATTAGTATAACTAATTTGATTATAACATTATATACTAATAGGGGTGTCTGAGGGTGTGCGTTAATTACGTTACATATTGTATATTGATTATCTATGGTACGATGTCGCGTTTTTAAAAATCAAAAATGCCACAACTGAATGTCAATCTTATTATACTCTTTGATGTCAATCAGAATTGAAAGTTAATTTGAGTACCTAAGTAAGTAATGATTACATACAGTGTAAGTACATACATATTGAAAAAAATACTTAAAGCTGGCAGAATCTATAGGAAGTTGCCAAACTAGAAAAAAACATATTGAAAGGAAAAAAAATATCAAAGTGTATTGCTAAAAAAATATCTGATTAAAATGCTTTTTTATATTTTTTTCACGGAATGCATCTACCATAATCTTATAAGACTTATCATTCCGTAACTACGGTTTCTTTATATCGCAATATGTTTACGAAACGTTCGGTAGGTAGTCCTGTTCAGTAACCCTCAAAATTAATAATAGACTCGTGACTTGATCTCCAGCGGTGAATCGAGAATGAATAAATGAATGAATGATTTTTATTCAATACAGATTATTGCATAATACTTATCATCATTCATCATCATTCCAGCCCTTTACAAATCCACTGCTGAACATGGGCCTCCCCCAAGGTATGCTACAAAGCACGGTCCTGAGCCACCTGCATCCATCGACTTCCTGCATGTCTTACCACGTCGTCCCTCCACTACTGTCACTCAAGAACATTTTTCCCCATTGGTTGTCGGTTCGTCGAGCTATATGGCCGGCCCATTGCCACTTCAGTTTACTAATCCGTTGGGCTATGTTGGTTACTTTGGTTCTACTTACTTATTCAAAGTAATTTTTTTATTTACCACTGGTTCGGAAAGAAACCTCTGTCTTGGGAAAACCCTACAAGAAACCCAGCGGGCCTTTTTAACCATTTTTCGTTTTACAATAATTTTGTTGTACGTAATATATCTACAAGAATTTTTATAGAACCAGCATGGTTGCGACCACCTCAATCCAGGGGTTATTACCATTTATGGATTCTTTGATATTGTAATAACCCTTATCGAAAATTTTTCTTTAATGAAACATTTAAACTTGTTTAAAGACAAATTTTGTATATTTTCTGGGATTTGTTGTAAGAACGTATATACTTTGCCATTGTATTAGAAATTCTGTGGAATCTAGTAGCTGGTATTTTATTTTATTATCACTGGGACCAGTATCACTGCGACCTAAAAGTTCTATTGTGATCGCTGCTATGGCTATAGTTCACGGCTAAGCCCTATGTCTTCAATGAATCGAAGGAGTTGCTTAGTCGTGAGCAATTTCACTTCTTCTGAGAAGATAGTGTCCCAGATGAGTGTTACGTTTGCGCATTAAGGGTTCGCAATCGGTTAGGATGTGTAGAGACGTTTCTTCCGTTATGGAACAGAACCGACACATCCTTGAGTTGCTTAGTCCCTGGATGGACATGTGCTTTTTAAGACAATGGTGTCCAGTTAGGGCTCTTGCCAGAATGCGCAATTTATTTTTACTTAATCCCAGGGCTTCTGAAGCGAATTTACGATCAAAGGCCCGGATTAAGGTTTTAGAATGTTTTAAGCCTGGTGTGTCAGACCAGATCTTAAGTGATTAATTGTGATAAAGAGTTTCAAGAGTCAATCGGGCTAGGCTTCTTGAGATTCCACAAAATGGCTCGGGTCCAAATTGTGTGCACTTTGAGCCCTCCCGTGCAAGTTTGTCGGCAAATTCGTTGCCTACATAGTAGCTGGTATTACAAGCTTATGTTTGTTCCTAGTGTTTAAAGTATGAACATCTTTATTCTTATGAAAGCTATTTATGTTTTTATGTACATACATTACATTTGCGTAAATATATTGCGATGTCAAAGTTAATATGTTTATTTCTTTAAAAAAATTCTCTAAGGGACACTTTACAATTTAAGTTATACCTAGGCGGGTCATAAGTTCTGTCAAAACCTTATTATTTGAAAATTTTGAATACTGGCTAGATGAATTTCACCAATTTTAAAAATATAACTTTTGAGCTTGGCGAAAATAAAAAAAAACATTAACTTTCAGTCAAAAAAGACATTGAAGTGGTCGAAGAAAAAAGACAGAGTAGCGGTTATCGCGTTGCTACGCTGTGGTTACGCGCCAAAAGAGATTTTCAATATTCTACTAAAATTGAAAATAACCCTACGATTTGTTTATCACACTATCATACGATTCACTGAAGATTCGATCGATCGATTGAAGATCGAAGATCGTAAGAAGACGGGCCGATCTCGTACAGTTAGACACCCGCGATCATCAATACAGTTAAGGCGCGAATCCAACGAAGTCCTGTTCGTAAACAAAAAACTTAGCTCTTCTGATGGGCCTACAGAACAGAACCACGGTCAAAAGAGTGGTCAGTGAAGACCTAGGACTACGGGCTTATCGCAAGAAGACCGGACATTTTTTGAACTAGCGTTTGAAAAAAAATAGTCTGGATAGATCCCGCGCTTTGTTACGGCGTTACACGGGAAAAAATAACGCGAAATTGTGTTTTTTTAACATAGAAGAAAGTTATAATAAACAAAATGATAAGGTGTATTCCCACAGCAATGAAGAAGCCGGCACGCGTATTCCGAGGGTTCAACGAGCACATTATCCTTCGTCACTCATGGTTTGGCTTGCAGTCTCATATTCAGGCTCATAGTGCCGAGGTATACCAAACCACCGTCTTAACAAACATAGTGGAACTTATTTCTCAAAAAATGTACAAAAACAGACATTGGATATTCCAACAGGACTGCACCAACTCATAGGGCAAGAAGCACGCAGAACTAGTTGACCGCTCATGGAATTGACTTTATCGGACTTGCCCTCTCTTGGACCAGATTTAAGCCCACTGAATTATAAGATATGACAACATTTGAAGGAGAAAGTCTGTGCTAAACCTCATCAGAATTTGGAATCGGTCCGAGCATCTTTGGTTAAAGCAGCGGCAGAAATAGATATGTGTATGGTACGTGCTGCGATTGATGATTGGCCGCGTCGATTAAGGGCATGTATTCACAATAGGGGAAGGCATTTTGAATAATGTAAACAAAATTTTATTCTAAATTAAATTACCTTTCATTTCATATATAATTTATATATAATTGTCAAAAAGTGTATCATTAATTTTATAAAAAGTTTTTAACAGAACTTTTAACCTGACTAAGTAAATTGCCCCTACGGCTCTCTTTTGCAAAACAAATATGACTTCAATGTTAGTCGCATTACCCAACAGCAAGATTCAATAAGACATTACGCTATGAAAGTAATTAAAATAAACTGATCTAGCTGGCTGAACATTGGTGATACTTCTAACCTTTCTTACAGCGTATGCTACAGAACTAAATCTGCCTTGTAATTTTCAGATAAGAACCCACACAGCTGGCTCGAGGTGAAGGGTCGGTATCCGGAGGATGGAAACAGAATTATTCTTTAAATTTCCCATATTCAGCAGTAGACAATGAAAAAAATATATAATAAGAGATATAATTAGGGAAAAAGAAGAACGAAGAAAAGGTTAAGAAAAGCGCTTTAGCAGTAAAGCCCAGCTATAAGAAATAAAGCAGCCAGTAGCAGATTCCGAAGCCTACTTCCGAACGTATATTGTTAATCTTTCTTTATGTAATGCAGAATATATATTATCAGCATGCATATATATACTTTGCCAATGTATATATATATATATATATATATATATATATATATATATATATTTACTTACGTCTAGAAGCTTGCACAGATCGTATAGTAACTTCTTGATCTCTAAAAGAAAAGCGTCAAGTTCCTCCAGCTTCTTCTGCAGTTCGCTGTGTCTTTGTTCTTCCCTTTTTATCTCGGCCTTCAACTCATTTATAAGATCGTGACCTCTGAGGAAGAGCAATTAAAATAGGGATTAAAACAGCAGTGAATTAATTAAAGTACTGAACTTATGTACATTAGGTGCATATTTCTTTAATATGTGGAGATTGTTATTTGATTTTTTACATCAGGACGGTTTTTGGTATGTGGCATTAACAATTCTTATGTCACAAGTCGATGGTTAATCGGTGGTTTGATGGAAGGTAAGCCACTTAAGACCGATTTACACTTCGACAAGTACTGTAGCGAGTTTAGTTCCAGCGCAGTTGACTGGGCAGTAGCGTTCAAACAATGTCTCCGTGGCGAGCTTAGTTAAGGACATTAGTTCATAGAGTTCGTTGGAGTATAACGTTTCAAGACTACAGAATTTTTCTTGTTTTCGTTTAAGACGGTTCTAGGATTACGTCAAGAATTAAATGATATTGTCGGAGAAATATTACTGGTTGTTGTTAAAGAAATTTTTAAGAATTTTCATGAGTGCAGCATCTCAAACAGGTTTCATTTTATAATTTAAGTTTTAATAATGAAATGGACGGAAGATGTCATGTATAAATTCGTACAGAAGTATTTAGAACAAGAATGTTTATATAATAGTAGAATACATTCAATAAACAGTGCCGTAAAAACTTTGTGGCGAGTTTAATTAAAGAGAAATTTAATAGTACAATTATACGTTTTGGCGCGCAAACGTTGCGTCCTGTCAACTTATGCACTGAACTAAACTCGCTCGTTTACACGAACGGCGAGTTTAGTTACGGGTGGCGGGAGACCCGGCTATCCCGTTCTTACTTAATTACTAACTTACGTAATTGTTAACTTGCTATTTAACTCGCTCATTGCTGTTCAAACGAGATTTTATACTTAACTCGCCAGGTTCGCAAGTTAACTCGCTACTGTACTTGTCGAAGTGTAAATCGGTCTTAACTTAAACCTTAGATTTCTATTGAATGTGGTAAGCATTAAAGCGGAAAGGTTAGCTAAATCGTTTAATCTACCGTTTAACAACAAGTCCGAAATGTTTAGCCATGTGGTTAAAAAAAATTGTACAGTTTGCGAGTATTATGTTAAGTTAGGTGAAAGATATTTTGTGAAGTACGAAACAAAATTTTATGTATATGCGGTAGAGCCATTATGTCCGATGAAGCTGTAAAAGCCAAGGCTTACATCACTAACATCGTCAGAAACCAGATATACTATAGATAAACATAACTGCAGCTATAGTTGTAGCACGAATGGGTCGGCAAAACTCGAGAAGGACCAGGCTCTCACACAATCCAGAGTGTTTCGTACGGTGAGTGTAGAGAACCCGAGACCCTTTTTGCTTGAAACGAAGCATAACATTTAATCCAAAAGGGTGACAATGCATCCTTATTTTGATCGAAAATAAATGTTACGCCTGGATACCTATAGGCACTATGGCCACTGTGTCCGCGTATCGTGCTTATTCTATAAAAAATGCAAATATTAAAAAATTTAAATGGTAATACCGTTACCGGTACAGCCTATCCGAATTCACTGCTCAACATAGTCCTTTCTCGTAGGTAACCAAAGGGAGGGATATTTACCATACAACGTTTGGCAGGCGGTTTAGCAACCGCAATTCATTTTTATTTTTTAGTTGTTATTAGGGAGATGTTGCAAGCCATCTCTTATTTCAGTTTTCTTCTGTCGTCTCTTACGACAGCCACGGGAGCACGGGACGATATGGCTTAGAGGATATTCTGACACCGCCACTATGCGGTGAAGTAGACGTATACGACGTTAAGTGATAATGATTTCTTATTATTACGCAAACATTACACATTTAAATAAAACTATGTTTTACGGATTTTATCAAGTTAATATAACTTATTTTATATTCCCGACGTTTCGAGCACTTTACAGCACCCATGGACTGAGGTGATCTGCTATTGAAATTAAAAAAAAACATCCTAATTTCAATAGAGAAGATCTCTGGATGTTTGGGATCCTTTAATTAATAAAATCAAATCCCTACTCAAGATTCAAGATACTATAATAAGTTCATAGTGCGTAAATTGGGAAAAAATTAATAATTTTAATCTGGAGGTAGCCGTGGTTAACTATGATATTGGGACGTCGAACACCTCAGTTCCCCCGTGACTATGGGTGCTGTGAATTGCTCGAAACGTCGCGAATATAAAATAAATTAATACACGCGATGATATCCGTAAAAACTAGTATTATTTATACGTTAAATGATACTTTACTCGTCTTTATCCTTAACGGAGGCGAATTTAAAGCCCTCCAGCTCCGCTATGAGCGTACTTTGTGTTTTCTCCAACTGAAGCTTTTCCTCCTCTGTCGTCTGCTGAAGATAATTCAGTCGTTTCGAAGTCTCCCGCTGGGCTCGGAATCTGTCGAAAACTTCTTCAGGTTCTGTTACACCTAGGATATGTTATATATTTTTAATAAAGTTAGTAAACATAAGTTAGTGATACCAGTTTCTTGACAATCAATTATATATTCGTATGGCAATGTATACGCTATTACAACAGAGTCCCAGAAAATATACAAGGTCTCTCCATTACTAAGTTTAAATATTTCATTTAACAAAAGTTGTATAATAAAAGTTTTAAAATAAATGAATAATGGTTGATAATAATTAATAATCCCTGTAAATGAGGTGGTCGCTTTCGAGTTGTTCCATAATTTTAAATTTTGTAAGTAATTCGTACCTGTCTTCTCATTGTACGTTTTACTTTGAAAAAAAAAGTCCGCTGGTTTTATTGTTGGTTCTTTCCTGGATAGAGGAGATATTTTTGTCCGAAACAATGGTAAAAGTAAACAATAACTTTAAAAAGTTCTATTATATTATATTTAAAAAAATATTTTATTCTAATATTTTACGATGATAATGTAAATAACTTATTCATTTCAGTCACGGTGACAAAGTAATTACTTGTTTGTGCATGCATAAACATACACTAGTGTAGTGGTATTAATATGTCATCCCCTAATGCCTTCACTTTCGCAATACCTTCTCCTTTACCGCTCACCCCCCCCCCCACACACTTACAGAAGGCGCTAATTTGGATGTAGGTTATCTGGGACACCAATGGAATTGTTAATATAGCACGTGCTCGGCGGCCGCGGATCGCGAGGAAATAAAAAAAATATTTCGAAGACATGTGAAGTTCGCAAACACACATTGGGACAGCTCAGCGGACTTTTCCTTGTCCTAAGACCCTCCTAGAAATGTGAGGAGAGCTGTGCCCATCTGTAGGACGAATTAGGCTGTAACTTTATTTTACTTTATCTGTGCCAAACTTGAAATTGTATGCTAGTATGTTAAAAAAAATTACAATTCAGACATGCTTTAAAACTAGCAATTTATGTCTTTGCGATAAAAGTGGATTCCGATGAGTGGATAAAAGTGAGACAAATTTTTATTTCTTATGTAAAATAATACTAGTGGCAGACCCTCTCGTCGCTAGGATAGCCAGGGAAATATGACGGTCATTAACTGTCTCGAATATGGCGTATCAAAATTATGAGGTAAGGCAATACATTACTCTATATATACATATATAACTCTCCCTACAATCAAACTCATATCAAAGTTAATTAATGAACTCTATTTTTTATTTTATTTTTATTTTTTTTTAACAAGTACACTTACAATACACACATATAACAATCACGAAAACATACACATTTCTATACTCTGAGACCCTATCCTATACTATTAAACGAGCAATTCTTGTATATAAATATATATATAATCGGAATCTCGGAAACGGCTCCAACGATTTTCATAAAATTTGGTGTCCAGGGAGTTTCGGGGATAATAAATCGATCTAGCTAGGATAATTTTCTAAAAATAATTTTTAGAAAATGTCTTTTTGTCCGTGTTTTTAGGCAATGAAAAACTGCAACAATATCGTTAGAATAAGAAGGTAAATTTTGACGGATTGTTAGTGATTATAAATAGCTTAATTGGTAGTACCTGGTTGACCGAGCTTTGCTCGGTATTTTTCGCTCGATTTTTTTAATTCATGTGTTTTGGAAATTATATTTAGATACAAATTACATACTGATGAAATATAAATAACATTTTTTGATCTTAGCGACATAACAGAAAAAACGGAACTGGTTATTTGAATAAAAAATCATGAGTGTAATTATTTTAATTTAAATTTTCGTGTTTTTAAAAAATACCAAAAAAAGGGCTCGAAAAAATAGATTTTCTCAAAAAAGAAAAGAACATGAAAAAAAAAATTAAAAAAAAGTCGGTTGGTCGGTCTGGGCTCGAACCGGGGTTTTAAGATTCTTTGACCGACCATTATACCAATTAAGCTATTTATAATCACTAACAAGCTCTCAAAATTTACCTTCTTATTCTAACGATATTGTAGCAGTTTTTCATTGCCTAAAAACACGGACAAAAAAACATTTTCTAAAAATAAATCCTAGCTAGATCGATTTATTATCCCCGAAACTCCCTGGACACTAAATTTTATGAAAATCGTTGGAGCCGTTTCCGAGATCCCGATTACATATATATTTATATACAAGAATTGCTCGTTTAATAGTATAGGATAATGGTCGGTCACAGAATCTTAAAACCCCGGTTCGAGCCCAGACCAACCGCCGACTTTTTTTAATTTTTTTTTTCATGTTCTTTTCTTTTTTGAGTAAATCTATTTTTTCGAGCCCTTTTTTTAGTATTTTTTAAAAACGCGAAAATTAAAATAAAAATAATTGCACTCATGATTTTTTATTCAAATAACCAGTTCCGTTTTTTCTGTTATGTCGCTAAGATCAAAAAATATTATTTATATTTCATCAGTATGTAATTTGTATCTAAATATAATTTCCAAAACACACGAATTAAAAAAATCGAGCGAAAAATACCGAGCAAAGCTCGGTCAACCGGGTACTGTATATCAATTACAAGTGTACATAACATTCACTGATTGAGTCATGCAATTTAGGGTTAATTTGGAGTACTAAACATAAAAAACAGGTTTAATTTTTAAAAGGAAATGTGGTGGATATTATACTCTCTTCAGGAGTATGTATATAATTAAAGTATAAGATATAGATATTATATTGCAGATGTAATTTGTATCAAGAACTAGACGATAAATGATTTGTAAGTTTAATTTTGTATGCAATATAAGAGTCGTTAAATATGTCAATGCCAGGTATGGTTTTAAAATATTCGTTATATTTTCCACATATACGCACGATAGGAGCGCGACTCCCGAGATGAGTTTTCGCGAAAGGAATATGAGATGTTTTTTGGATGCGACAACGGGGATATTTACGCGGAACAGCAAATGAAATGCGGTTAAGGAGGTCACTGCACTTAACTTTATTATGTACTATTTTATGTAGAAAACACAAATCTAGAATAACTCGTCTATTTCGGAGAGACATCATTTTAAACTTATCCAGTCGCTGATAGTAAGGCTGCCTATGTGAGATACCACTGGCATGAAAGGCAAGATGTCGAGTGAAGGCTCGCTGTATACTTTCAACGCGTTGGGAGTGCACACTAGAAGATGGATTCCATATGACACTAGCGAATTCAAGGAGACTTCTTACAAAAGCATTATATAAAATAATTTTAGTCACAGTTGTGTTAATAAATCTTAAGAAGTTCGCGGCTTTATTAACAATAGTGTTTATATGAGAATTAAAGGTTAGCTTTCTATCAATAGTTAGTCCTAAGTCTTTAATCTCCGGTATCTCTTGCAAAACTACGTTACCAATTGAATAAATAGAGACAAGCGGTTTTACTTTTCTGGTGTATTTTACATGGAAGCATTTGTTAGCATTAAGAGTCATACTATTGACGTCACACCAATGGGATATTCTATTCAGATCTTTCTGTATGGGATTTATATCGTCCATTGATTTTATTGGTTTATTAATTTTTAAATCATCAGCAAATAACGAGCAACGACAATTGAAACGACAAACGACTAAAGAAAATATGTAGGATTTTATAGTAAAATGATTTTTGTATCTACACGTTTTTAAAGCGGTTTTACCGGTAAGTTTCATCAAGCGTTGAAAGATCTCTTCCATCTGAGCAGCTGCTGACGCATCTTCTGCGGCTACTTCTCCGTTCACAGAACCATTTGTTTCTTCCTGAACTACCGGTCGCACTGAAATTATTATTAATTCCTTTATAGCTATAAATTGAGTAGGTATAAATTTATATTCCGTAGTTGGGAAGTAACCTGACTTAGGGAGACGTAGGGACAGCTCCGTGGCGCAGTGACTTAGTAGTGAGTTGCGGCGCTGAGGACCTCGGAGTCAAATACCGCAAAGAATAAATATTTGTATGGCCTACAACTTATTGTTCCAAGTCTGAATATTTATGCTTGTGAAACTTTTGTGTGTAAAAAAAATAGACTAGCCCTTCAATATGCTCACGGTCGGATCCGACCACGACGATATTCCGTCAAATTTCAAGCGGTCGGCTCCGACCACACCCACCCACAGCATTCTAAACCATAAAACTTATATTTAGACTACTTGTCCATGAAGAAGTTTGGTACTATAGACTCCATGTGAAATTTTCTATCCTTTGATGCAATAAAAAACTCAGTTAGTCGTAGATCGAACGTAATAGAGTTGAACGTAGATTATTTATAATCTACGTTCATTTCGTACGCCTGTTAGGTGTGGCGTGTTATTGTGTTGATTTTTGGATTTTTCTAGTGTGTTATTAGTGTTACAGTATAGTGTTTTATTGTGAAATTGTTATAAAAGCTTTTGTGTGAATATGATTTATCTTTTTACGGAAATAATTTCAAGTAATAAATAGAAATAATTGTGATATTCACGCTGCTGTCCTGTGCTGGATATGTACATTTTTTACTATGAAAATACAATTAAAATCTATTTGTAATGAAGTAAAAACACTAAAACAAATAATATAACATAATGAATAAACAGAAACAAGTATTATATTGAAATTTATAATTATTTTTATTGAAAATAAATGTACGACAAATTCCATGTGATGCGCGCAAGCGATGCGAACATTTTAGCTGGGGACTAAGAGGCTAGCGCGTTTTATTAATCAATTATCATTCATCATCATTACAGATCATCTCAAGTCCACTGCTGAACACAGGCCGAAGAGGCCTGTGTTCAGCAGTGGAATGCCACAAAGTACAGTTCTGAGCCACCTGCATCCATTGACTTCCTGAATCTCTTAATAAATGTGTTAAATTTTTACATATTAAAAATTAGCCGTTGATTATTATCCCGCCAAATAGTAATTGTAGCGTTGAACCCGAATATTTTAAAACACACTGGCTCGGAAAGCATTTAATTTCAGAATGTGTGCCATTTTTGACTGAAAAAATCAATCTACATCTTAAGTTGACTTTATTTCAACTAAAGATTTTCAAGAATAAAATCCGTTATCCGTCTAGTTTGATGGATAGACGTCTACATCTATCCTCAATTAAGAATCAAAATGCAGATGCGTGGTCACCCCTGAGGGCTAAGATGGAATGCCCCTTTTCCAGTAAAAAGGGTTTCCGGTTCTCTGCCAAAAAATTGGAGAAAGCTTTACCAGCAGGTGGGAATATCCTTTTCTCGAGTTTCTCCAGCTCTTGGCGTCGCTCGTTGAAGCGCTGAGCGAAGTAAGCGCGCTCCGCAGCACGGCCATGCTCTGCAGCGTGGGCCCGCGCTACCTCGTTAGCCGCCGCAGCTGCCGCTCTTATGCGTGTTTCTGCTGCCTCAGCACGGACCCACTGCCAGAAAGCACTTCGTTCACACGGAGTAAACTGAATATTTCATATATTTCTCGATGTCATATTAACCCGTAATCTAAAATAACTATGAAATTAGAATGCGAAACACCTCAGTTTACCTATAACCAAGGGTGCGATTAAGGAACGAAAAAGAGAATAGTAAGTTGTGTTTAATCAAACGCGATGAAATCAAACTGAGTAACGATTCTATAATAGTCGTCTATATATTAGGAAGGATCTGCTGTTAGAAGAACGCAGTTCGATCAGACAGAGTAAGATGATATACTTTTTTGCTATATAATTCTACTAAAATCAGCTAACTCAGCACCAAGAGGTTGACAAAAGCGAGCAATTTGATTTTAAAGGATAGAGAACTACAAATCTACGGGTAACTGATGTCAACAATGTCACTGGCCGAAGAACGAGAAGTGTGCCCTTTGATAAAGTTCGAGAAAAGTAAACTAGGTTCCAATTCTATTTGATGCGACAGCATGAACCCCCTAACAGAAGAATGCAGTTTGAAGTTATTTAATGGAGGTAGGACTCTAATTCTAGTCACATCCTTCTATTTCTCAATTCTTGTATTCGTAAACACAGTTAGTACATCCTGCTTCTATGCCCTGAATTACAATACAATACACTTTATTGTACACCAACAAAACATTAATAAATAATGAAAAAAATAATGAGGGATAAACAAAAGGCGGTCTTATTGCTACATAGCAATCTCTTCTAGACAACCCAGAAGAGGAAAATAATAAAAATAAAAATAAGAATAATGGGTAGGGTGCACTAAATTAGACAAAAAAAAAATAACTTATATACTATATAATGACAACATACTTAAGGTATATTAGTGACTATAACTAAGAGGAGAAAGAGAGAGGAGTTATAGAGACAAATAGAGTTCCTTAATTTGTTTCTTGAACACATTTAAAGATTGAGCACTTTTAATGGACTGGGGTAAGGAGTTCCAGAGTCTTACTCCAAGAACAGCAAAAGATTTATCATAAAATGTCGAGGAGTGTATAGGACATTGGAGCGAAAGGTTTTCTTTGGACCGTAAGGAAAAATCGTGACAAGAGTTAAAGAAATTTAAAACGTTCTTTCAGATAGGGAGGACTTGATACATTAAATAAGACGCAGTAGAGCGCAGAAAGTATATGAGTATTCCGACGAAGACGGATTGGGAGCCACTTGAGTTTAGTGCGGTATTCAGAGACATGGTCATATTTACGAAGCCCAAATATGAACCGTATACAGAGATTTTGGAGTCGCTCAAGTTTATTAAGTTGCTCCTCGGTGATATCAAGGTAACAAATGTCAGCATAGTCGAGGATAGGGAGTAGCAAAGATTGTGCAAGCGTAATTTTGGTGGAAATGGGTAAAAAGTATTTAAGCCTTCGGAGTGAAGCATAAGCCGCAAACATTTTTCGGCTCACTGCATTAATTTGGGGTGTCCAAGACAGACTGGAATCCAAAAAGATACCTAAATTTTTAACTACTTCATTATATGGAATAAGAATACCATTAAATACAACGGGTTGAATTTGACATTTTTAATTTTGGAAATAGTTCTTGAACTCCCAATAATTATAGCTTGCGATTTTGAAGGGTTAACCGTCAACCCATAAGATCGTGTCCAGTCGAGAATAAAAGCCAGATCCTTGTTGATACATTCAACAGCTTTGGCAAGATCTTCGATGGTTGTTTGTAAATATATTTGAAGGTCATCTGCATACAAGTGGTAGAGAGAAGATATTTGGGATGTAATCGTATTAATAAAGATTGCGAAACAAAGAGGAGATAAGACACCACCTTGTGGAACGCCAGCTACGGTATCAAGCCACGAAGAAAGTCTATCTTGGACACGAATACGTTGCCGGCGCCCGTGCAAATAACTATGAAACCAGGAAATTGCAGTTGGAGATATGTTAAGAGAACGCAGAATCCCTAACAGGATATCATGATCAACAGTATTGAAGGCATTACTGAAATCCAGCAACACCAATACTGTGACTTGATGATTCTCCATACCGTGACGAATGTCGTCGGTGATTTTTAATAACGCCGTAGTCGTACTATGACCAGATCTAAAGCCAGATTGGAGAGGACTAAGGATGCTATTTCTTAAACAAAAGGAATTAATTTGTTGTTGGACAAGGCGTTCTAATACTTTGGAAAGGAAAGGAAGAATTGAAATAGGACGATATTCAGAAAAACTTGAAGGATTTGTTTTCTTAGGTAAAGGTATGATTTGAGTGTCCTTCCATTGGGAAGGGAAAGAAGATGAGGATATGAAAAAGTTTAAGATATGGGTTATAATAGGTGTTAAAAAGTCCAACAAGGGAATGATCATTTTACGACTGACGTCGTCACTTCCGACAGCGTCGGAATGGATAGAGAGTATGTGTTTCCTAACATCACAATCTGCAAATTGCCTAAACACAAATGGAGAAAAGTCAGGAGTGGGAAACGATGAAAGTTGAGTAAGTGTTGCTGATTTTGCCATATTGTTCAGGCAAGAAACGGAAGAAAAATGCTGATTAAGCAAATTTAAATCAACGTTATTTGGAATAGGACATGAACGAGTTTTCCCAACTCCAATAGACCTTAAGAAGTTCCAAATACGACATGGATCTTCGTTTTGTACTGATTTATGGATGTGGCGGCGTCGTAAATCTCTACACATCTTGTTGCATTGATTTCGTAGGAGTCTGTACTTCTCCCGAATCCTGTCATTCTTAGGATCTGACTTGTAACTCGACTTTGCACTATTCTTCCTGCATATTAATCTTTTAAGATCTTCGGTCAACCACGGAGCTGGAGGATGACGTATTCGCACTGGGCGGACTGGAGCATGAGCATCATAAAGTTGAACAAGAAGTGAATTAAACAATGCTACCTGTTCGTCAACATCACAAGCCTTCATTATAACGCTCCAGTCCATATTAGCAGCGTCTTTTTGAAGCTTATCCAAATCCATTTTCTCAAAATTACGCTGCAGAAGTAACCTTGATTTGGCTTTGGGTGGTCTTATTTTATAAGATAGAAATAGGAGATCATGATACGAAAATGCATTTGCAGCACATTGACCAAAACTATCAACATGGTCAAGAGAAGAAACGATAACCAAATCAAGGAGGGATGGGATACAGTTAGGGAAAAAATGAGTTTCAGAGAGAGGAAGGATATTTAAATTGGCTGCTTCTATAAGGGACTTAAGCCGGAGAGATCGGGCATCATTCTTGAGAAGGCAAGTATTAAAGTCACCCATTAGCACTGTATGTGTATATAATGGAGTTAACTCTTCAAGGAGGTTATCCAAAGTAGTAAAATAGTCCACTGTGGAAGAAGGACTATAAAAAACTCCGAGAAGTAATTTGTTGTGCGAAAGAAGTACTTCAACAAATAAGTATTCTGCTTCGTTGTGAGCTTGAGATGGAGATGATAAACAAACAATAGAAAAAGGAATATGAGCACGAATGTAAATGGCAACACCACCACCACCTCGCGCAGTTCGGTCGTTGCGTATTAACTGGAATCCTGGAATGGAATAGGATATAGAAGGAAGACATGGCTTTAACCATGACTCTGAAACGAGAATTGCGTGAATATTATCACTTTCAAAACTAGCTAACATATCGGGATAATGAGCCGGAATACTCTGTGCATTTATGTGGACTATATTGAAGTTTTTGATAGCTTGAGAAAAATAGGAGTCAAGGGTCTGTTTTAATGGAGGAATGCTCTCAAAACTGTCGTCATTACTTAATACATCAGACACTGAAAAGAAAGGGGAGGAGCTTTGAATATGATCACTTTCACCAAAAGACATGTTATCCTTACAAAAATATTTAAAAAAAAATTCAAACAACTGTAAATTATTAAAAAAAATACTAATAACTATAAAAATTATAAACTAAACCTTTTAGTTAAATTTACTACCTACCAGCATTTACAGAATAGAAAATAATGCAAATATTTAAAAAAAAACAATCAAAAAAAGTACTACACATATGCCATTCAGATCATATTTGATTGAACAAAAAAATATATATATATATATATAACACAAGGTGCTTATGAGAAATAACTGAAACCACAGACACTGATATTAAATAGAATTATGTACTGTGAGTAGTACGTTAGGAGTCATTTGTGAGTATATATTAAACATTAAGTCAAAACCACTTTTATGCTTGCAATAATGTTAACAAAGTACACGTCCGACAAGGCTGCATAATCATGGATACCTTTGCATAAAAAAATACAAGTAAACAAATCTCCATGTTAGTACACCAAGAGCATTTAATACCTACTCTGTAATGAGAGGATATTTCTCTAAGGTAAATAACATAGTGATTATATACTCTTTGCATAATTGTAGAAACAAAAATTTATTAATCTGTGGTCGAAACCTAAAATAACAGTTAATTATCAGTATCAATATCAAATACCTACATTGTTAAAATAATCTAACTTAGAACAACAAAATCAGAACAATAGACAAAGTCTAAGTTTCAAAGTGATGTAGATAGATAATACTTCGTATATAATAGGAATCCATAACGACTAATTAACTCACATCTTATTTAACACTCAACATTAGACTGGTATAAAAGAATTAAGGTTATCGAAAGTACAATGCAGAGACTAATTAACTCATATACGAGTATATATAAAACTACTAGACTAATTATATATATATATGAAAAAATTAACTCATATCTTAAATAACACTTAACATAAGACTGGTAAAAAAAGAAATAAGGTTAGCAAAAAGCACAATGCAGAGACACTGAAATATTGACAGAAATCATAATGTGATAAAAGACAATACATACAGTTTATAGAAGAGAACTAAAGGTCCTATACCACATAACTATCATTTCTTCACTATCCTCTTGGAGCGCTGAACTACTTTGTCAGTAGATCTATTACTTCCAGCGACTGCCTTCTGTGCTTGGGTAGCAGCAGCTGGTGCCACTGGGACGACTTCGAGCTCAGCGAGGGATTCAACTTGATGGCGCGAACCGTCATAAGCGATAATATGAATGTAACCATCCCTAGTCCAGCAATTACTTATGCCAAACTTCTGCCTGGCCACAATGAACATCTTGTGACGATCTTTTGTTGACAAAGTTACACCCGCGTCTTTCAGTTTTGTTTTTGAGAACCAAACTTGATCACGGACTCGGACATCCCGGAACTTTACAAGAACTGGTCTTGGCTTCTTTTCTATCGGACGTCCAAGGCGATGGCAGCGGCTAAAAGAATCGTTAGAGACATTGGGAATCTTGAGCTTGTCCATAATTAGGTTAGAAGCCATTGAAGATGTATCCTCTGACTTGTCCTCGGGAATCCCATGAAGCAGCAGAATCTTACGACGCCGTCTTATCTCCAAGCGGTCGATCTCTCTCCCAAGAAATTCAACCTGTTTTTGAACAGTTTCAAGAGCGGACAAGATAAACTTTCTGAATGTTGCGAACACCGTTGAGAGTACAGATATATTTGAGGCCACAGTTGGACTAGTCTTATTTAAGTCCTGCTGAAACTCATTCATACGAGTATTGAAGAGTTCTGACATAGCTGACAGTGATCCTTTGAGGGCTTCCATGGTTTCGTGTAGTGTTAGCAAATTAAGGAAAAAATATATCAAGGAATCAAGGCTGGTAAACAGATGATTATTACATATATATTTTACACATTAAAATATCTTAATTTCTATTTTTAAAATATAAATTACGCGAGACTGATCAAAAACATGTGTTACTTATTTCACTCCTACCCACGAAAAAAACGTTGAAATATTTATTGACTGACGAAGTCTAAAATAAGATGTGTAAGATATGTTCATACCTAGTAGATTATCAAAATCTTAATGATTTCTTAATTTTACACGAGTAGTTACTTAATTTTTTTTCAATTTATTTTATCGATACTGAACATGTCCACTTTGGAACAACAAACTCTGTCTGTAAACAAGTTACGTTAAATACAAGATTGTCCCAATTATTATATCCACAGAAATCGTAATAATTGTCATATTATTACGATCTCTGTGATTATATCAGATTCAAATTTGATGATAATCCTCTCAAAATTATACCGATTCCTGCCAAAGTTAAATCGCGAGGCTATTGAAATTATAAAAAACATCCTAATTTCAACATAGAAGATGGCTGGCTGCTGTCATCTGCTTGGGATCCTATAGTTAACAAAATTAAATCCAAACCCAAGCATGCCACTGCAATACTCAATATATTATAAGGTCATTCCACGTAGAACAAAAAGTAAAATTCAAAAGCTGAAGTAATACCTCAGTTGTCCCCGTGACCATGGGTGTAAAGCACCCGAAACGCCGAGAATAAAAATAAATATAATTGATAACATCCGTAAGACTAGTTTTATTCATCAGTGTTTTATGGCAGTCTTTGGGAGGCCTATGTTCAGCAGTAGACTTATGATAGGGCTGTAAGGATGATGATGATTTTGACTGCAAATAGTTGTGCTTGAATACATTTACAGCTTATGTGAGCTTCAGTGTTCACGTTAATACTTACTTCTAATTTTTTGATTTCTTCTTGCTGCTTCTTCAGAAGTTCTTCGATGCGACTTAGAGAACTTTCAAATTTAACAGAGTCTTCTACTAAAGCTTGCCTGCAAACACGGTCAATCATTTGAATATATTTCATTTTTAGGGCAACGTATATCAAAAGGAAAAAGATGAACCGTAGGATCCCTTTAATCACATAACAATTAAAGCGGGTTGGCAACCCGCCTGCGCAGCGCGGCAACTATGGCAAAAATCTCCCTTATAAGGTGATCTATGTGTAGGTCTATTGTCTCCAGTGGATTTTTGATAGGCTTATGTGAATGCAAATGAATTTCAAACCGAAACACAGTAATGCGCGCCACTACAACTCTCCAGCTGACTGCTGAAAAAGGTAAACCTATATCTATGACTATAAATCGAGACTAAAACATTAGTATTTTATTTACCTGATTGAGGAATATTTCTTCTTGACTAACTCGGCTTCTGTCCACTGAATCAGAACTTTTTGTATTTCGTTTTCTAAATGAGACACGTGCTGAAAAATTACAGACCAGTACAATGTCATTGTGTAAATCCGGTGAGAATCGTGTTTGGTTTCATTTTGAAGTTTGACGTTTAGTTTCATTGTACTGTGTTATTATTTTTTTTAAAGTGTAGTGTTAAGTACTGCAATCCATGGACATCTGCATCCGATACAAGTTTGTCCCGGTACTCTGCGACGTTTTCCCGAGAAATATTGGCACGGCACAGCAAGCATCACCAGTGCTGTCGTCTGTATAGCAATGAATGTTACTGGTTTCGCAACATGTCATTTATATGCAGTAGAAACAGCGTTGGTGGTAGCACGCAGCCTTGTGGAAGACCAACGTTAATGGGCTTGTAATCGGAGCATACACCGTCAACTACGACCTTGATGCTGCCATCAGCAAGAAAACTGGTGATCCAATATGTAAACTACCGCACCAAACAATAGACTACCGTATCAAATAATAGACTACCGCACTTCTGCTCCACATACTACCATGGAGGACGGAACTAAAGAGCTTCTGAAGGACTTCAAGTACCGGTTTTTCATCCGCTTTCAGAACTGCCCGCCTAGGGACTTGCCGTTTTTAAGATGCAAGCTATGCATACAAAGAAACCTACAAATGAGTCGCAGCCCCGAGAACTAAGATAGAACAGCCTGTTATCACGGCCTGCTATCATGCTGATTCTCTATACCCTTCAGACCGGAACACAGCAGTGCAAGCACTGCCATTTGATGGCAGAAATAGGTAAGAGTGTTGTTCATGTCCAGACGGACTCCTGGTCAGAAAAGCAGTCCTACAAGCCTAGAACACAGATAAGAGTATGCTCGATACTGGTAAATGGTAATTTTTACGTCATAGAGCCATGCTGCAGTTATAGTAGTATAGTTGTAGCAGTATAGTAGTAGTTGAATGGGTCGGCTCGACCGGGGAAGGACCACGCTCTCGCAGAAGACCAGCGTAAAATAGTAGCTTAATGCTGCTGTGTTTCGTATGGTTAGTGTAGAGAACCGGAGACCCTTTTTACTGGAAACGAGGCATTCCATGTTAGTCCTCACAGGTAACAACGCATCTGCGTTTTCATTCGTAATCGAAGATAGATGTAGATGTCTATAGGCCACAGCAGCCATTTACCATCAGGTGGACTGTGTGCTTGTTTGTCACCTTTAGTCTATAGTGACGAAGGTAAGGGATATCATCCCGCGGGAGACGTGTGTGAGAGTGAAATGAAACAGGGGACGGACAGGCGCATCTTCCTAATAACAACCTAAACTTATAATAAACGACGGTTGCCACACCGCCTGTCAAGTGTGCAACCTTGGCAAATATCCCGCATTATTGGGAAAACTATGTGCGCCTGTGTTAAACAGTTAACTTTTCAAAAGGGAAGTTTTGAAAAGTTAACTGCTTAACATAGGCTTTTTTTTTCTTTTTGTTGGATTGACTGAAATTCGTTTTTGTTTTCAAGTTGATCACAGTTGCTTCAATTAAATCGGCAAAGCTTCCAGCATGTAATAAGAAGGAAAAAAACATTGGTAGCAAAAAATAGGCTTCGTTAAACTAGCATCAGCCCTATGAATTATCCTCGACGCGACGCGTAGATGTCGAATAAATATTCTATGACAATTTCTAAATAATCGGAAGCTGGCAACTCAAGACTTTTATGCCACAGATGTATGCGACGCAGCAGCAAACTCTCGATGCTGCTAATCTTTACGTTTTTTAAATGGCAGTAAAAGTAGCATTGCACGTTCTAAAAATAGAGATCTATCTAATAGAGAGTATCTGCACAATGCATTTACAAGGACAACGATAAATTAAAAAAAATAATTACATCGTTTTAATAATATTCAAATAACATACAAAGCCTATTGAAGCAACTTAAACCGATTTTATATTATACTTCCTTAAATGAGGGGGGGGGGGGTAATTTGAGGTTACTGTGAGCGGCAGCTACTAAACGTACCCGCGACAAACTCCACAACCAGGATGTGGTTGTCAATAAACGTGAAGGTACTTGCCGAACCGATAGGATTTAGGTATACATACACATTCGTTGTCGTTTGGTGGTGGCGAAAGAACCTAATCCTTCCAATAGATGACAGTATAACTTTATTTTTTTTGTTCGTTTACACCAAATGTAAAATTCCCGGATCGATACGAGAAGCACGTCTGGTGTTGAAATCGCTAAGCTGACTGCCATACATGGCGATTCAAGGAAATTCTCCCCTCAGCGGAAGATGAGGGCTGGTGAAGAAGATGAAGT
Organism: Parnassius smintheus behrii; assembly: GCA_036936625.1. NCBI lineage: Eukaryota > Metazoa > Arthropoda > Insecta > Lepidoptera > Papilionidae > Parnassius > Parnassius smintheus. The sequence continues at coordinate 55,559,276 of JAUPFT010000001.1, forward strand.
CGCTAGCATAATCAATTCAAAAAATAAATAGTTATTCTTTTCCATAGAATAAGAGGTGACAAACGAGGACACAGTCCACCTAGGTAACTAGGTTGGATGCTGTGGCCCATAGACATCTACATCTATCCCCGATTAAGATTAATGGGTTTATATAGCTTATATAAAAGTAAAAGTTACAGCCTATATTTATAAGTCCCACACTGCTGGGCAGAGGCCTCCCCTCATTTCTGAGAGGATTTTAGGGCAAGGAAGTGTCCGCCGCGCTGCCCCAATGCGTGTTGGCGAACTTCACATATCTTTGATGTATTTTTTTTCTTAATCCTCAGACATGCAGGTTTCCTCACGTTGTTTTCCTTCACCGCCGAGCACGTGGTAAATCAGCACTTAAAATGGCAATTAACAATTTCATTGGTGCAGGCGGAGATCGAACCCGGATTACTCGCGTTTTGTTATATTTACAGCGAGCGCTAAACATCTGAGCTACCACGGCTCTATAGCTTATATAACTATAACTTATTATCAGCGTTCATTGAAAACATGAGTGAGATCGTTGATCTGGGATAGGTAGCGGATGCAGCGTCATACGTATATCTTATCGCCGGCCGTTGCAACTATGCAAATGGTGCTCCATAGCTAAAAATGATAGCAAGCTAAAAATAATGCTATCGTAATATTTTGTCATGTTTTATATATGAATTTCTACTTCTATTATGTACTAACTGTTATCCGCAACTTCGCCCGCGTGTGACTTAGGGGTTTTTTTTGCGCGGAACCCTAATTCTTTTACTAAAATAAATGAAGACTTGATTATTCCTTATAACATTAGCTATCTGCTAGTAGAAGGGACTTACCCGTTAGAATTGGTTCAGCCGTTTCGGAGATTAGCCGGAACTAATAGACAAACAGGCAGACAAAACTTTTAAAATAGTGTTTCTGTTATAAGTACCGTATTTACTTCGATATGTATTTGGTAATAAGCTGTTATTTTGACATTACAAACAGACACTTTAATTTTATTTATTTGTATAGATTGCGAATGGTAGGATCTAGGCCAATGTAAATAGCTAAGGGTAATATGTAGTAGGTAGGTACCTAACCGTGGAAGTGTAGTGAAATAGTAAATAAATTCAAAATAGAGAAATATCTTGAAAATATTCTAAACGGACACTAGCAAAGCAAAGTTCTTTAATTAAAAGCTTGAGTTACGTTTAATCAGCTAGCTATTAATCTACTATTTTACGCTGGTATTCTGTGAGAAAGTTGTTCTTCCGCGGTCGAGCCGACCCATTCGCGCTACAACGATAATACCTATACTCGTAGCTACAGCATCGATCTACTACGTTAAACGTGCGTCTGTCTTTTTTGAAATTTTTTGAATGGCTACCTGTAGTGAAATGTAATTGTGTAATGAAACTTCACGAACAGATAGAGTGCAATACCAGGATTGATATAAGCTATATTTTACCCGAAAACCTTGGAGATTTTATTGTGAAATGGAAAAAATTATAAAATAAACGGTATATAAAGATAAGTTCAAAAAAATCAAAAAGATGTTACAGCAAAAGATCCCACTAAGACGAAGCAGGAGCAGGAGAAGGCATGTTTGTTGGAACTTTTACTTTTAATACAATGTAACTAAATACAATTGAATTGAATTAATATATTAATCCGAATGGCCGAATGTAAAAGCTCAAGGAGCTCATAAGTAGTAATAAGCTCTCTGAGCTCAGGAGTAATAAGGATATCCGCAGTAGAACCAGAATAACCAACATAGCGCACGGATCAGTAAGCTGATGTGGTAATGGGCCCGCTGTATAGCTATAAGACTCGACAACCGATGGGGAAAGCAGTTTTGCATCTTTACTAGATGGAGTAACAATATAGTACGCGTTGCAGGAAGTTGATGGGTGCAGGTGGCTCAGGACCGTGCTTTGTGGCATTCCTTGGGAGAGACCTATGTTCAGCAGTGGACTTGTGGAGGGCTGTAATGGTTAATGGTTAATGGATATTTGAAACGTAGTTGAAAAGGAATTCGGCTCGCGAGGACCAATTGAAAAGGACCTAACGGAATTCGGAAAATAATACTAAGAAACAGAAGGGAGGAATCGAGGCTTCTCTCGATCCAGCCTCCTATCGCGCCTACGTTGGGTTCGGGAACAACGTATGTGATCTCCGCAACGGAGTAACACACTAGGGCGATAACCTCTTTCCTTTTCAGCAAGTAGGTTCAGACGGGGATTACGGGTCTTCCGAAGTCGTCCCGGTCCCGACGCCTTAATTCTTCGATGTGGACTGTATAACTTAAGGGATCTTGGGAATGAAACAGCAATTATCTTCAAACCGTTCCGTGAGAGAGTAATCACTTTTCCCTATACTCTTCTTCTTGACTGCTGGTTTTCACTTTTCCCGAAGGATTTTCTTGTTTTTCCGAACTATTTTCCCGAATTATCTTCTTCCCCGAACGAATTGCAATAAAACCCGTTTACTAAGCTACCCCCAGAGCTAAACGCGAAAGTGAGCCGCGCCATTCGCGTGCCTGCGCAACTTAACAACATGAATTTGTACTATTACTCTCTCACGTTTCACTTAATATCTTTATTTACTCAAGTCATATACAAATACAATTTGTCAATATAGGTAGTACAAAACAATATCTACACTATGATATGCATTATATCTTCATATTACAAAAAACCTTTTATTTATTAAACGAAAACCACCTATTTTACTCACAAATCCAAAATGCAAACTTCTTAAATATTTAACACAGAAAGTTAAAACAATGTTTCCTACTTGAATTTATACATAAGTTAACTAATACAATAGTTTAATTTACATTTTCTCTATTCATTTCACTATTTAAAACACTTTTAAATTTCTTATACAAAACTATCATTATTTCACTTATGCACATGAATTTTCACATAAAAATAACACAGAATTCACCTTTTTAGCACGTACAATCAACCTGAAATAGTTTACAAGTCATTTTTACATAAATTGCTGAAATTTCAAACATTTTAAATTTTTACATATTCGGCCTCCTAAGGGCGTGGTCAGCGTGCTTCCGTGAACTCACACTATTTGAACAACTAACTTTGCACGACTCTCGACTATCAGAAAAAATGAAAGTCTGAAATACACTTAATTTTAACAATATTAAATAGACAAGTGTTTCTACATAATTTTCAAACAGTAGGAAACTATTTCTGATAAGATTCTTACTTGTTATCATGCTTCTTATCAGATAACAATACAAGTGAATGTTTTCATTAATCAATTATAACAAATAGGCATTTGTTTTCGTACAAACGTATCAAACTTATACAAGACAATACTTATGCAATTAATTTCCTTTAATTCTGTCTATGCACAGAGTGATTATCTCGACCGGGGAACCAATCCGATCTTTAACTTTACTTTAATATTCTTATGAATTTACATCATTAGAAAGATGATTTCAACCGGGGAACAAATCCGGTAACATAATTTATATCTTAAATTCCTTACGAATTTATTAGGCGATATTACCTAGGAAAACAAACAAACTAGTCCGGCCTGGGAGTCGAACCCAAGACCTTCTTATCATTAATTCGACATTTCTTTAAGATTTAACTAAGCATTTTCTTATCAGAGCGTCGTGGCTCGATAATTTGCTTTTCATGACTATGCGTCATCGGTTGATTTAATAAACTGAAACATTCTTATAGGCGCGTCGCCAACAATCTCCCCCCCGTGCGTCAGCACCATCATTTGGGAGGCGTCGCGGGTACCAGGACTATTATTCTGGATGTAGGTCTCCTCAAGATACCTGTGCTAGTAATGACGTCAACCACTCTGGTGTGACCGTCTGGTCCCGGTAACGTTCTACTAATTTTTCCTTTTGGCCACGTATTTCGTGGCAACGAATGATCTATTATCAAAACAATATCGCCTTCTTTAGGTTCCATGAACTTTCCGTTATTACCTGTTCGCGGTATTAAGGTAGGCATGTATTCCTTCAGCCACCTTGTCCAAAAATGGTCGGCTAACCTCTGTGTAGCTTTCCAATTGAGTTGACCCGTCAGATGCCGCTCTAGAAATAATCCAGGTGGTCGATCACCACATGAGCGTCTCAGAAGAAAATGATTGGGTGTCAAACCCTCTTCAGGACTATCCATACTGAATGTTACTAGAGGCCTGGAATTTACCGTATGCTCTGCTTCTAAAAGTAACGTATGTAGAACCTCCTCTCGTGGGTTCCTTTCCTTGAGCGTAGCGGTCAACGCAATTTTAATCGACCTTACTAACCTCTCCCAGGCGCCACCCATGTGCGGTGCTCCCGGAGGTATAAATTTCCATTTAATGTACTTCTTAAATGACTCATTTTTCATGCCCTCATAGCATTCTTCGCATGCTTTCAATAATTCTTTATTTGCAGCTTTGAAATTCGTCCCGTTATCGCTGTATATAACGGTTGGTTTTCCTCTTCTGGCGATAAATCGCCTTAACGCCATTATCATTGACGCTGGTGTCAATGAGGCTGCTAATTCCAGATGTACTGCTCTGGTAGTCAGACACGTAAATAAAACACCCCAACGTTTTTCGTGTCGCCTTCCTATAGTTACACTCATAGGACCAAAATAATCCACAGCTGAGCATGTAAAAGGTGGCTCATGATGAGCTATTCTCTCCAGAGGAATATTTCCTTGTGGCACGTTCTGCGGCTTTGACCTGTATGTCCTGCACCACTGGCAATGATGTGACACACTTCGTACTACATTACGTAAGTTCAAGACGTAAAATTTCTGGTTCACCTCATTCATCACCGTCTGGTGATTGGCATGTCCAAAATGATGATGAACTTCTCTAATCATCATTTTAACGATTTCGTGTTTACCGTCTAATATGACAGGTTTTCTACTTTCCTCGGTCAAATTAGACTTGAAAGGTAAACGTCCATTTAAACGGAGTAAGTTATCCTCTCCTATTTCCATAGATAATTTACTTAAGCGTGAACTTCTTTCAACGCTTTTGCCTGCTTTCAAACATTTTATTTCCGCATAAAAACATTCGTCTTGAACGAACTTCCAAATTAAGAATTCCGCTTTTTTCAAGAGCGCTATGTCCAACGCGCCATCGGGTCCTTTAACCGACTTTGCTAAAACTTTGTTGGAACACATAACCGACTTTTCGGCTGCGTCGTCGGGTCCTTTAACCGACTTTCTTAAACTCTTGAATTTTTCTACCGCTTGTAAGGTGCGTGTAGTTGCCCCAAGGAATTTCTTAAAGCTGCTAAATCGTCCGTAGTCGGGTAGACTTAACGGTTCTTGCTTTCTTAACGCATTTACGCCCTTTGGCGATTTTAACAGGCGACTTTCAACCTGCGCTCTATTCGACGGCATGCACTCATTGTCTGTGCGCCATAACAAAGCAGTCTCGTACCTATTATTAGGTATACGACGTACCGTTTTGTTCAAAATACTTAAAGCTCGTTCTTCTGGGTCGTTCACGGGCTTTCTAGCCGATACTCCCAGAGATTCCAAACTAAAATAATCCTTGATTAATTTATCCATATCTTCCTCCTTCTTGGTGGAAATGTGGTTAACAATCTTGATCGGTTTAATGCCACCCGATATGTGACCATGCAAAACCCATCCCAGTTTGGTGAGCGATGCTACAGGTAGGTTCTTACCTCCTGAAATTAATTCACGAGTAACTATGAGATGCCAATTGTCCTGACCAATTAATATGGTAGGTTTGGACCTCTCATACATCAACTCATCCTTAATCGGTGTCAAATGAGGACACCGTTGTAATAATTCTCGGCTTACCGACTGCGGAGAAAGGTTAAGTGACTTAATTGTTTGTACACTTATCTCTTCTAAGTCGCTCGAGTAAATGCCTTTTATCTTAATGTTTAAGCGATACGAACTGTCATCGTTAATTCGCTTTCCTCCCACGGCTTCGATACGTAATCCCTCTTTACGTCCGCGAGGCGCTAATTTTTGAGCCATCCACTCCTCTATGAGTGTCATGGTCGATCCCTCATCCAGAAGAGCTGTTGTCTTGACCTTTCCTCTAGGTCCATACAACTCGACCGGTATAATCTTTAAGTATGCACATGCCAGTGCATTCACTGTACTAACAGTTGTAATCTGAGCATCTTTACCCCCCTCGTCCCCTTGTGGCGAGGTTTTTTCTTTGGGGTATCGGTGTAGCATTCGATGATGTGACATTCTACATCCCTCTACACCACATTTTTTCGCTTTGCACTCTAACCTCCTATGGTTAGGTGACAAACATTGGAAACATACTTTCGCCTTTTTGACCGCTTCCCATTTCTCGCGAATATTCATGTCCTTAAACTTGTAACAACTCACTATAGAGTGCTCCTTGTTGCATATAACACACTTATGTGTTACCCGACTTACAGGCTTATCCTGGGTTGTCATAACCACCTGTCGGTTGTGCCCTTTACTATTTCGGCGTTCTAAACGCTCGCTCGGTTTACTTCGGCGCATACAGCGCTCGCTCACGGCACATCTGCGTACACCTCCCTTTGCAGTGTGTACAGTTTGCTTCCTGAATTCAGGACGCTTCCTTTTTTCAGGCGCATTTTCGTTGTTTAAGGACGCTCCAAATTGTTCACTCAATAAATTTAAAAACTTGGCCATCTTTTGTAACTCTGGCTCCAAAGGATATTGAGCTCGATATTCAAACCATTTAAATTTAATCATAGTTCCGAGCTTCTCCACTATGCGGCTCACTAACTCCGGTGAGTACAAATACTGTGGTTGATTCAACGCTTGTATCGTGGCAACCACGTTCGTAATACGACTTGCAAAAGATCCTATATTCCGGCAATCTTCTGCCAATCTTGGCATACGCTTTACATTCTCGATTTCGGCTAGAATGAGCATCTCAACCCTACCGAATCTTCTTTCGAGAGCGTTCATTATTTCTTCCGGTTCACACAAAGTAAACAACAACGACTTAACCGCTTCCTTAGCGGTGCCCTTTAATGCCCTCCTAAGGCGTGCGACATTTTGCACCCCTGAAAATTGACTTCTCGTGTCATCAAACACCGTTTTGAAAATAATCCATTCACCCGGGTCTCCATCGAACACCGGTAATTCCTGGAGGAAATGAAGCTGGGAAGACTTATCTTTACCAGCTATTTTTATTGCACTCACAATCGCTTCGGTCAATTCTGACACCTCACTCGCGTGTGTTTTCTGTGCATTTCCTTGGTTGCACTCGATCTCCGCCCCTTTGCGGCGCGATCCTTTACACGCTTCCTTATCAGTAACATCGGGTTGTGCTACACTAACCGGCGCGCTCATTATGGTCTGCTGAACCCAACTCCTTACGAAAGGTTCCACCTGAGTATTCCGCTCTTCGTCATCCTCACTCGAGTCGATCTCCTCTTCTCGATTGAGTCGTGCCAACTCCAATTGAGACTTGGCTAAGGCAGCAGCTGCCTGTGCTCGTTCGAGCTCTGAGCGTTCGAATTTAATCCGCGCCTCTAATTCGGCTTTCAGCCTCGCCGATCGCGATGACCTACTACCTCTTTGTGACCCTTTATCACTAGTGTGCCCGATTACTGTCCTTAACGATGCCGCTTCTTCGGTCCTTTGACCTACTTTTTCGACCACCGTTTCACTCCTGGATATAACGGATTGTTGTGCGGTGCTGGCTTGCGTACCACTGGTGTCCGTCCTGTTGCTTGTCGTTGCCACGGACGTCCCTGTGTCCCACGTGCATGTGGACGTGTCTGTGGTGGCTCCACTTGAAGGAGTTGCTCCATTTGACGCAGTAGCTGTGGTCGCTCCAGATGATTCCGCTTCTTTAGCCTTTCTTGAGAGCCCTGTCCTTGTCCTGCTCCCTTCGCTTCTCCCTGTCTGGTCTTGTGCCTTCTTCATCTTGCAGGAAGGTGATTGTTGGCCTACGGTCCCTAACTGTCCCTACGGTCCCTACAACCCCTTACCTACAACCCTTCTACACCCCAACCTAACACCACTACCCCTCCCCCCCCTTATCTCCCAACCCTACAACCCTACTACCACCCTAACAGCCCTAACAGCCCTATCAATCCTGAACGGGGCCTACCGAGGTGAGCCGTCCAGGGATGGAGTCGTGCAGGAATGGAATGGAGGAAAGGTTCAGGAACTGTCCCGCCAAGGAATATGACGAAACAGTCGAGCGGTAGTGCAAGCGCAGTCTCGCTCGAGAGAACTGCTCCACCCGAAGGTGTTATGCCAGAGCCCAACCGTTTGGCACCGTTAGGTGGTCGGGATGTATACTGTGCTCGCCGCCCAGTTGCCGGTGACGCCTCGTCCAGGCGCCCTCCTCCGGCCGCGATGCAGTCAGGTGCCCACGCGCACCCTCGCCCGGCAGCAGCAGCGGTGGATGCTTCTTGCACCCTGATGACCCGACGGGAAATGCCGGACACAGTTGTCCGACAGGAAATGCCGAGCACGCTTGCCCGACAGGAAAAATGCCAAGCCCTGCTTGGCCACGATGAGTGCCTTCACAAGACACCTGCGCCCGGCTGCGATACGTGCCCCATGCGAGCACACGCTCCCGGCCGCAATCCCGGTTTTCTTTCTTCCGGTAGTTCCAGGTCCCGTCCTTCAGCGCTGACGTCCTGGTCTTCTGGCCTTTGGTCCTATTGCTTCAGCTCAAACCTCCGGCTTCCTTCGGTTGCTGATCTTCACTCGGCTTCCGAAGGTCTTCTTTTTCCACAACCAGCAGTCCACAGCTGGTTCCTTGATCCAGCTGGCGGGGTTCGGGTGGTCTTTAATCCGGCTCGAAGGACCAATTGAAAAGGAATTCGGCTCGCGAGGACCAATTGAAAAGGACCTAACGGAATTCGGAAAATAATACTAAGAAACAGAAGGGAGGAATCGAGGCTTCTCTCGATCCAGCCTCCTATCGCGCCTACGTTGGGTTCGGGAACAACGTATGTGATCTCCGCAACGGAGTAACACACTAGGGCGATAACCTCTTTCCTTTTCAGCAAGTAGGTTCAGACGGGGATTACGGGTCTTCCGAAGTCGTCCCGGTCCCGACGCCTTAATTCTTCGATGTGGACTGTATAACTTAAGGGATCTTGGGAATGAAACAGCAATTATCTTCAAACCGTTCCGTGAGAGAGTAATCACTTTTCCCTATACTCTTCTTCTTGACTGCTGGTTTTCACTTTTCCCGAAGGATTTTCTTGTTTTTCCGAACTATTTTCCCGAATTATCTTCTTCCCCGAACGAATTGCAATAAAACCCGTTTACTAAGCTACCCCCAGAGCTAAACGCGAAAGTGAGCCGCGCCATTCGCGTGCCTGCGCAACTTAACAACATGAATTTGTACTATTACTCTCTCACGTTTCACTTAATATCTTTATTTACTCAAGTCATATACAAATACAATTTGTCAATATAGGTAGTACAAAACAATATCTACACTATGATATGCATTATATCTTCATATTACAAAAAACCTTTTATTTATTAAACGAAAACCACCTATTTTACTCACAAATCCAAAATGCAAACTTCTTAAATATTTAACACAGAAAGTTAAAACAATGTTTCCTACTTGAATTTATACATAAGTTAACTAATACAATAGTTTAATTTACATTTTCTCTATTCATTTCACTATTTAAAACACTTTTAAATTTCTTATACAAAACTATCATTATTTCACTTATGCACATGAATTTTCACATAAAAATAACACAGAATTCACCTTTTTAGCACGTACAATCAACCTGAAATAGTTTACAAGTCATTTTTACATAAATTGCTGAAATTTCAAACATTTTAAATTTTTACATATTCGGCCTCCTAAGGGCGTGGTCAGCGTGCTTCCGTGAACTCACACTATTTGAACAACTAACTTTGCACGACTCTCGACTATCAGAAAAAATGAAAGTCTGAAATACACTTAATTTTAACAATATTAAATAGACAAGTGTTTCTACATAATTTTCAAACAGTAGGAAACTATTTCTGATAAGATTCTTACTTGTTATCATGCTTCTTATCAGATAACAATACAAGTGAATGTTTTCATTAATCAATTATAACAAATAGGCATTTGTTTTCGTACAAACGTATCAAACTTATACAAGACAATACTTATGCAATTAATTTCCTTTAATTCTGTCTATGCACAGAGTGATTATCTCGACCGGGGAACCAATCCGATCTTTAACTTTACTTTAATATTCTTATGAATTTACATCATTAGAAAGATGATTTCAACCGGGGAACAAATCCGGTAACATAATTTATATCTTAAATTCCTTACGAATTTATTAGGCGATATTACCTAGGAAAACAAACAAACTAGTCCGGCCTGGGAGTCGAACCCAAGACCTTCTTATCATTAATTCGACATTTCTTTAAGATTTAACTAAGCATTTTCTTATCAGAGCGTCGTGGCTCGATAATTTGCTTTTCATGACTATGCGTCATCGGTTGATTTAATAAACTGAAACATTCTTATAGGCGCGTCGCCAACAGTAGTATTCACGTAAATACACTTAAAAGTAGAAAAAAACTTTCAAATAATTTGTGATTTACAAGCTATTAGCGATTTTGTGCAATTTATTCGACAAAATTATTTTTTGTAAGTATATTAAATATTTTGTATATGTATATATATATATATATATATATATATAGTGTTAAACCCTAGTGTGGGATGCTACTGGCGTTGACACTTTGGCGGCCTCTTATCTCAAGGGTACCTCTTTTAGAGCCGGGGCGGCATCAGAGGCAGCCGAATTTAGTAAATGGCACAAATATGTGTCTTTGACTGTATCCATTTCACTGTATCCACGACTGGTCGTCGCTGCTGGTGACAAGAGGGCTGGTTCTTTCTTCGCTCAAAGGCTAAGTACAGCTATTCAGCGAGGAAACGCAGCCAGCGTTCTTGGCACTATACCACGGGGAGCAGGACGTTTTGACTATTAACATTTTTTGCTTAAGATTTCTATAATGATTTCTTAAATTTACGCGAACACTACACATTGAATAAAACTAAATTTACGGATTTTATCGCGTTTATTTCACTACTTTTACTTATTTTTAATTCCCGACGTTTCGGGTGCTTTACAGCAACCATGGTCACGGGGGGGACTGAGATGTTTGACGTCCCAATGTCATAGTTAATCCGGCTACCTTCAGTTTTTGAATATTAATTTTTGGTCCGATTTACGCAAAACGAGCTTATAGTATCATGAAGTCTTGCAGTGGTATGCTTAGGTTTGGGTTTAATTTTGTTAATTATAGGATCCCAAGCAGTTGGCAGCACCCATCCATCTTCTCTATTGAAATTTGGATGTTTTTTAATTTCAATAGCCTCGCGTATCATCCTTGGTAGGAATCGGTGTTCTTTTGCGAGAATTTGTGGTTTATCAAATCGAATGTAATGGTGGGGACGATCTTGAACATGTTCGCAGACTGCAGACTTCCCGGAGCGTCGGTGCTTCACGTCAGCTATATGTTCTTTCACGCGGGTTTTTATGGATCGTTTTGTTTGACCTATGTAAGAGAGACCACATTCACAATCTAACTTGTACACTCCTGCATCTTGTAGAGGGATATTACACTTGACGGATGGTAAAAATTGACTAATCTTCTTCGGCGGCTTGTAGTATGTTTTAATGGAAGCTCGCTTCAAGATGTAGCCAACCTTGTCTGTGACTCCTCTGACATATGGTAGTACAGCAGGTACACGCTCGACTGTGGCCGGCTTCACTCGGTCACTGTGACGTAGGCGCGGGACCCGAAGCTTGTTGTCTTGCAATACTTGCTTGACGTGCTGAAGTTCGGCGGCCAGATGCTTTCTGTCACAGATCCCTCGTGCTCTCTGAAACAAAGATTTACCCACGGTAGCTAACTGTGAAGGATGATGGTGAGATTCACCATTTAAATATCGGTTGGTATGGGTCTTTTTTCTATACACAGTGTGACCAATTGTGTTATTAGGATTTCGAATGACTAAAACATCTAAGAAAGCTAAAGAATTATTTGCCTCTAACTCCATTGTGAATTGTATTTTAGAGTTTATAGAGTTAAGGTGGTTTAAAAATGCAGTTACTTTGTCAGATGGTAAAATTGTGAAAGTGTCGTCTACGTACCGCTTGTAGAATCTTGGATTTACAGGAGCAGTAAGAAGGGCTTTCTCCTCGAAGTCCTCCATGAATATGTCAGCGACTATGGGAGATACAGGTGAGCCCATCGCCACACCATCTACTTGCTTGTAGAACTCTTCCTTCCACAATAGATAGCCAGATGTGAGGCAGTGTTTGAGTAATACTGCATATTCAGCAGGCATGTTATTATATTCTAGCTTCCTAGTTACAATTGATATGCAGTCTTCAATAGGTAGGCATGTGAATAGTGACTGAACATCAAAACTGACCATAGTTTCATTGTCAGCGAGATGTAGGTCTTTTATCTCACTAACAAAATGGTATGAATCCTTTGTGTGCGCTCTATTATGTCCTCTCAGTGGTGACAGTACTTTTGCCAAGTGTTGTGCCAGCTTATAAGTTGGTGAATCGATCTGGCTCACTATAGGACGTAGTGGAGCGTTTGGTTTGTGTATCTTTGGTAACCCATACAACCTCGGTGGTTTGGTACATGATGGTATTAGCGAATTCACGTCGAGATTTAATTTTTCGGAGTATTTCTTTATTAAATCGCTAGTTGCTTTAAGCGTGTTAGTTGTGGGGTCTGTTTTGACCTTTTTGTATGTACTTTCGTCCGATAAAAGCTGTAGTATTTTAAAATTATACTCTGACGTGTCCATTATTACCGTAGCATTTCCTTTATCCGCGCGGAGAATCGTTAGCTCTGGTCTGTTCCGTAAGTTAATCAACGCTGTAAGTTCGTCTTTAGGAAGGTTTGGTTTCGGCACTGAACTACGACGTAACAAGGACGAAATATCTTGACGTATAGCCTCCAAATCTTCCTTACCAATATTATTTTTAAACAGACAATCCTCAACGCTGCAGATAATTTCTTCGCACGGGATTTTTCGCGGTGTTAATGCGAAATTCATTCCCCTCGCTAACACCTTTATTGTTGGTTCGTCCAGTGTATGTTCTGACAGACTGAAAAAAAAAAAAAAACAAATAGAAAAATACCAAAAATTAACAATCAAATCAAATGCCAACCATCTAAGTCAACGTCAGAACGAAACACAACCGTTGACCACAGACGCAAACAATAAACAGCGCACGGTCTATAATCTGTCAGAACATACACTGGACGAACCAACAATAAAGGTGTTAGCGAGGGGAATGAATTTCGCATTAACACCGCGAAAAATCCCGTACGAAGAAATTATCTACAGCGTTGAGGATTGTCTGTTTAAAAATAATATTGGTAAGGAAGATTTGGAGGCTATACGTCAAGATATTTCGTCCTTGTTACGTCGTAGTTCAGTGCCGAAACCAAACCTTCCTAAAGACGAACTTACAGCGTTGATTAACTTACGGAACAGACCAGAGCTAACGATTCTCCGCGCGGATAAAGGAAATGCTACGGTAATAATGGACACGTCAGAGTATAATTTTAAAATACTACAGCTTTTATCGGACGAAAGTACATACAAAAAGGTCAAAACAGACCCCACAACTAACACGCTTAAAGCAACTAGCGATTTAATAAAGAAATACTCCGAAAAATTAAATCTCGACGTGAATTCGCTAATACCATCATGTACCAAACCACCGAGGTTGTATGGGTTACCAAAGATACACAAACCAAACGCTCCACTACGTCCTATAGTGAGCCAGATCGATTCACCAACTTATAAGCTGGCACAACACTTGGCAAAAGTACTGTCACCACTGAGAGGACATAATAGAGCGCACACAAAGGATTCATACCATTTTGTTAGTGAGATAAAAGACCTACATCTCGCTGACAATGAAACTATGGTCAGTTTTGATGTTCAGTCACTATTCACATGCCTACCTATTGAAGACTGCATATCAATTGTAACTAGGAAGCTAGAATATAATAACATGCCTGCTGAATATGCAGTATTACTCAAACACTGCCTCACATCTGGCTATCTATTGTGGAAGGAAGAGTTCTACAAGCAAGTAGATGGTGTGGCGATGGGCTCACCTGTATCTCCCATAGTCGCTGACATATTCATGGAGGACTTCGAGGAGAAAGCCCTTCTTACTGCTCCTGTAAATCCAAGATTCTACAAGCGGTACGTAGACGACACTTTCACAATTTTACCATCTGACAAAGTAACTGCATTTTTAAACCACCTTAACTCTATAAACTCTAAAATACAATTCACAATGGAGTTAGAGGCAAATAATTCTTTAGCTTTCTTAGATGTTTTAGTCATTCGAAATCCTAATAACACAATTGGTCACACTGTGTATAGAAAAAAGACCCATACCAACCGATATTTAAATGGTGAATCTCACCATCATCCTTCACAGTTAGCTACCGTGGGTAAATCTTTGTTTCAGAGAGCACGAGGGATCTGTGACAGAAAGCATCTGGCCGCCGAACTTCAGCACGTCAAGCAAGTATTGCAAGACAACAAGCTTCGGGTCCCGCGCCTACGTCACAGTGACCGAGTGAAGCCGGCCACAGTCGAGCGTGTACCTGCTGTACTACCATATGTCAGAGGAGTCACAGACAAGGTTGGCTACATCTTGAAGCGAGCTTCCATTAAAACATACTACAAGCCGCCGAAGAAGATTAGTCAATTTTTACCATCCGTCAAGTGTAATATCCCTCTACAAGATGCAGGAGTGTACAAGTTAGATTGTGAATGTGGTCTCTCTTACATAGGTCAAACAAAACGATCCATAAAAACCCGCGTGAAAGAACATATAGCTGACGTGAAGCACCGACGCTCCGGGAAGTCTGCAGTCTGCGAACATGTTCAAGATCGTCCCCACCATTACATTCGATTTGATAAACCACAAATTCTCGCAAAAGAACACCGATTCCTACCAAGGATGATACGCGAGGCTATTGAAATTAAAAAACATCCAAATTTCAATAGAGAAGATGGATGGGTGCTGCCAACTGCTTGGGATCCTATAATTAACAAAATTAAACCCAAACCTAAGCATACCACAGCAAGACTTCATGATACTATAAGCTCGTTTTGCGTAAATCGGACCAAAAATTAATATTCAAAAACTGAAGGTAGCCGGACTAACTATGACATTGGGACGTCAAACATCTCAGTCCCCCCCGTGACCATGGTTGCTGTAAAGCACCCGAAACGTCGGGAATTAAAAATAAGTAAAAGTAGTGAAATAAACGCGATAAAATCCGTAAATTTAGTTTTATTAAGATTTCTATATTATAGTTTCTTTTTTTATATTGTGTGTAATTAGTTTGAATTGTAAATATTATAATTTTAATTATTATTTTTAGTTAAGTATTTGTATTGCCATTGTTGATACTTACTTACCTTTATTTTGAGAAAGTATACATCAGTTCTTCTCGGGTCTTGGCTTTAATTATTTTGGTTCTACAGTTGTTCTAATAGATAATAGATTGTCCATTATCAACTTTGAAATCATCCAACGGATTTTTTTTGTGGGTTTGAATGGGTCCGTGGTTTATATTCACATAATATGGAACCGGTAAGTGGCTCCGTTGTCGATATTCAGAAATCACCCGTGCGAAGCCGGGGCAGACAACTAGTTTTATATGAACTGAAGTGACAAACTACGTGGCTACTGCAACCGACAATAAGATAATATTATAAGCTATGTGAAAATTGCAATAGTATACCTTCTTAGCTTTGGTAGTAAACTTAGATTTGACAATATCACTTTTGGTGCTTTCAATCAGCAGGTGTTCGTATTCTTTTTCTAGCGCTTTAAGTTGGTTCTTCTTACTTCGTTTCTCGTATTTAAGTAGATCTAGCATCTTCCGCAGTTCGATCACTTTTAAGTCGACGTTGTGTATTATCTGAGAACAATAAATATGCTTATCAATGTTTGATGATTTTTGCAGACTGATGGCAACCTTGGTCACATTTTGCAGTTATTATTAAATTCCACTCAATTGCACCAGAAAGAAAGGTATGTTTTTAGGTATACCTATACCTAAAAACACAACCTTTCTTGTGTGTAAGGTAATAAAATATGTATACGAAATGTCGGGAATTAAGAATTGGTAGAATTAGAGTGTAGGGTAGGCGTAAATATAAGAAATCATTAAATGTATATATATATATATATATATATATATATATATATATATATATATATATATATATATATATATATACATCTGTTCCTGTTTAGTTTCTAGTAGCTCGTAGCTTAAAAGGTTAGCGGATTTTAAAGTCCGACGCGTCGTCAAATTCAGCTTCATCCCCAAAGTACTTCTTCATTTTATGGTAATAATAGAAATACGATGCGCCCAAAATGTTATTATACGTTCTTGCTTGAAGCGTGTTCTGACTATGTATGTGATTACTTCAAAGGTTCTGACGTATGGCACGTATAAGCTATTTTAAAAGGTACTTAATTGTATTGGTTGGCCGCCGCGCCGTAACATGTTTATTTTGATGGAATGTCAAATGCGACTATTAAAGTGACACTACTATAACTACAGTCAGGCTAGTCGCTTTGAATTATAATTTACACATTTTTTACATATTTGTGACCTCATGGCTTGGAAACCGGTGTAGGCGATTAGCGTGCGAAAAATCCAGTGCAGTGCTGCGAAAGCCAACGGCAATACGACTTAGATACGATGGACGATAGACCGTCGTGAGACGGGTTAGTTTTACCCTAGCGATCACTTGTCGTTGCTATAGTAATACTGCTCAGTACGAGAGAAACCACAGTTTCGGATAATTGGTTCATGCACTCGACCGAACGGCCGGCGGTGGTGCGAAACTACCATCACCGAAATTATGCCTGAACGCCTCTAAGGCCGAAGCCATCCTAGCCCAATCCGACAAGGATATGCTTACTGTGTAGCTATAAGAGTCGGGAGTCTCTAAACAATGTGATTTTACTAGTAGGTCTGCACTCGTGCGGTGCGTTAACCCATTTGGATCTCGGCGATCGGTGTTAAGGGCGCCGAGGGTGCAAATTGACCTCAGTTAGATTCGGAGCTCGGAATAGTCTATAGATGACTTACGTTCCAGGCGGGGTGTTGTGCTCGCTACTGCTGCGATTTGTTGAGACTCAGCCGGGTGATTTACAAGTTGCAAGCGTTTATTGCCAGGGCAATTAAGGCCTAGTTGTGCAAATATTTTAGATATAACCATGATATGACGCTCGAGACGCTTTTTGAAATAGTATATGCTCGGAAAAAACGTACATAAAATACTCAATTTATTTATTTATTTATTTATTTATTTATTTATTTATTTATTTATTTATTTATTTATTTATTTATTTATTTATTTATTTATTTATACTTTCATGCACAAAAAAGGTACATATGGCGGACTTAATGCCATAGGGCATTCTCTCCCAGTCAACCATTAGGCTAAACAGAGATAGACATTATGGAGGCGGTGCAGCAATAATCAAATAGAGAGGATAAAAGAAATAATAATATATGTAATAAACAATACATAGATATTATATACATACATATATATATATATATATATATATATATATATATATATATATATATATATATATATATATATATATATATACATATATAATATACAATAAAATATATATACATACATACATACATACACTGTATACACATAAATACATAAATATAAATATATATATATATATATATATATATATATATATATATATATATATATATATATATATATATATATATATACATATACACAATAGGTTCGTATAAATATTATATATGTCAGAACAAATATGAAATATATACGAAAAAGAGAGCTTAGTCAATTCAAACTTGCAACGATTTAATCATATACTTACGGACTTGATTTTTAAAGACGAATTTGTTGGGAGCTTTTTTAATGTCAAGAGGGATGTCGTTCCAGAGTCTGATGGCCACGAGGGCGAAAGAGTGAGATAAATAACCAGTACGGTGTAAAGGAGTGAGTAACTTAAGATTGGCCGAGGAACGGAGAGAAAAATTATGAGAATCTCCCATGTATTGAAATTTAGATTTCAGATACTCGGGAGCACATGGATCGTTCAAAATTGAGAAAAGGGTGCAGAGTATTCTAACATATCTGCGCTGACGGATAGGCAACCAGTTTAACTGTGTACGAAAGGAAGATACATGGTCGTATTTACGAAGATCATAAATGTATCTGATGCAGTTGTTAAGCAGACGATCCAATGTATTAAGATGAAGTTGAGACAGGTCTGAGCAACACACATCGACATAATCAATAATCGGTACAATAAGTGATTGGACAAGTAAAATCTTGGTATTGGTGGGAAGAAAGTTTTTAAATCGATATAGAGATCGCAAAGTTCCTGTAGTTTTGCCTCCTGTATATGTTTGTTCCATGTTAAGCAACCATCGATGTACAGACCAAGGTTCTTTACGCTAGTAGAGAATGGTATGACATTATTATTAAACATAATTGATGGTAGGGGGGCAATATCCAGTTTAGATAATAATCTTGAGCTACCTAAGATTATCGTTTAGCATTTAGACGGGTTCACGTTTATGCCATACACAGTAGACCATTCTGAGATATATTTTAAATCATCATTTAACAGTGAAATAGCACTTAGGATATTTGAAGTTTGAAGGCTCCACTTGCGCATATAAGTGCAGATCACCAGCATACAAATGGTAAGAGCTCTTGAGATTTAGTGTGATGAGATTTATAAAAATGGAAAACAGAAGAGGAGAGATAATACCGCCTTGAGGAACGCCAATTGACACATTGACAATTCTGAATCAAATTGATTTATAAAAAGATATATTAATCGAGATAACAAAAAATTATAATTTTATAGCCAGGAAACTCTTTAAAGTTCGAGTTTTCGTTTTTAAGCGATAACCAGCAAACTACACTACTAACTACACTAACTACATTTCTTAAAATATTTGAACGCCCCTTATTACAACGATTGTTGTGATATAAAGAAAAATGGAAATGGCAACACAGAATTCATTTCATAATATTAAGCATCTCCCTAATATCATTAATGAAATTAAAAACTGCGTTTATCTATACGCCCGCCACGCGTTGCCACCATGGCAAATTATCATTATGACGCAATTTATGGGGAGACCTATGCACACTGCACAGCAGTGGATGTTAATGTCAGACGCAAGCATTCGATTTTTCAGTTTATACCTGATCCCCAGTTTTATTGCCAACTGGACAGACTTCGTTCAGATACTTCTTGATCTGCACCTCTTCTTCGCCGATCAACGCACGAGCTTGGATGAGTTCTTCTATTCTCAATTTTATTTCCTTCTTAAGTGTGTCTATTAGGTCGCTATTTTGTTTCTTTTCTACTTCGTTTTCTTCATAGTGTGATTTTCTCTGTCCTTCTGTAATTTTTTTTGTAGATATTACCGTCAGTCAGAAATAAGCTCTTCATTACCGATATGAGTTTATCGCAATAAGTGGTAAAATAAAAAAAAATCCTTATTTCAACAGAAAATATCGGTGGATGCTACAATCTGCTTGGAATCCTATAATTTAAAAAAAAACATCATAATAATCTATAATTCATAAATAATAAGAGAGATATTGCATCTCTTTTTGCATATTCTATGGCATCTTCCATAGGAAGTGCTCAAAAGAATTGCTCTGATTAATTCCAGCTGCTAAATTTCTCCATCGCACATCGCGGCAAATTTCGCTATAGCATCCATATCATCTGTATGATAGGCGGTCCACGGTCCACCACTGTGCTTATTTAATAAAAGTAAAGATTTACTAAAAAAATTCTTCCTTGCACAACTACCTTTTGGAATCGATTATTGGGACCTTCAAGAAAAGAGTCTACTCTTTTTTAAAAGCCGGCAAAGTTTCTGCAATTCCTCTGGTGTTGCAGTTGTTGATGAACGCAATAGTCACAATCGGGTAAGCCGCATGCTCGTTTGCTACCTCTTACATATATTTAAAAAAACACATAATTCCTCCTTAAACACCTGAATGTAGATATATTTTAATAAATTGTGTTGGACACATAAATCTGTTTATCGTGTCTGGGTATTAATGGTGAACATTGCGTAAAATATGTATTTACGCAAAGTTGTAGGTTACTATGCCTAAATTAAGTTACTAATTATCGGTTCGACAAACAATCGGTATATCGATCCGCAGCTGGGAGTGGACCTCTCCCATTGTAGATATTATTTCTGTCTATTAGTGGTAGACGATGTGCACACCTCTTAAAAAATGCATGCATTAAATACAAAAACGTACTATGTATATATAATAAATATATTAAGTGTGTAAGACTTAGACATGTATTTTTAATGTTGTTAACGTTTATATATTTCAGCTTAGCACGAATTAGTTGACTTGATCACGCTCTCATAAAATAGTAGCTCAATGCTGTTAAGGTTTATATATTTCAGCTTACAGTGTAAACTGAAATGTATAAAGCTCACATACGTACTTAAGTTTAGTATATTACATTAATGAGTACTTAATGTAATGTTATATCAAACAAAGATAATATTATATTTTTGAAAGAAAATAGCAACTGTGTAAAATAGTTCCCAAAGGAAAAGCTCAGAAGCTTTTGATAGTCGTAACTCCGGATAAAAGTAATATAGGTATATTTTATTAGTTAAAAATGTACGAATGAAATTTGTTTACTTATATACGACGTATAAAACTCTTTTTAAAAGTTCATAGACATTTACGAACCTGATAGTTGTATTTTCTTTTTTATTTCAAATATTTTTGTATTGATTGTAGTAAGACGATCCGCCGTTTCGATTTCAAATGGATGCTTCTGATAACAAAGTGCCATAATTATGTTTTTGTTGTTTTTATATTATTGTAAACAGTCCACACGCTAATATTGTCTGACGGAAATATTGATTAAACAGCATTTAAATTAAATGTTTCTATGTTGCGCATTCAATGAGTTGTTTCTTGTTTTATAATCGTACTATAATAATGATCGGTTTCTATTACATCAGCGATAATAATAAAAGTTAACATTCAATGTTATGTAAGTCCGTTACTACGTAATACTATTATTTTATTCTGTGCCGTTACCCTCTCAATTTTTTAATTCACCCCTATACTGATCGTTTTAGTTACTACAACGCCATCTGTGTCATGGTTGATAAACCATAAAGTTTGAAAGCTCCCTGTTGGTTATGAGCGCTACGCGGCGTTGTGTCGCTTGATTTCTCCGTTGAATCAACATTCCTTCGCGTATTTTTATATGTGTGCGTAAAAGCATTCTCACGGCTTAAAATAACATATTAGTATATTTTGTAAGACAAATTACTTGTGTATTGTTTAGAAAGTATTAAAATACGAATGAAAAAAGTATTTTAGAGCTTTTTATAATGAAATATTGCCATTAACAGGCTGCGCACACGCAAACATAGACGTTAGCGGCCATTTTGATTTACCGTACGTTGTGTATTTACGAACAAAAGCAGCCAGATGCGCGCAGGACGCGGTTGCGCATGTTACTACGGGATTTAGTGTATATTAAAACTTTGTTTTACCGCTAAAATGACCAAACATACAATGTTTTCTTCGTAACAACAATTCATAAACAAAATGAAGTGTCAGTTCTTACATTTAGTTCCGTGAGTGTTGATTATTGAGTGTTTAAACGACACAGAAGGAGTAAAACAAATGTGTGTGATCCATGTGTGAATGTTGTGCTTCAAAATGTGGTCGAGAAACTATATACCGGATTATGGGATTAAGTTGCTGTCTATAGGCGTTCTTCTGACGAGCCTGTCGGCGAAAATTCATGGGGTCGAAGGTAAGTTTTCGATTTAATGGCTGTATGAAATTTTGAAGTGCCTGAGCTTATGAAAGCGCGGCTGCGATGTAATGCGACCGCGGGAAAGATATTGCTCTGAGCAAGGAGCTTTGAGCAGGTTCTTAGTTGCGGCAATCGGTCGGTTAATATCTTGGTTCTCACAGTTGAGGTGCTTGTGAAACTTGTTGTTTTAAAAACTGGAGTGAAGTCAATGTATTGCATTTTAAAATGTACCGCTTCTGTTGACGTAGAGGTCTTGTAATGAAATAACCCTAATCTTATGATGTCGAATTTATTTAAATCTATAAGACTTCCTATTCCTTATTTTACCACTAGGTACTGGTAAGGAGTTGTTTTTAGGACTACTAATATTATGAGAAAATTTGCAATAAACATCCAATTTTCATTGTTTCTAACAGTCCATTGTCTTTTTTGTAACTCAGCCTGACGTTTAATTTTAATTAAAACGTAGGTAGTTTTAAATTTTTAACAATAGACATTTAATTAGTTTATAACTTCATAATTACTATTTATGATATTTGTTGCAATGTTTTTATCTATAATAAAAACATTTCTGTTGCCAAAATTGTCTTCACAGGTAAGTTAGCTTTTATTCATGTTAGTTTTTCTATGACAACTTCTTGTTCACAGTTTTATAAATTTCTAAGACTTGATTGAATTTTAAATTAGTCCTATAAGGATGCTATAAAATACAATATGCAATATAAAAATACCATACACAATTATTGCCATTTAAAAACGTACAACTTACATTTTTAGTGACGTCGGTTACAACAACTCCTGAGAAAGTATAAACTTAATAATTTTACACAGTTGCTTGTTTATGCAACGTCAATTATCTATTCCTTAAGGGACGATTTTCATATTCCAACGACGCGCATGCAAGGACATTCGACATACTAGATCTTTAAGAGATAAAAACAACAGTTTAATTCCGTACATAGCTCGCACGAAGCGTTCGCCTAAGTCCAACTAGCTGAATACAAATCGTAGCACCCAGCTTTAGTATGCGATACGTCACCACACGATTTCTGTGCTGGGCACCATGGCTGGACTTTTTGAATATTGATCAAGCCTGAACATTGTTGTTTTGTAAAAGAAATGGACAATTTACCGCCGAATTCTCTTTTTTCTTTCGGGGGGAAAGTTTTTTTTTATATTCATAGTGTACATTTCAAAATTAGGCAGTTTATATGCCTACGATGAATGCGATGACTACTATAAGCAGCGCTATTTCACTTTATTAGTTTATAACCCATTTATAAATTATATTATGTTATAGAAACTTGCGAATATCTTACTCCGCAGGTACACGAAAAAGGATGCCTTTCTTTCTTTTAATGATTTTATATAATTAGTTTTACTTTGGTATATTACTTTTTTGGACAAAAAATTGACATGCAAACAGTTTTAAACATATTTGTATACATACTTAATAATACCAGTTACTATTGCTATGAAATATATTTCAAATAGTAACTATGAATATAATGTTTATTATGGCATGAATTCTTTTACGATGATCAAACCATACCTATAGGATAAAGTAGATTTCAGACTACGCTATAATATAATAGCATATAGTATATAGCTCATAGCACAAAAATGTCGCGCACCATACATTGTTATGGACACGTTCACACTGTACTGTATAGGCTTTGTATGGTGCGCGATATTGTTGTGCTATGAGCTATATACTATGCCATATATTATAGCATAGTCTGAAATCTACTTAAACGCAAAAATATCGCCATGTTGAATAAGAATAGCCATGCGTTCGTTTTTTAAACAATCGCAATTAACGAGCAATTGTCTGTTGCTGGCCAATTGGAGTCGCGTCTCAGGTCGCCACACAGCATGCACATATAAATCTCAACTAAGAAGCACCAATTTCTCACTTAATATAAAGGCTGCATCACATTATACATGATATTGTGATTGTATATAAATCCAAAAATTGTTTTTAACAATTTTGGCGTAATGATTGTCATCCTAATAAGCCTGACTCAACATTTTTCTCGATATTTGTGATTTTAGTAGGCTCCTTTTCAATCATCCCCGTGTTGATAATAGTAGATAACAAAGTACTAATACATCGTATGATATATTGTTGAAATCTGTGCTTCAATATATTGTCACTTTATACCACCCTACGCTATGTCATTAAATCCCTGTGATATTAATCTCCAGAATATTTTATATTTTGATATTGTATCCTCTGCAATTACATATATTTGGACCATCAGCTACCACACTCACCATCTCTATGTCTGCTTAAGAGATAACTGTCAGTGATGGAAGGACACCGTGGTGGTTCAAGAATAGTTCCGACAAAACCATGATGTGCACAGTTGTGATATTCTTCAAATAAAACCAGAAAAAGATCATGGATTATAATTGTATTCTTTAACTTTGCGTTTGACAATCGTACACGCTTATCGCCCGCTAGTGTAGCATCTTCCTTATCTTAAGTGCCTTCTGCCACTATACACGTGTTAGGTTGGTTAATTTTCAACCTTATTCCAAACAAGTATTTTGCATACACTGTATTAGACGTCCGCAACTACAACTCAGTTGTGTTTCGAGTCAATCGTGCGTTCGTGTCAAGAAATCGTTCCACGGAACTTCTTTATTTATTTGTAGCAACCCATGTCTGAGAAACATTGCATTTTTGAGTAGTTTCATCTGCCGCGCGTGAATATTCAACCTTAACAAATCCTCTGGTCAAATTATCAGGCTTTACAGAAGGATAGCGTCATCATGAGATGAGCATGATAGACGTGATGACACTCGTCATTTTAGATAAATATGACAGGAATAACCAGTGAAATATTGGCTACACTGCTATTCTTACATTTAGCCTTAAACCAATGATGGATGTCTATGTCTATGTTATTTTATCCATTGGCTTATTAAATCTTTGCCGTCGCGTCGGTACGCAATTTTTATAAAAAAAAAAAAACTAGCGACCAGCCTCGGCTTTGCACAGGTGATTTCTAGATATCGACAACATCGCCATCTACCCGGTCCAATTGTTAATCTAAACCATTCTCGAATCAACTTAAGCACACATACACAAATTTTCATTAAAATCGACCCGACCGTTTAGGAAGAGTTCAGTCACATACACACGGACAGAAGAATTTTATGTATAAAGATAATGATAACTCGATAACAAATCTTGCCAAAATTGCTTTAGCTCGATAATCACTGCCGTCGGTACGTACTTATAATAAACACTGATTTTAAAAGAAAACTAAATCACAAATCGTGGTAGAGCCGGGCTGCAGCTATAATTATAGTTCGAATTGGTCGGCTCGACCGGGGAAGGACCACGCTCTCACGGAACACCAGCGTAAAATACCAGACTAATGCTGCTAATGTTTCGTATGGTGAGTGTAGAGAACCGGATAACCGTTTTACTGGAAACTAGGTATTCCACCTTAGTCCTCAGGAGTGACAACGCATCTCCATTGATTCTTAATCGAGGATAAACGTAGATTGTCTATGAACCACAGCATCCACTAAACATCAGATGGTCTGAGTGCTCGTTTATCACCCCAATTCTATTAAAAAAATCTTTCTAAATTGCCTTTTATTCATATTCATGTATTAATTAGAAAATATTTTTAAATTTCCTTACACTCCATGTATAGACGAAACGTATTAGACCACACGCAGCACCGACCGCAGAATTGTCGTCTAAAACGTCCGTAGTAAAAATTTAGTGTGGCAGTTAGCCTTTTTAGTCGGTTGAGGCTCGTAAAAGCTGTATTTTTCTTTTTTCATATTATACGAATTATTATGCAGACGTTACGTATTTGGTTTACAACTTATACGTTGTGAGATAATATAGTGGAATATTTTTACTAGATTAGTACAAATTTTTGCGCGGTAGCTTATAATTAGTCTCTGGTTTAAACTAGAATCTGTTTTACAAATGAAGTTTTGCGGAAAATAAACGAATTAAAATGTAAAGTATTGAATTTGACAGCCAATGTTAAATTTCGCAAAGAATGGCACTACGGCTAAGTGACTTCTTTAGTAATAAAGACCATGGTTTAAATCCGAGAATATCAGTAAACCAAACCCCGTTTTGTAATAGACGAGACGGTTAAAGTTTTAATCATCTTAATTTTTTTTAATCGCTTCGAACATTTTATGCGCGTCGTTCTAAGAATACTTGCGTACTAAAGTACCTTACTAAAGTAACTTAGCCTTATTGGACACGTACACGATACATATATGCGGGAGCATTATGTAAAATTATTGTTTTGAGGTTTTTACAACCAGAGACGTTGAGACATACAGTTTTTTATTGCGCTATTAGCACACTATGGTCTGGGAAACGATAGTTTCTCATGCGAAAGTTTTCTATTGTTTATTTGTATTCAGTAGTTTATGTACGAATATTGTTGTCTGAATCGATCCTAATTAGCAACAGGAAGGTGATGACACGCAAGTACTTCTGTGTACATGCAAGTGTACACGGCACTATAATATAAGATAGTACCGCCACAATTAAAAGTACTTATGTTATACTTTTAAAAAATGTAGGTATGTATGTTGTTATACTAGCTGTGCTCACAATACGTTGCAATGTTTCTTTTTGATGTAATTTGCCCATATCTATCAATTCTTCGAACGTTGCTTGTCCGTAAAGTACCATCTAGCAGCAAACCAGTCCCGCATCCGTGGGGCCCACGGGCCGTGTTTGAACAAGCTGTGCCGATCCTGTTGGCCTATGTTTGTCGGTAAACATCGCCTCGTCGCTCGTAGATAACGTGCTCACTGTGAAATATGTTCGCGCTCAGCCTCAACTTAACAGATCCAAGTTAATCAATACTTGGTGACGATTGATTTGGCCTTTCCCAACTTTGATCAATCGTGGTTGGACTCATGGATATATTTTGGATTTTCTTTCTAAAGTTAGTTACGGAACAAACTTGGTAATTATTTTTGTCGATGATTACGTTAACTATGTTTGTAATTTTGTAGGTTAAAAGTATAGTTAGTAGTAATCCAGTAGGCGGTGTTTTCCCCTCCCCTCTCTCGGAAAGCACGTAAAGTCGCTGATCCTGCGTCGGATCTCTCCGGTCGTGTTAGATTACCGTCCCATGGTACTATGAGAATGAGGGTATAGAGAGTGCACTAGTGTCTGCGCATACATGAGAACAGTATAATCCTGACCTGCGCAGATGGCTCGGCTATGTTAAGATTGACGGGAACTCGGTCTGGAGACGTTGTTATGTATTGTTAGACATTGGCACGTTTGTGTCTTCCTCTTCTTCTTTTAAATTATGGCTTTTCCTAATAGAATTCTGCCAGTGTCAAGTCACGTTTGTGTCAATGTTAATTAAAGTTTTTATACGTCTCCTATCGCAAAAGTCTCTGACACATTTGTAACGTAGACTGCTGTGAACTTTTATTATGAGTTATCATTGTAGTACTTTAAAGAAAAAATGTAGAAGTAAAACCTTTATACATCCTACTGAGATGAAATGAGAGGATTATGCAGCAATTGCAAAATTTACCGCGTGCTTTGCTGTGAAGTGATCGTATGTATATAGGATTCGTGTATCTATTTTAATACTACAAATTTAATTTAGACATAATTTTTTTTTTAGATTGGCTTACCGTGTTTTAAGTTCCGCATTACTTTTTTATCCTGTACCTTTCCCTCATTTTGATTACCTATTAATGAATATAATATGAGGAATTATAATACACAGATCCTACATTACGAAGTACGTAATTTTATTCTTGACATATTCTCTTCTGTACCTATGCTGTTAGGAATAGATAATATGACACCTCTTCTCAAAACACAATCTTCGTGATAAATTCGAAACGTAACAAAAAAAGGAATGCCCTCCAGAACCGGGTGTTACACCCTAAATCTATGGTATAACCTGTTTCTGCAATTAAACCTAAAACCATTTTCACTTTTATTGCCATTACTTAAGTCTCTATTTTGGTAATTCGTTGGAAGTACGTTGAAATATGAATACAAGCGCAGCTCGAGTGTTTACATAGTATCGTCTTATGCATATGCACAAGTGGTTATCGGACCGTCCGTCCGTCCGTCGTTTGCTTTAATAATAAGCCTGCGCCTGCGCCTTAGCCGCTGTCACGAACACCAAACATCGACTTAGGCTGAGGCTTTGAGACGCTGATTTGAAATTGTAAATGTTAAAATTTGTGCAAATGTGTGTAATAAAATAAGCCATAATGTCAATGATATAAAAAATAATTAATTTTTAAAATTTCTAGACTAGAACGAGAAAAGAGCTAAGGGAGTTAAGGCCAAGTGGTAACCCTTGAGGATAAAAATGAAATAGGTATCCTTCACGGAACAGGAAGGAACGTAGCAGTAGTACTATTGCTCGGTGGCAGACGGTAGTATCAACTCTGTCAAAGTCCTACGCAGTCCTACGCGTCCCCCACCTAGTACAGTTCCTAGAGGGAGTAAAAATATCAACAAACATATTAATGGTAACATATATTGTATAATGGTTTTAGAAAAATAAAGTTTTTAGTCTTTTGTACTATGTTAGTTATAGTAAACTTATTAAAAAAAAACAACTCATTTGCAGAAAAGGAGTGGTACCACCAATAAATCTACTCACTATTCTTTTTCATCGTTAAATATGTAATAAATCAGTGCTTAAAATTACATCTAAAAACTTCCATGGTGCCGACAAGAATCGAACTTGATTTTGCGCATAGCTTAATATTTAGGGTGATAGGCCGGTGTCTAAGCTAACATGGTTCTTATAATAAACAATACAGCCCTTACAGTATTAAAACTATAAGATGCCCCGCAATGCTCATTTCAGTCGTTGATACCACCATTCTCCTTAACGTTCCATTGTCAGTCTGCGTCCAGTTCCTACGCTATTAATGAAATTCAATACGCAAATAGATCGCTATTAAGCCGCATTTGAACTGTTTATGGTGCCTTTGAACTGAAGGGGTACAGGGTTTGGTTCCCACGTATCAAATATCCGAGTTCCTAACGCTTACCAATTTAAAGTTACGTGACGATGGTAGTTGATATTGAAAAGTGATTTAAATGGTGTGGGAATAAAGTTGTATGTTGGAATACGCAACGTATTGGTAAATCAGTTATAGTCCCTGTCGAATTTCGATCATGTGGTGAGTGTTCAAGAAGTCTTTCTGAATTGGAATTGATATTAAAAATACCTTCAATACTATTTGTACGTTTTAAGAATAAATATGCTCACTACATTAGCCACTTGTGTTCATTATTAGAATATATAATATGAATTATAAGTTTGAGTTTTTGTATGTATTAGTATATTGTTTGATTATGTATCAATATATTATAATTGTTATTTATAAATATTATGTCATCATCTTCATCATCATTACAGCCCTTCACAAGTCTGAAGCATAGGCCGACGAATGCCACGAAGCACTGTCCAATAAAAAATATCGTGTAAATTATATTATATAAGCAAGTGGTAAAACTAAAATTTTGATACAACCGATTTCAATATAAACAAAATGAGAACATCATCAATGTATTCGAAGTCAATTAAAAATGCATTAATAAGGATTACTCAAAAACTACTGGTCAGATATTGATCGAATTTATATAGCACCACACGATAAGCACCAGCTTTAAATTAACGAAATATTTATCACAATCCGTTTACCCTCAAAAAGAAAGCTGACACATAAAAAAACATACAGTCGAATTGAGTACCTCGTCCTTTTTGAAGTCGGTTAAAATGATTACTATTCAGGGCATGCAGCCATAAGAGAGTGCCAAGTATAGATAACGCTGTAGAAAAAGGTTAACTATCATCTTAACAAGTTCAGGTTATGAAATATGCAAGTCAATTATTTCAAAACTAAATTGTTAAATACAGATAATCTTCCGATTACATTCGAATGCAACAGTACAGATATCACCTAAATTCAAATAATGATTTGTTATAGACGAACGGCCACTGAGATTGCCTAATATTAAGATTTTAAAGTTAGAGTATATCGTCGTGATGCCTCAAAAACGTATGAATCTGTATTTTTAAAATAACGGGGAATTAATCGATAACGGATATTAACGGGAATTTCATTAGAGGTATCTAATTTAAGTGGTACTTTCCTGTTGTCGACTTTATTATTTAAATATATACGATAAACGTAAGTGCGAACTTTGGTTTATTGTTAACAGGTGTAACTTAAATACGAAGTATTGGAGGATTTATTACCATCGAGCAAAAAGTATTTTGTGTTGTAAAATTTAAAAAAACCGCAAACGTGTTTTATTTATTTCCTAATGGGAACTATCACTATAAGTTATTACTATCGTATTGGGACTAAATAATAAAAATCCATTAATGATAAGAATACAGTTTTTGAAATAATAGCAAAAGATTATGTAAAAACTAAATACACCTCACTTATTTGAGGAGAATAATGGGAAGGCATAGATCTCTTATTTGAGGGAAATCAGAGTAGTAACTAGTAACAATTTCAGTGCCGCCTGTGGGGTTCGCTATCGGCTTACTCGCGTTCTTTCAAATGTAAAGGGGAGTTAGTCTTCTGGAAAAAAACGCAGCGCTTAATAAAGTTTTGGGCCCCATGAAATTTAATTCGATCGGTGAAAGAAAAACAATAACACCTTATTACAACTGTTTCAAGTATAATATGTTTCCGGCGTATAAAAAGCTATGCCTTTACCCTACCTCTATATTATGCTATCTGCGGTAGAGATTGCTCATTTACCGCTCGCTAAATGATGATTATACTGTTTAATACTGTAATGGTATAGTCTTGAGTATTAGTGACTGTTTGATTGCAGTATTGAATAGTTTTTTCTAGGTATTCTTACCCTACCTACTACTTTAACCGACTTGAAAAGGAGGAAGTTATCAATTTATCTTAGTGTTTTTAAAGTATCCCGATATTTGCGAGGGTAGTCAATTTGTTTTGATAATTTATTTATTTACCGATGGGCTATACAATCACGTTGGTCCCATATTAATTTCAAAAAGATTCGAGGATAACTGGAGTCACTTAATAATTAATTTATTAATTCCTCTGTTGAGCATTGACCCCTTCAAAGTCGCGCCCGCGTCGGCTTCATGAATCCAGCCTCAGGAGCATTTGTTGACAGCCATCTTCGATAATAGCTCTTACTTTTTATTAAAGTAACTTTAATGTAACGTAATAACTTTTAGCTGTGTTGTTAATCGATACTTATGAGTCATATAAAAACCCTGTAGATGTTCGTGTATCGATACCTGTGTTGAACTCCATTATAGCCTAAATGTTTACTGACTAGACATTACGGTCCAATAATTACAAATCGTTTCTTAATCCTATTACGACTAGCAGACAGCTTCCAACTCGTTTGTGACAAGCAGATTATTGCAACTTGACATATTATTTAACACCTGCATGAATTAAACATTTTAATCCAGTTACTTTTATTATACGTACATAGTTTATCTTATTTTATGAACTTTACACGAGGTTATAAAATATCCCGTACCGTAATAAGCGCGGTCACTCGGAGGATAGGCGCCCGCTTTATGCCTGGTGTAAATGTTGGCCTAGGGAAGGCAAGTAACATCGTATAGACAGCCCATTTGTCTAGCTTCGCCATTGCTCTTCGTCGCTCGCCTAGCTGGCCGAGTGCAGACGAGCGCCAACGTGTATACGGTTCGTTTGTCGTGCCTTGTCACCATTCGGGATCGCTCGCCGCAACTCATCTCACTTCGGAACTTCGTCGGTTTTTCTGCACTAATCAAAGGCGCTCGCCTGCACTCGGCAATTCGTGTCGTGTCCACATGTTAGTTGGCCATTCACTATGTTCACTCGTTCAAATTTGACCAACGTGTAGACTGTAGCACTCGCCTTGTATCAATTTGCTTACGCTCGCGTTGGGTGATGCTTGGCCAACATGTATTGCCGGCTTTAAAAAATTTCGTAACCGAGCAAACTGAGTTCACCCTCCGCTTTAGTGAAATTGTTTACTCCAATTTTAATTGACTTCCCCGCGTTCTTGACGGTGAAGGAGAACCTATGCGAAAACTTGCATTCTCAAAATGAGTACTATTTGAAAAATGTGTTTTTTAAACTGAAGTTATACACGAATTAACAGTCCACTTGGAGGTAAGTGGCCACAGCAGTCCATAGACGCCTGTAGCCACCTGCATCAAACAAAGAAAACTACAGATGCCTTGTCACATCTGAGGACTAAAATAGATGCCTCACAACCTTCAATAATACTGGCTATCTTTACATCAGTGTTACTTTTACAGCAGTGCTAGTGCTGATTATATAATATGTATAAGAAGTAGATAAGAGGATGATATATCTACCCAGACAAACTCCTAGGCGAAATCCATCTATTGTTGGGCTTGCCAACAAAGTTCAGCACCGCGGAGGAGTCTTCCCTGATCTTAAGAAATCTCGGAAATAAGTAGATGCTCGTGGCCACCAATGGGATAAGTAGGCAGATTTTTTTACTTTTACCTAGTGTGGAGTCGTACTACACCATACGTACGAGGCTGTCAAACAGTTTTATACTACATAATTTAAGAGAAACACTTTAATTCATGATTGTTTTTGTGTGCTCTTCGTCAGCTTCTTTACACGTCCATGAGATATTTTGATCTATTTTCCGCATTTCGCAAAAATCCTATTTACATAGATGTACGAATTTTCGATTAGGCAATGTCCTGAATAGTGTATCGTTGCGGTCAGCCTTTATCCGAAAGAATATCGGCCAAGTGGTGTGGTGTCCGGCGGATGCGGCGGCGATAGCGGGTTCAGGTCTGAACAAGTCGGGAGGCGGAAAGGCGTTCGGAAGCTCGCATATCGCTGAACGGCCGTGTGAACCCTCTGTATCGTGCGGGCCAATGCTGATAACTACTGACGTCATGATGTCTATGCGTATTTCGATATAACTAGCGAATGTTTTGCATTTATTATGTCCCATACATGCTGCCCGAGTCTCGAATGTGTGTACATACAGATGTCTTTAAATTTGCATCTTAAGAGGATAGAGTAAGTCAGCTCAAATTCTAATTTCACCCCCACTTCCCCGCGCGTCGTATGCTATGTACCGACATGTTTGTAATCACTAATACTGTAAGTAGATAGGTCGTTAGATACTTATTTCATTAGGTTTATCATATTTATGCCTGTTTCTTAACGCCAACCCAGTCGCTTCTTATTTTTATAACGGTTATTTCCCATTTTAATTTTACATCGTCCTGTTGCGTAATGTGTATTCTGATCGTAAGCGACATAACTTCTCCCTTCAAAAGCCAGAGCGATACTAACGGGGCGACAGGAATCAAGCTTACGCGCCGATAGTTTAGGTAATTTCTTTTTACAGTGAAAATAATGGTATTTTAAAAAAAGTAAATAACATAAGCACTGCTTTGTAGTTAGTTCAGTTAGTATGCAAAGTTTCATGATCTTATTTAAAATATTTTATTTATAACAGCGGTTTATTGTTCAGTTTGGAGGTAACTTTGGATTTTTTTTCTATCGAGAAAATTTTACGGGATCGTGTTTTCGTCTAACATAGTCCTTAACATTAATCCTCAACTTTACCATATATTTATTTCAAAATTAATGCTGCAATACTTTCGGCATAACGGAGGATCTTGCTAAGCCATTTGAGGTTATATTTCCCCTTAATCCAATTTAAAATGTAAAACATTTCATTTGTTTGGCTACATAAAACTATGCTCGTATGCAGTTATTTGGCAAATTTTTGTTGTTTTTATTTTAAGACATTAATAATTAAATTTTTGAAAGATATTTTTATATTTC
Organism: Parnassius smintheus behrii; assembly: GCA_036936625.1. Classification (NCBI taxonomy): domain Eukaryota; kingdom Metazoa; phylum Arthropoda; class Insecta; order Lepidoptera; family Papilionidae; genus Parnassius; species Parnassius smintheus. Next base: position 55,593,024 of record JAUPFT010000001.1, read on the forward strand.
AATTTGATAGGTTCTAGAGTGACAGCCTCGTACTAGCAGGCGATGTATACGACATCTATAAATGGAGTGAAGTCGATGGATCCAGGTGGCTCAGGACCTTGCTTTGTGGCTTGGGGAAGGCCTATTAAAATTGGATATTACAATTTATTATTTAATTACAGGAGTAGAATATTCTCGAGGTATGTATACGGTCCGTACACATTTAATTCCTTTTAATGTTTTGCTGTTTATGTATTTATTATATTAGCAAGACTTGGATAGGTATTATAATGTACTGATTATACAATTCCTTGCGATATTTCAAAGACCTTATTTTCATAAACAACTTCTATAAACAATTCTTAGTTGATCTGTCAGTGGGTAATGTTCACCTTTCGGTTTCACGTTCGAATACGGCGCGCTTGTTTGAATAAATTGGACATCGAAATAACAAAGTGCAAGGTTTCACGTTACGTAGATCTTTAAAAGGTATTTCCCAAGATAGAATGTCGATATTATTTGATTTAGCGCGTAGTGACGGTGTTAAAATGTTCGCTACTGCGTATTGTCCCGTGGATGTTATAAGAGACGCGGGGGAAACTAAAAATAAAATTGACAGCAGCATCTTCCCAATAATAACCCAAAATAATAAAAAAAAACTGTGGTTAGCAACTCACCTAAAAATTATATTATTTCCTTAACTTTCCAGGGCAATGATCATATTTTATCTGCGTTAAGAATAACAAGAGTACCCGACATAGCACAGTGGATCAGAAGCTGAAGTGGCAATAGGTTGACCATTTAGCTTGAAAAACCGATCTATGTAAAGAAAGGTTTCTCGCAACACAGCATTTATAGTGTGAATATAGCGTATTCGTTGATTGACGGTCGGTCTGGTTATTAAATTTAAAAAAAAATACCTTTTGTTGTCGCTTACGATTCGTTATACGGTTCAGAAAGTGCATGGAAAATAATTTATAAAACAACATACTCGTTTAAAGAATTACGATATCTTAAGTGTGATTCATTTGAAGTCGTCTGAATAACGATTAATGATATCGTTTACATGCACTTCGGATATTGTAAAAAGAAACAACGGAGAACCAAAAGTTTCTTGAATATAGAAATCGGATATAATAGTAGAGTATTATTATTATTCAATAAACAAACAAAATAAACAAAAGACAATGTGAATAGTACAGTGTCGTAGACGACCCTTTCCAGAAGTACTAAAATTTATTCGACGACCACTCTTCATAAAGTAATTAGAAGTGTACTCATCTTCTCCCGGGTTGTTGAAAGGCGTCCGTCCGTCCGGAAACCCTCACTCGATTCCGGTGGAGTGTTGTCGGAGTCAGGTGTACCGCTTCCTCCCATTCATCGCCGGGCTCGTAAACAATTGGGCGCATCGTAAAACTGCACTTTTGGTTTAGTTATCTTTTGTTCTTTTGCAGTTTTTTTACCTGAGGGTCCGTCATTACCGGCCCTAAGCAGTGGCTATTGTTTATCTAACCGTTACAGGTTGCTTTTGGGAAGGTAGGTAATTTTAAATTTAGCTACTTTGTTTTAAATTTAGCAAGTTTGAATATTACTCAAAGTCCTAAAATGCAGTGTCGTAAAGTTAACATATATTGCCGACAAGATAGTTAAATTATTATCTATGACCCAATTATAGTGATCCTATAAGACACGAATTATTCTTGTATAGGTTATTTTGTAGTCTGTTAACGAAAAATCGATTGAGATAATATTTGAAAAAAAATTGATGTAAAATATTATTCTTTCTGCTTGCTCCTCCTGCGACTATAATGATGGTGGTCATGACGGTTTGACAAATCAGAGCTGCATTAAGAATTGTGAATATATACAATGATACATCTAAACAGGTTTCAATAATTTGTTATTTTGCATCGGTACAAATAAAGAAAAATCGAAAGTCTACATTTCGCACCACTGACGCAAATCAAGTGTTCGTTCTAATTGTGGGTTAGTGTGGACCTGACAAACCCTGTTTTATAACAAACGCGCACCTGCGAATTACAACGTCGCATTATAAGACAACGCGATGGTAGGACCGAAGCACAAATAACAAGCTTCGCTCGAGTACTACGCTCAGGTTGAACAGCTTTTAATTATAAGGATTACCCAAAGATTATCCATTCCTGCTCAGACAAGGCAATGCAGGGATAACAAACAATTTTTTTAGGAAACTTGAGATTTATTTCCGATATTGTAGTCTTGGCGATTTGTGACTCATTTTTACCGAAAACATCAGCCATCGGACATCTGTTTCTAGACGTGGTATATTCTTATAAGTTATTAAATGTCTTTACATTGTTGGGAATCGTCGAATCGGTACTATTGCTATAAAATGTAGCCTTGGACAAAACTTGTGACAAAAAGAACTAATGTAATTGTGAAGCAGAGCAGGAAGATTCAGCTGAACTACTCTAATACGTAAATAATTTAAATTGTATGTAAGGTAGTGCAAGTATTCTAACGCCATTTTCATTCGGGTAGATGACGATAAATTGCTTACAATCCATTGCACATGGAATACTGATTAGGGCGTCGCGGTAGACATTTCCTTACCCTTAAACAAAAAAGAGAAGTCCTGTGCCCAGAAGTGGATGGTATATATGCTTTGCTTTTATATGTCGAGAAGAAAATATCATTTCTTTATCAAACGCTTAATTTCATAATGAATACTTAAGTAGGTATTCATACAAATCGATTCTGTAGTAGTTCACAAAAAGAAATCAAACTTACAATTAACCAAACTGGGAAGTTGATAATGGAAACTGACCGAATTGCACTTATAATTTTTTATTTTATTAATTTAAAATTAAGATTCTTTTACGACAAAGTGTGTATGCAAGAAATTAATTACAATTTATATACGAACCCTGCCAGTGGCAGACCGTATGGCATCTGGTGCGCGGCCACTTCGGGTAATTATCGGCCATTATGCTAAGCTACTGGATCCACATAAGGTCAGGTTTATTCGGACATGTTCGGACATGTGTAATCAACGGTTGTAATGCAAATTAACTACTGGGAGACATAGCAGGATTTTTTATTCCACGCCTTTGAAAAAGTCGTAATTTATTTAAGATTGTTCTGGGATTGGGCAGATCGATTTCGCTGCGTCACTGCTTTGTCACAGTTAAATAATCAAACGTCCCACTGCTGGGCACGGACCTTCCCTCATTTGTGAGAGGGTTTAAGGGCAAGGAAGTGTCCGCCGCGCTGCCCCAATGCGTGTTGGCGAAACTTCACATGTCTTCGAAATATTTTTTTCTTATTCCTCAGACATACAGGTTTCCTCACGATGTTTTCCTTCACCGCTCAGCACGTAGTAAATCAGCACTTAAAATTGCAACTAACAATTTCATTGGTGCCAGCGGGGATCGAACCCGGGTTACTCGCGTTCTGTTATATTTACAGCGAGCGCTAACCATCTGAGCTACCACGCCTCAAACTCAAACTTAAATATAATAACTATATAAAAAACTATTGCTTACTGGTTTTATATTTTTCTAAGGTATTGCGAATGCATTTTTGGCCCTGGTGCTCCTGGGCCGCAGTAATCCACTACGCTTCTGGTATTTAGCCAAATTTATATAATTATTATAGCCGACTGCCTCATTCTGACATGAACCGAATGTTTGCTATTCACCGTTCTCTTATTAGGCGAGGAATTCCATGTTATTCCTCAGGATTGACAACGCATTTGCATTTTGATTCTTAATAGAGGATAAATGTGAATGTCTATGGGCCACAGCATCTACTTACCATCAGATCGATTGTGTGCTCGATTGTCACCCAATGCTTTAAAAAAAGCGAGGCAACTACGGTATATACCCCTCTACGAACCAATCTGGAGGAGATCAATATTCATCAATGGACTTTAGACTGTAATGTTGTATATACTCCTTACAGTTTAGCTTGTTTCAAACCTTCAATGTATTCTGTGAAACTTTTTGAAGATATCTAGGCGTTCGTTACTAAATCATATAAGTTTTTATTATAGGATAGGGTGACAAACGAGCACACAGTCCACCTGATGGTAAGGGGTTGCTGTGGCCCATAAACATCTACATTTATCCTCAATTAAGAAATAAAATGGTGATGCTTTGTCACCCCTTAGGGCTGAGACGGAATGCCTCGTTTCCAGTAAAAAGGGTCTCCGGTTCTCTACACTCACCACACGAAACACAGCAGCATTAAGCTACTATTTGACGCTGGTATTCTGTGAGAGCGTGGTCCTACCCCGGTCGAGTCGACCCATTCGTGCTACAACTATACTACTAATATAACTGCAGCATGGCTCTACGACGTATAAAAGGATTACATAGTTAAAGGGATTTTGATGAAATTTAGCTGACCTAAATGATTTTTTCTTCAAGAGATCTAACATGAGGAGAAATCGAGGGTAGAGCTGAATTTTTAATGAACGTACATTTTATCTGCTATTTTTATAAAATAAAAATATCACTTAGACCGGATTAGAACTTCCCTTAATCGGAATTGTACCATAATGAACCATATGCATAATTAACTATACGATATAGGCCAGTTCATTAAACGTTAATGAAGTTATTCAACTTACCGTTAAATGGATATTTAGGCGACAGTTTAAAACAAATCAAGATCGTTTCGGTTCACTAAAAGTTGATGTAATCTAGTTTTGATTTTATGTGCGATTTTATTACGGGATAAATAAGTCAGTATGAATCGTTATAGTATGTATTAAAGTCGCATATACTGCTTTAGTTATTACGCGACCAAATGTGAAAAGCTCAATGTTAATATATTGTCGTAACAAAATACGATACTTTTTCCTTCAACTTGTCTTAATAGGGTTGACAAAAACTGAAAACAATACAGATTAATAATTCAAAATTACAAAACCGCTCTAAAATAACAATTATCAAATCTGTATTTTTTTAAAACTCTTTCTAAACTTCCTGTGTTTCGGTCTGAGGGTTATAGAGAGCCAGTAGTGTAATAACAGACTGAGAGACTTTCTTTCTATCTTAGTCCTTAGATGTAACCACGCAACTGTAGCGGTCTTTGAAGTTGTCAGGTGCCAATGGACTGCAGTTATCACTTACCATCCAATGAACTGTAAGTTATAGCTTCTTACTTCAGTTTAATATTAGAAAAAAAACCTTTCAGTCGATGGCTTTTGTTCAATAATATTATGTAGAGCCGTGTTCTTAAATAACAAACTTTCTTGTAAATACTTAATTTTAAAGCAGCAACCCTGCGCTTAATGAATAAGATGGCGGCCCAGCATCGTTTCCACACAACAGCTAATTACATAATGCGGACTATCATGTCGGGCCGTGTAATTAATACCACTATTCAGTTGCTTATTTATCTATCCAACGATATGATGATTTGTGTCGAGAGATTTCGTCGAATGCAACGTTGTGTATTTATATAGTAAGATGTTTGGTAGGTACTCGAAGTATAGTCGACGATGGTAGTCAATATATTATATTTTACGATAAAAATTTTACGTTATAACTGTATATAATAATTTTATAAGTTAAAAACATCACCTAATAACTTTTTATATTAACTCAAATTTTATATAAAAGAAGCGAGAACATTTACACTATATACATATAGAGCTACTTGGGCATATAAAATTAACATTAAACGTTTTCTTAATTTACATAAACAATAAAATAAAGTATGTATAATGCGATGAATAAAATTACGATAGACATGGGAATGTATATAATGCTAACACATATATTATATAAATGCCCGCAAGAATTATGTTAATTATCTGTGGGAATGCATTATTATTTTTTTAATTCTTAATTAAAATTACTAAAAGGCGTCTTCAAGGCAAGAGTGAATAGGCATTTGTTATGTGCCACTTACTACCAGGTGGGGTAAAAAAAAACTCTTTTCTGTTCTCATCAATCAATTTTTTAATAAAATTTATTTCATAACAAAACAATGAAAGTATAGTTTTTTACGTGGTAAAGTCACGCTGCAGCTGTATTTAAGTTGTATTACAAATGGGTCACCTCAACCAGGGTAGGACCACGCTCTCACAGAATACCAGCGTTAAATAGCAGCTTAATGCTGCTGTGTTTCGTATGGTGAGTGTAGAAAACCGGTGGCCCTTTTTACTGGAAACGAGGTATTCCATCTTATTCCTCAGGGGTGACAACGCATCTCCATTTTGAATTTTAATCGAGGATAAATGTAGATGTATATTGGACTCAGCATCCACTTACCAACAAGTGGACTATGTGCTCGTTTGTCACCCATATTCTATATAAAAAAAGAAAAAAAATGGAGATATCATTGACTAGAATTATTTTTTTTAAATCTAATGTAAAGCAAAAAAATTAAATTGTATTGAACTTTATTCTTACAAAGTTTATAATTTTTCGAATCGAAGAAAATTTTCATTTACTAATATTAAATCACGAATGAGCGTACTTATAATAAGTAAACACTTTTCTCTCAACTGTACTTGATTGTTTCGCAGTTTTTGCAAGGGCTCTTATAATTTTATCTCACGAAGAGTACAATTACCGTTTAAGTCTGTTACATACAATTATTAAATGATTTGAGTTTTTTTTTAATTTTACATTTGTATGAAAAGACATGCTATGGCAACTTTTTCTAAATGCTATCTCCAACTGCACGTGGTGTACTTACTATGCTCAAGGACGAGTTTCTCTGAACGACCGATTGCAAATTGTTCGATCACACTCATGAAAAGATCAGCAGATGATGGACGTAAATGGCTTTTGCTGTTGATTCGTTGAAAATAATGTCTTCACTTCTGAAACATATGATAGCGAATATAATTATAGTATACCATGTACCAGTAATTGACGGTGAACAAAATACATCGTGAGGAAACCTATGGATTTGCCCAATTCGTCACATTTTTCAATTTGGCGGATTGACAATCGCTGTATCAGTAAAGTATAGTAAAGTTACAGCCTATATTCGCGAGCTATTTACAGCGAGCGTTAACCATCTGAGCTACCAGATGACTAGCATATTTAACGCTGTTATATATGCGGTATAGATATTTCACGTCTGGATTAACGAGATGAAATGATAATACATATCAGAAGCTAGAGGGTGTTCCTAGCTTTTCCCATAGGCCTCACTTATAACACCAAAAAAGGGACACAATGAGGTGATAGATTATCTTAACTGCCATTATACGACTTTTTACACATTCATACTTACATCACAGCCTATATAAAGTGAACCACTGCCCCACTCCACTGCTGAACGTAGGCCGCTCCCATACATTGCCTAATAGGAGGGGATTTTTATTGCCATGCTTGTCAGACGGATTGGCAACCAGAGTTTATTATTATTTTCAGTTAATATCATAAAGATACTACTGCCTCATCTTGCTCCTGTTTTCTCTTCTGTCGCCACCAGCTACACACACGGGATGATATTATATGGGGTAGCGGATTCTCGTACGCAATTTATTTGTTTCTTTAAAGAAAAGTTACAGCCTATATACGTCCTCCTGTTGGGCACAGGCCTCTCGATACTGAGAAGGTTTCAGGGCAAGGAAATGTCCGCAGCGCTGCGTGTTATTGTGAACTTCACTTGTCTTCGAAATATTTTTTCCTATTTTTCAAACATGCAGGTTACCTCACAATATTTTCCTTTAAAATTACAATTAATAATTTCCTTGGTACAGACGGCGATTGAAACCAGGTTGCTCGCGTACTGTGAAATTTACAGCGAACGCTAAGCCCTGATTTTTTAATACAGCTTTTTTAATTATTTTCATAGGGTATCATTAATAACGATATATCGATTATCGATGTAAGTACCTAACAGTATTCGAAATTTGATAAGACAAAACAATCAAAATGCACATATTTATTATATGCGGCTTTAACGAATTAATTTGCGTTAGACTTCAAGACACTAAGTGCATACTGCGTGGGTCGGACCAAAAATTTATAATTTTAATCTATAGGTATAGTAACCGTGGTTAACTACCACGTGCTGTAAAGTGCTCGAAACGTCGGGTATATAAAATAAGATAATATACGCGATAAAATCCGTAAAAACTGGTCTTATTTAAATAATTAGCGTTAGTTTGTATAGTGGTGACTTGACCCTTAAAAACTTTCGAATAACTATTAAATCGACACCATAGTTTTACGACCTCAATTCAGTCCCATAATTAGACTCTAAACGGTTGATGGCGCTTGATTATTTTAAAGCGTCTCTGGTAAGATTATCGGGTCGATCCGTAACGTCAACTGGTGGTAATACAGTTCCGTATGTTCTCATAAACTGTGTTACCAATTACGACCGACTGTGATTCAAATGTTGAAAGTAGGGCTGTCAACCCAACTTTATAATATATATATATATATATATATATATATATATATATATATATATATATATATATATATATATATATAAGCAGATCTCCCGCATTAGTGGCACTAATAGGGTTTTGTAAAGGTCAAATTTGAATAAAAATATTTTGTTTTTGACTATTTTAAAGGTAGCCTGAATACTCAAATTGTATACATATGCGCAACTCATATATTTAATATAGGCTGATTATGGTGTGAGGCCCATGTATATTCCTTTTAAAAAGAAAATACTAGTTGTATTATAAAACAAATTGACAACCCTAGTTGAAAGCTGTAATTACTTTGTAGGTTCGTCTTAAAATAGTTTACCTGTGTTACAACACAGTTATATCGTCAGTGATTACTTACGTGTTTTAAAATTTCTTTGTTTAATAAAAGTAAAGTAAAGTAAAGTTACAGCCTATATATGTCCCACTGCTGGGCACAGGCCCTCATATCTGAGAGGGTTTTAGGGCAAGGAAGTGTCCGCCGCGCTGCCCCAATGCGTGTTGGCGAACTTCACATGTCTTCAAAATATGTTTTTTTCTTATTACTCAGACATGCAAGGTTTCCTCACGATTTTCCTTCACCGCCGAGCACGTGATAAATCAGCACTTAAAATTGCAATTAACAATTTCATTGGTGCCGGCGGGGATCGAACCCGGGTTACTCGCGTTCTGTTATATTTACAGCGAGCGTTAACCATCTGAGCTACCATAGCTCGTTGTTTAATATTAATTATTATTTATCACATTTTGAGTTTGAATTTTGTAACTTCCTCTACGTAATAGACTTATTAGACCTACAATAAAATACTTATCTTATTTATTGAAATGCATACCAAGTGGCAAGAGCCTTGGTAGCTCAGAAGGCGAGCGCTCGCTGTAAATCTCACAGTACACGAGCAACCCGGGTGCAATCCCCGGCGGTACCAATGAAATTCTTCTTTCGCAAATCTGCGGTATTAACTTGTCAAGAAGAATCTGTGTGAGAACATGGCTTATAATAAATAAAAATAAATCAATTTTTTTTCTTTAAACAATTGTGAAAGCAAGGTACCGTTGCTCAAGTCAAGGTACGTAAAACAAAACGAAACCCAAACACGACGAAACATTTGACCGCGAACAATTATTAAAATGTGTATAAATCATAGGCCGCGGGCTTGGCTCACACGCGACGTGAATCACGGTTCCGAGAAAGCGGAAACGGCCGAAATTCTCCCGCCTTTTTATCTTATAACCCGGTTGAATGGCGACTAATATAGCCCTTAATGTAGTCTCTACTCGATACACTGTTTTACAAAACGGTCGGGTATATGGAACACCTGCGCTCGTACCCGGCGAATCCCGGAGGGTGCGATGAGTTGGAGCCACGGCTCGGAGGGGATGGCAGCAGGTAAACGGTCGCTAGGTCGAACGCGCTTGTGTAACGTTGCAGTTTGGTTTCTTATATTTACGCGAACACTACAAATTGAAATAATACTAGTTTTTACGGAATTTATCGCGTACATTTAACTTTTTAAATACCCGACGTTTTCAGTCCCGCCCGTGACCATGAGTGCTGTAAAGCGCTCGAAACGTCGGGTATTTAAAAAGTGAAATATACGCGATAAATTCCGTAAAAACTAGTATTAATTCATTGTTGCAGTTTGGTTTAAAAAAAGTGTGGCATCAAAATTTCATTGGATGTATGTTTCTACAATTTTTACTAGGTTCTTCTACATATAATAATAAAAAATAATCATTAGCAATGCTGTTATTGAAATTAGAAATTACTAATATTTCCGTTGATTACTACTCAATGTAAGCTTAGTATAATTATGTAAGGTGTACTTGGATTATTAGGTTATAATTATGTAACAGTTTAATGGCGGATTTGAAATCAAAAGTAGTATATAATATCCTTTCAAACAGAAAAACTAAATATAATTACCCAATATAACAATAAATTAATGATTGATGCAAGGCACTAAGCAGGGTAATATAATAAATTTGTATCCAACGTTTTAAAATGTCTAACGACAATTCTCCATATTAAATCAATAACAAATATTCAAACGGTTAATTAAGTTGACCCCCTCACACTATTACAATAACTGATTTGGATAATTAAGCTCAAGGCGCATAACTTAACGGTGTCGGTATACCTCTGTACATTCCGACGACGTAAATTTCTAAAGGCTAAGATATTTATTTTTAATTTTCCTATTCCAAGTCTGGCGCTTAGATGGAATTCTACATTAATCATATTAAAGGGTTTTTAACTTAACAATTTGAAAGCGCTTTCACTGAGATCAGTCACGCGACGTAGTTGTTACGTGTACTTAATGATGGATGATGGGACCTTAACTCGACTAACCTAACTAAAAAACTATGGGGACCGAAACGTTTTTCGAAAAGTCTATGTGAGATATATATATATATATATATATATATATATATATATATATATATATGTATATGTATAATTATATAATATGTCAAGATGTGTAGATGTCTAATTAACATTAGTTATCTAGTCGGTGTGTTAAAATTGTTTTGTTTAACGGTGTCACGCAATATAGACGTTAGGTTATGTAGAGAAAATATGCTTTGTAGTTACATTTCTTAGTTTATTTTAAGGCTAAAAGATACGTGGTAGAGCCAAGCTGTGAATGGGTCCACTAAGACCGGGAAAAAACAATACCAGCGTAAAATATAATCTTAATGTTGCTGTGTTTAGTGTGATTAGTTAGAAAACTTCACGACACTTTTTAATCTAAACGAGGTATTCCATCTTAGCCCTCAGGAGTGACAACCCATCTGCATTTTGATTCTTAATCGAGGATAGATGTAGATGTCTATAGGCCACTATTATCAGGTGTACTGTGTGCCATTTGTCATTTGCCACCCTTATTCTATAAAAAAAATCAAAGCGAACAGCACGAAGAAAATGATAAAAATACTTAAGAATCGATATGAAGAAAACTTTTTTAATACATTTACTGTCCAACTTAAGAAACAGTAATTAATGTTTTTCAGAGCGAAGAGTCAACGGAAACACGATATCAGCGCAAGATAGGATTGCAGTGCGTGAGTTTAACGCAAGCACAGGTGCACTCTCTTATTTTCTATAGCCAGATGAAACAGCAATCCGACATCATCGGAGATAGATCAGGCGCAGAACCAAGGGCTTTATTTCAGTGAAACACCACCAAAACGTCATGATTGCGGGCTACTGTTGAGAATTTCCTAAAATTATTTCCTTAACAGAACTTTTCAGTAACAGCCCTGAGCAATGATCTGAGCCACATAGCCTGGAGTCCTTACGATTACTCTAACTCGACTATGAAAAACTTTAGGTAGCGTTCATCATGATTTTTTTAAGAAATTTAAGTCCACCATAAATTATGCAATGGTACTCGACTTAAAGTAGTTGTTCTTCATGTGGTTGAGGAAGAGATAGTTATCGGTTGCGGTGCGGGTGAAAAAGTTTTTACTAGACCAAGTAGGCTGTCAACATGATACGACGAGCGGGTTGAAGTTGTATGATGTATACATCTTCAACTCGTCTTCATTAGGGTTTAGTCCTATACCGAATGGAAGCTCTTGCAACATTTGTAATGTAGATGGATGATGACATTTAGCATATTAATCAAAGTTAAAAAGGCAGTAACACCGAAAATTCGCGCCAAATCAAGAAAATCCTGTGGGGTAGTGGTTTAGCTTATACCGTGACCACACAGTGACAGTAATATTGTGAAATCCTAAAATTATTCGTTTTTTGCAATGTAATTATTTGAATTTACGAAAGCATTGCTGATAAGATAGCTTTTACTTTTATCGGGTAAATACTTCATTTTCCACACAAAGAAATTTTCGAATCCACGAACAACAGAACTTTATCATAAACTAATGAAGGCGTGAGTCAATGAACTCCAAAAGAATATATGGCTATGAAACCGATGAAGGTACCACAATAATGAAGATGCAAGACGGATGATCGCGGTTAAGGCCAACATACGCTACTAACAAAAACTATAGTAATTTTCTCCTTGATCCAATCAATAATGAACGTTAAAATCTTCTGTGTAAGTTAGAAAATAGCTTGCATTGAAATTGAAATTGGTTCGGTTACATGTTTTTTGGAGTGTACGAGTAATGCTGCTTCGCTCTATTAGCCACTGGCTGTAATAATCCGACTTAAGCGTTATTTCGAGCTTTGTGATTAATTAATCGATTCGTAGATTCGATTCTGGCCTTTTTTTCCCATTATTAATCGATATCATATGTGGGGATACGACTATAACAAAATAATAATGAATTATTTCTTTGTATGAAAATCCGAGAATAATTTTAACTCGATACGGTTGAAAGACTTCAGCTTTGTTTTATTAGTAACTCGTTGATGAATTGCAGTTGACTCATCGATTTACTTCAATTATTTATACATATGTATATATTTTTTACTATTCAAAACAGCGCTTGACTTCAAGATAGTAAAGCTCAATGAATTAACAATAGCCTATTCACTCTTGCCCTGAAGATATCAACATTGTAATTAGATGGAAAGACAGATGCTGGCAATTCCGAATGATGAAGCAAACTGTTTGGTGGTATATCGACAATAAAAGTCTGGAGACTGGCCGAGCGCCAGGTTGTCCGATGTTGGAAGGGAGAGGGAGAAATTATGTTATGCAATTCCTGCGCACACTTTGCGAAATACATCCTTTAATAACCGAAGGGCTGGTTACTTTGCGCCTGTGTTCGAGACTGGTGAGATTGGTGTTACCCAGATTATGGTCACCAATAAGCCTCTTAGAGCACCTTTCCATAGGCCCGAAGCTGCTAGTTGGTATTTTTGGCACCATCCCATTGCCCTTATATATTAATTAATTTAAAAAAAACAAAGATTTATTCGTTGTCTTTTAGAATCGATTATATAAAATTTTAACACAGACCAATATTGCAAAATCTGTACGCGCTAGAAACAGCGCGAAACAACAAATAGTAACGGTTATTCGAGACGTTCAACAATGAAACGGTTATAGTCCATCGTAACTATTGGCATTTCGTTATTTATTATATTGTTATTCGCAAGTATTGCGGTTCTCAAACTGCACCGGATGATTACAGAGTAATTTAGATATATCCGGACTAGGGTTGCTCATGCCGTTAGGAAATTATGCAGGACTACATAGATAAGAGTACATAGTTAAGTGGATACTTAAGTGTATTTATATCGTATAAATTTTCTTTAGGAGTATAAAAATTTGAGTAACATATAGTTCAAGAGAGCGAGGGAGTAACAGTAATTTCATATTTTTAAATAATGTCTGGATAAAAAACTAGGTAATTACAGTTATACAGTTTTACTTAAAATATATATCGATACAAACCTACTCAACGTTGGTCCTTATAAAATAGGTAGAACAGTGGTGCCAACACTGAGAAGAAAAAAGGATGCCATCTCTAAACTTTATTTATTGTTTACATAAATTCTCTACGCTAAAGTTGTCTAGAAGAAATCACTTTATGACTCATAACGCCGCCTTTTGTAGTTACATTTAATATTGTACTAGTACTTCTTCTTTCTATTTGGTGTAATAATGTCCACAAAATCGAATTTCGGTCACGGCGCCCTGTCTTCACAGAAGACTAGTCTACTGTGTAGGACGGGATTATAGTGCCCTTCTTCTTATAACCCAATGGGACGGTAATTCGACGTGAGCGGAGAGAGATCAGGCGCAGGACCGACGTCTTAACGTGCTTTCCGAGGCTCAGTGGTGAATAATACACCGCCAAATTCTTGACTCCGGGCTACCAATGAGAATTTCTTAACATAAAAAGCCGAATAACTGATTTTGGCCCGAGGGATTCGAACCCTAGACCTCATGATCAGCAATCACGTTAACGATCATTAGACTAACAAGGCAGTCTTTGGTGTACATAGTATATAATGTACAAAAATAATAAACAAATAAATATAGGATTATCTTAGAAGGCGCTACCCACCTGGTAACATCGTTCAGAACGTCTATTAGCATCATGACGAATCGAAATAAGTAATCTTCGGTGAGATGATTCTCTCGGTTTCCGAGATGTTTTCTTTGGCGTTTAGATGCAGGCCGTTGACTCTGTTTCATTGTTGCTCGTCGAAATTCTATATGACAATATTTTGGTATCGTGTCTTTTTAGAAATTTTAGTGTTTTTAAAACTGGCCAGTAAAATTTTAAATTGTATTCATTTTTTAATTACTTTTAGCCGTTTTACATATTTTTTTCTTAATTGTTTCGGAATTTTGTTTTTAAGAACTTATTTAAAAATAACCTTAATACCGACTGATAAGAAATTGTAAATTAGAATACCATTTTATGTATATTCAGAAACTTTCATCACTGTGTATATTAATTTATCTAAATGTTTTTATTTACATTAAAGTCGTTATCGTTAGCATGAATAACATTATGCGGCCATTAACTCTTGCGAAGGTTTTATTTTGTCAAAAAGAAATCTTGTCGCGTAATACTAATTAAACGTGCGATGGTCCTTTTGATGACGGCTTACAAGTGCAACCCGGTTAGCTCTGCAAATTAATGACAAGTTTTTATTTTTTAACTTAAAATGCGTGAAAAATAAATGTACCTACTATGCATACTTCTTAAGGTTTGGTGTTTGAGTGAGGGCCCTGGATAGTTAAAATTTATTATTAGACCCGGTAGGTTGCGCTATTATCGTGATCCAGAAATTGCGGGCGGATCGCTAATTTAAATATATATATATATATATATATATATATATATATATATATATATATATATATATATATATATATATATATATATATTGTAAAACAGTAAGTGTTTATCCAAATCACAAAAATGAAGTTTCACCAAGTGACAACAATCGCAAACGTAAATTATAAGCATTTCTAGTACATACCTAAAATCATTGCGTATCGTAAAATCTTGTATTTCTGTAAATCTTTGCGAAACTGAACTCCAAAGGTAGGAAGTAATTAGAGTTTATTGATCAGACTACGTTATCTGTGCATGTCGCACAGCCGGAACATGTTTACCTGCAATTGTTCTTACGTAGCGCTTCGTGCAAATGTGTATGCTTTTTTTGTCTTGCTGCCTAACAATAGGAGGCACAAGTTCTGTTCGAACAATATTCTAGCTTCGAATTCGACATTCCAAAAGTTTACATCGTTTATTCCTACCCAGTATTTTCTTAAAGCTTTTTTCGCTGTTGTTTTTTATTTACACTTCAAGAAAAATTAACTACAAATTAAGGAAATTAAATGAAGAAATATCTTAATCTCATCGATTATCTCGCTCGTTCAAGGTAATCGACATTGTAAGCAACAGATGGGCCGCGTTGGATCCAAAAATTAATTCCAGGGTAACATAAATATCTAAGGACCTCCGGAACGTATAGAAAATGTTTGTCCGCCCGTTCACGCTCGGGCGGGCGCATTATTCCGGACCCCTTGTGACGTACACGACAGCTGCGACCAACGTACACATCTATTGCACCCGTCTCCGTCCAACTTTGGCATTTTGTTCGCTGTCTCAGTCGCACGATAACGCATATCTGTCAGGAATCAGGATGCGTGCGCGCAGGGTGTGTTGACTGCGGAATTGTATCGATTTTGTGACAATATTATAACATTATTTTACTTTACCACTGCTATCAATACTTTTTGTTATACGTATTCATGTGTATCTTGTCCAATTTTTTTATTTATTCCTAGAAATTTAGTTTTACTTAAACATCATTTGATTTCAACTTATTCAGTATATATTAAAATTAGTAAATACTAAATTGTATCACTGGCAACTGTTATTGTATTTAAATTTTATAAGTATGTTTAACATGTACAAAGAGTAATTTGCCCTCTCATTAGTTAAATAATAAAACAATAGCTGTTTGAAAGAAAGGTGCCACGTCCGCAAGCTATTTCATGTCTTATGCTTTCGGTGTGTTTCGGCGACTGTTCCATTTTCCACCCCATCCTAAAGCAAATCATATTACAACAGCAAGCCCCTGTCAGCAATCGGCACTCAATCCAATAGCCACGTGTTTCATGTGTTAGTTTTTCGATCGCGTCCGTTTTTTTGCCCATTTCGTTCTTTTTTGTTGTATGTAGAATGTTGCACACATTGTTTAGGAACAAGCGTTAGATATAACGGAGATTAAGTAGTGTACCTGGTACAAAATAGGTCGAGGATAAAACATTTTTTTTTAAATTGCAAAGAATTTTGTATTTTATAAATAGAACGTATCCCATTACAAGTCTATAAGTGCTAAACATAGGTGTCCCCCATAGATTGCCTCCTTGGCGGATTTCGCCATAGTTGCCACACTTGGCAAAAGTGTTGGCTACAGTTTTTTTTTAATTTTTTTCAGTTGTTGATGTTGCTGCCATCTCCTGTTTTAGTTCTCCTCTGTCGACTCTTAAGACGCCCACGGAACGAAACTTAAAATAATTCCTCCCTTTAATTTGGCCAGTAATGTTTCGATGCAAACGCTCCACTAATATTAGGTGCCATACCGTTGGCGAACTTGCTACTTGGCGGAAAAACCAGAAACCATGGTGCCTACAAAGGCAGACTACTAACTAAATGGAGCTCTAACACTTATAAAGGTGAATCACCGTCGAGCACGTGGTAACATATTAGCGTGTAAAATTGTAAGGCGGGGTTCGAACTAGGGTCACTCGTGTACAGTGTAAATTGTGGAGTGAGTGGTGGTGTAGCCTCTTAGCTACTTACTACTAGAGATGCCGCGAATAGTCGTTATAACGAATACCGATTAATCACCGTGCCCTATATCGATCAGTAGAATAACCCGCCATTATTATTCGACTTATAAAAAATAATGCATTTGTTATCAATCAAATAATAATATCACGCTTGTAGTAATCTTGAACTTACCAATCTTTTATTTGTTATTGTAATCTAAAAATGTTTCTAAGGTTATGAGAAAAGAAAACAATGAAGTTAAATAAATCAGTCTCAGAAAAGCAATCATTTCAAATCCCGGGAAAAATCATGCTTTGCGTTATTTTGAGGAGGAAAACATTGCAAAATATATTTTGTGTCATGCGATAAGTTTTTGAAAAAAAAGAAAAGCGCATCTGATTTGGTCTCTATCGTGCAGAAAAACTGTTTCTTTTTTGCACTATAATCTGCCCATTTTGGGCTTTAAATATTATTAATTTAAAACTTCAACATGACACGACTGATTTTTAGCTAACTTTTCATATTAATAATAATAACTAATACTAAGTGTGTTTTGTTTTATTAAAAAAAATTAAAGTTTGATTATTTTTCAGCTTACAGTTTTTGTTCATTAAAAGTTTATTTAAGAGAACCAGAACTAATCGCCGAATGCCGAATAATACTAGCTATTGTTCGAATGTCGAATAGTACTAGCTATAATTCGGTATTCGCCGAATAACAAAAAATATGTCAAGTAATGCCTAAAAATATCGAATAATAACGAGTATTCGCAGCATTTACTTACTACCATTAACTACTACTCCTACTGACTTCTGTTGCAGGAATCTCAAACTTGACAAAAAGCGGGTACAATTTTTTTATGATACGAATTATTGCGGAATAATAATTGGTTACACTTAGACTGGCTTCTAGCAACGGCCAAGCAATGGTACTTGTGCCGCTGGATACATAATAGTACTAACGCTTAGGGTAAAAATTATAAATGTTTTTTGTTCTTTCTCAACAATGCGTAGGAAACAAGTCAGGTTCTGAAATAAACAACGATTTAAGCAAATACAGGGCGCAAACCGGTCCCATAAGTAACTAAATATAACGGAAGCGGGGCAGCGAAAGAACACCACTCACAGACTATCGCCGTGATGGGTTTTTAATGGTGACGAGTAAATAAATTAGTGGTCACTAACAACGATATATGACTGAGAAATATATTGGGTCTGCAGCGCTAAATGAGCGCTTCGTTAGCCAGTAACCGAGCTTTCACGAGCATAAATAACACACTGACTTAAAATAATTAATTCTGTTGTGTTTTTAACTGTTCATGAATCATCTACATTCCGAGAATAGCAAAGTGTATGCGATACGCCTATTTTGGTAGCCTTCATCTTAATTTTCTTTTATTTATTACGATCGAATATGTTAGTCAGTAGGTTAGGGATAAAAGATTTAATAAATACATATATGTATAACGATTTTTATAATTTTTTATATTAATATTACTTTCTGTACAAAATCAACTTTACGCACAATTACATGTAATTACAAAATTATATATATATATATATATTACATATATTACATATAATATATAACAATTAATGAGTTTAAAGAAATTTTATTTTCAAAAAAGACAAACAATGCCACTTACATGAAAATAATAATTACATTTTAGTGTACTTATTCTAAAGGTCGCCGAACACTCAGTCAGTAACTTCATCAATTGCCTCAATTTAATGGTGAAACATGTTCAATTACGCATTGTGATAACTGAGACTAAAAACTACTGAATGAGCTTACATTTTTTATATTACAAGGCAATTTATTATAAATGTGTGCTTCTTCAAAGGTAATGCTTTTTTTTGCGTAGTTTGTTCGTACCTTTGGTAGTACAAGTAAGCTAGGTCGTCGAAGACTGCGTTTACAAATTTGTGATTTTTTTACAAAAGACAAGTTAGTATGGACGGTTTTATCTAGTATTTTCCTAATTATAATGCAAATATTATATATGTAGTTGTTGAACGTTCATAAGTTTTGTTTCTTTGAAAATTTTAGAAGTTGCTGTTAAATAGGGATAGTGAAAAAGTATTTTTATGATTTTATTTTGTATTCTTTGAAGTTCCTGTATCTTAGTTTTAGCAGCATTACCCCAAATTTCTATAAGATAAAGTAAATGCGATTTAAAATATATATTTATTCTATACGAGGTTTTCTTCATATTTCATTTTTTTTATAATAATTTGTAATTAATTTGTGAAATAGGAAGTTTGTGGTATTTTATGTATTTTTTAAAACTTTAAAAAAATGATTCAGTGAATATTTATCAAAGAAAAGTATGGCAACGGAAATGCCGGTAAATTGATGATGACAGAGAGGAAGAAAGAGTAAGAGTGAGAAGCCCTTTTGATACTAATTACAACGTAGGTACTATAATATATTTTTTATATTTGTTTTATATGATGTGTTATTCAGAAAGAACTTCAAAGTCCTTGTTTATTATAATATAACTTCATTGTGTACAACTTTATTTAAATGACTGTAATTGAAACCAATTTTACCTTCGAGAATTTATACTGTCATGAACTGGCGCTTAATCTCCTGGATTATTTCCAGTATTGAACCACCATTCATTTAAAGTGAAATCACTTAATCTCAAGATTCCTAAATTAATTACTGCGACGTTAATTAGGGTTAAAGTTACTTAACGTCTGAGTGAGAATTTATGCCGGCCATTACAATTACTTTTTATACACAGTTCGATAGAAGTATTTTATGTGCGGTGTTTATTATTTTATGAGTAACAGCTTCTATGCTTTCGGAGGGTTGAGCGCGTCATAAATAAATCCGTTTTATCTGATTGATACAACAAAATCTTAGCACAGAAATGACATTGTTGTTTGTACTTTTTTTTGTACATAAATAAAGATGGACAACGGCGTAGGTATCATGCGGCTATGCGTATATTTTTCTCTTCTCTACTTTATCCGTCTATAATAGTCCACTATTTTACAGGACAAGATTTCCCTTCTTTTTTAATTTTCCTTCATAATCAATATTAAAAATCATGTCAACAATCAGTATATCAGGTATAAAGAGGACAATACAGTGAAAAAAGTAATTGATTCACAGTCCTGAAAATAAATTGTCCGGTATTAGCAAATTTGGTCACGTTTTTTAATAAAAAGAAGCATGAGTACATATTGGTAGTACCAACACATGTGATCCGGTGTCGTCCGCGCCACATGTCGCGCACTTGAGTCCGCTTTTTGTGGAGGGTGGTTATGGGAACCGCTCGGCTCAGACTTGGATTGGAGTGAAGCATCTTCCCTCCTTCTCTCTGAACTTGTTTTTCTCCCTCGTATTTACACCGTATATTTTATGTGCTTAATAGCATTGGTCTTGCATTGTAAATTGAGTTTGGGAAAAATATAGATTATACATTTAATATTTATAATGTATAATACGTTATTGTGTTACCATATAAAACGAAAAAGTTAAACACACAGGCCTTATCTCGCGTCTGTAAGGGCTATGCTGTAGTTTGATCGTGGCGCTGCGCAATTCCTCGAAATACATTTATTATATCCTGTAAAATAATACCTATATATGTCTAATTTGACAATACGATTTAAATATTTCTATTAAATAATTTAACGTTCCGTTCCGATTCTCATCTACAGACTTATCGTATACATTTATCCCTTCACATCATATTAAGTTTTAGACTCAAATAAAACTGTAAATTTAATCCACTATCACATATACAAATATGTAGCCGGAATGATATTAAATTATAATTGAAAAGGTTTTATTAGAAGCTTAGCGGTGGAAAGGCATCAAATGTCGATTTTATGCGTAAACACCAAGGCGTCCCGTGGATAGAGGGTCCGCGCTGCGGGAATAAACAATATTTTTATTTCTACCTCTTAGGGAGTAGAATAAATATCTTAAATTAAGATTTATAACTCTTTAACATCGTAGGCGCGTTTTGAAGCCCTCCGAATGAATCTTGTTAGAGACTTTTACTTTTTTCAGGCCTATAAAAATGTTTTAGTTGACACCTAAATGAGGTATTATCAATATGGTATGCTAATGTTTCGATCCTGTAGAGTAGATTATCAACCGCATCAAGGAAAGTCCCTTAATTTGCATTTTCACCACAATAAGTTAATGCGACAAAAGTCTGAATCTTTTGGTATAATGGAGTGTTCAAAATCAATTACGCGTCATGCCAGTGTGACCCGCTTTATAAGTAGATGGACTATATTTTATAACATTAACTTGGAGGTTATGGGAAATGTCAAAAGAACTCATGGTTCGATGGCGTTATAAACATCTCGTTTACGCCAGGCTTAACTTACCTAGATTGCCAACGTTGAGCAGCGACAGATGTTGGAGACAACTGGTGTTGTAATCCCCAATCCACCCTTCAAGCATAGCCTATAAGACATAGATATAAGAATAAGACCTCCATATATTTTTCGCTCTGGAGAGACAGCGCCTCAATTATTTTATAAGTACTACAAATTCATAAATGTGAGTTTAAGGGGAAATATAATAACTTTTGTCACGTAACCTAACCTGACTGCAAACTGTTTCTTAAAGTAGGGTGATGTATTCCCATATACCAACACTACACACACGCAAAGTAAAATGAGCTTGATAAACTCTTCAAAACACTAAACAGACATAATGTCGATGTCGAGGTCACTCCGCCTGACTCCTCCTTTTACAAATCGAAAATCGAACGTTGAATTGTTTATCGTCGTAATTTTTTTTTTATATCGCTGCCAGTAATGGCTCAATTTGGGACAGGTAATTTCGAAATAAGAGCAAAAAGCATTAGGATTCGATTGTTAAGCTCGGCTTATCGAGTTGCATTATTACGGGTACGTGATTTTGCAATGTATATACCTAATATTAATATAGTTACGGCCATTATAAAGGAATATGTATGACAACCTTTACAATTTGTACTATCATAACTTCATCATCATCATCTGCTATTCAGTTAATGCCAAACAGTGGCCTCTACTAAGTTGCTAATATTTTGCTAACACTTTTTTTAAGTGAATATAATATAAGATGACAGTACCAGATCACTCGCACATTTTACTCATCAGGGTTTTTATTTATTGTGTCTAGCTGTTTCCAGATTGGTCCACTGTCTGCAATATTTTACCAGAATTTCAACATAGAATATATAATAGAAATATGTAACATCGCCAGAGGATCAAGATTATTTATGTCTTTATAACGTTTGAAAATGATGATGCAATTCATTTTGTAAGGTGGCCTATTAACCAGTTATACATAAATGCGCATAATGTATATAAAGCTTTACAAATTATATCAGTGTGACCTTCACAGTAGACAAATGACTGTATCAGTAGCAGTACGTTTTGTGGTTTTGGACCCATTCTCCAATTGTAATGGACCACGCGACTAAGTCCGGTCTCGTAGATTAATTCGGTAGACCTTGAATGACTAACGTTAATGATCATTTCTTGTCGCCTGTATTGTGTCATATACAGAAAGGATAAAGTTATTAAAGTGTGCATGCTTTAATTGATTTATGGTTTGTAAAATTGATTTAGATAAAATAAACATACAAAATCGATAAATTGCAAGCTAAACTTGAATGATAATTTATTGTGCAAGAAAATGTGTCCATTATTATTCCTTATAATATATTTCGACATACCGCAGTAGGAAAGGAACTTTTACAACTGTTTTTTAAAAAAAAACGGTAGTGTGGAGGACACTAGGATTTTCTCCTGTATCGTGGAGGCAGTTTACAAACATAAATTGCACAAGGACAAACATCCAGACCCGGAATAATTATTTGTAAGCCGTACAAATACTTGTTCCGTGCGGGATTCGAACCGGCTGCCCAAGCGCTGCAATTCATTGCTAAGCCACTGCGCCACGAAGCTTGCTTTATTTATAACATGTAAAATGAAATCAAACATTTAATAATGAACGCCATCCCACATACGCCATACACAATGCTCTTTGTAAAAAGTTCAAATTTTCAAACTTACTGTTCTTGTTTAGGTAACTGCGTATTTATAGCAGGCAAACACAGAGGTGATTTCAATTACTATTCCGTTTTGATAATTTAAGCACGGAAATGTAATTAATACATTTGTAGGTATATTCACAGAATGAATAATAGTCTAGTATGTATTTAAAATCGTTTTCTAGTCCCAAACAATGATAATATTTGCAGGACAGAATTTGTCGATTTTTTTTTTAAATTTAATACATGACGTAGATTTAGAGTCCTTCAGTCGAAATATTAAAAGTTCAGCCTAGTCTAATGTGTATTTTATTTTCAAAAATTTTCACATTATGCTGATACGACAGATTGTGAAGTTTTTCAAGTAAAACTTCCTTACTTGGGGACTTGACTTGGGGAGTAAGCTGGCGAACGCGTGATGAATAGTGTGATCGGACGAGGTGAACGGGAGTTGAGTGGGGGATATAAGCAAGAGAGAGCAGTGCGCGCGCACATTTTCTTTCTCTCTTTCTCTCATAGCCAGTTATTTTTCGTAATTTCATTTCGTTTTGAACAATTTTATGAATTAATATTTTGTTCAATACATTAAATATTCTACGTTTTAAGTGAATAAAATTGGAAATTCATTTTTAAGTTCATGTTTTGTGAATGGGTGAATAATAACAATTTATGAAAGGAAGCCAATAATAAATTTAAATATTGGTGGAAAATTAATATGCGTGTATGTAATATACATGTATATATTATACATAATATATACATATACACTCGTTTGTTTGGGAGGTGACAGCTCATCCCAGACAGTTAGACCAATCTCAAGTTATCCAAGTGGTTAAAAACCTTGCATTCTCAGTACCATCCAAGCATTTGTAACATGGTTTCTACTAATAGTTCACATGCGCCGACATTTACCTTCACAAAATCACACAATGGCGTATAAAAATCTACTTCAAATCATTATTTAAACATTATTACAGGAGCACAATCCAATGGCGGCCAAGTTCCCGCCAAAACCCCCAATCTGTCAAATCTCAAAACAAATTGTTGTCATCGTCGTTGAACATCAAGTCAGGATCAACGTCAGGAAGATTTTAGTTCCCAATTTTACTTTCGGGACTTGTAATTTATTCTACTGTTATAGATATCAGATCTAAAACTATTGATTGAATTTTCTAATCTACGTTTTAGTATTTACAAACTATGAAAATGAAATAGTTAAATGGTAGTAGCCCGTCTTGATACAAGCGCAATATGTTCAAAATTTCTTTTATTTCTGACTAAAGCAATTAACTTGTAAAAAAGTATTATTGCGTAACTCTCCCACACCGCAGCGAATCTCTGTGCACAGTGTACCGAAGTTTTAATGTATAGCGAGTCGAATTTACACGATTACGTTGTATCGTGCCGCGTTCGATCCCCACGCCGGGTGCTTTGATGCTACTTCCTTAATCTAGTACTATTAATTGATCAAGTCCGATCAGTTCTGGTTCTATATTATCATTACGATCTATTCCAATCAAGAAAGAAGTCTTAAAATTAAATTACTGTTTCATTAATTTCAATGGTTTATTTGTTAATGCGGAAATATTATTGATTTGGTCTGTATTTTAAAGAAAATTCTGGATTTAGGTAGAATTTTATGGACCACACATTTTAATCCAATTATTCTTTTCAAACTTTATTCTAAAGTAAAGTAATAAAATTAAAGTTCGTAAGAATTAATTCGCGTACATTCGCTCAATAAAATAAAATGATGTGTCTCACCTAATTTGAAGAGCACCTCCCGCCTTCCCTCAATTGCGTGCACTAATCCCGTCACCACAAACCCAGCACCACTACTCCCAACACCACTAGGAAAGATACACCATCGACGATATAACAACTTCAATATAATGATTGATTGAATGATGACCTGATTCTATTATTTATCTGAATTAAAATTAACAGACTACTTCGTCTCACTCCTGGGCACAGGCTTCCTCTCATTTCTAAGAAGGTTTTAGGGCTAGGAAAAGTCCGCCATGCTGCCACAATGCGTTGGTGGACGTCACATGTCTTCGAAATATATTTATTTTAATTTCCAAGACATGCTGGTTGCCTCATGTTTTTCTTCATCGTGGAGTACGTGGTGAATCAGCATTTAATTGTAAAGTTAACAATTTTATTGGCGTGGTTCGGTTGCTTGCATACAGCGAGGCCCTAGCCCCTGAGCTACCACTTCTCTTTATTGCATTACCACTGAATACTTTTTATAATGTTTAATAAAAAATATTACTAAATCGTATCGATAATTACGCAGTACTTACAAAATGCAATTAAGAACTTAATATAGGACTCGATCTTGATTATATTATAAATCCATAATATAATTTTGTATCAATACAATCCGCGATACAGTCTTGCAATTGGGTAAGTAACGAAGAGACGTATGAATGCAAACAAATGTCTAAAGCACTACGTGCTATCAACCTAATAGACTCCTAATGGGGTCTATTAAGGCCGTTCAGAAACCGAACAAGCGTAGAATAAGCACTATTAATCTCGATCTTTAGTTTGTGACTCGCTGGCCAGACTTATTGTACTTTCAAAACCTATTTAACTAGAAGTTTCTACGTTGAAGTCTTATATAAACTGTCATGTATATCGCAAATGTCCGTTTATAAACGCAACAATCAACTGAGTATCACAGGTTCTAGGTTTAAATATTTTATACGTGGTAGAGCCATGCTGCAGTTAAATTAGTAGTATAGTTGTAGCACGAATGGGTCGGCTCGACCGGGGAAGGACCACGCACAGAATACCAGCGTGAAATAGTAGCTTAATGCTGCTGTATTTCGTATGGTGAGTGTAGAGAACCGGAGGCCCTTTTTACTGGAAACGAGGCATTCCATCTTATTATAATAATATATTATTCCATGTAGATGTCTATGAGCCACAGCAACCACTTACCATCAGGTGGACTGTGTGCTCGTTTGTCACCTTATCCTATAAAAAAATAGCAACTGAATTATAAAAATGAATTTTTAACGTGTTGTGTTAAAATATCCACTACCCCATATCGTCCCGTGGGTGTCGTAACAGGCGACGGAGGGACATTGAAACACGTGATGGGCATCAGCAACCTACTGATTACTAACCCAGTCTGCCAAACGTGGCATTGGCAAAATCTCTTTGAGGCCATCTATCAGTTTCAATTATTGGC
Source organism: Parnassius smintheus behrii (assembly GCA_036936625.1). Lineage (NCBI taxonomy): Eukaryota > Metazoa > Arthropoda > Insecta > Lepidoptera > Papilionidae > Parnassius > Parnassius smintheus. Next base: position 55,619,337 of record JAUPFT010000001.1, read on the forward strand.
AACCCTTAGACGTGGAATTTTCCCCCAAATTTGTATGGGACGACCCTTAAAGTGTATTAAAAAAAAAAGAATTATTCAAACCGGTTCCTTACCTGCGAAGATGTATGAAATTCCTTTTTAAACAATAGTCCAATATGACTATTTTCCACCTTCGGGAGCGGAATTTTGTCTTCAAAATTGAATGGTTCCACCCCTGAGATAAAGCCTATTTAATATAAATATTAATTATTAAAATATTTCGAATCTATGTTAAGTACTGGACTTTTATAGACAGTAAAGGATGGATGGAATTTTTTAAAGTATCTTTTACGGGGGATTATATACATTTTCGAAATTTACGTTTTTTTAAGAAAAGGAACCATAGAGTGCAATTACCTGTTCTTTGTCCAAACATTTCATAAAGCCTTATGTCAATGAAGTGCTAAAACTATTATTTTTACATAACATAAACACTCACGCCTGTCACCCAGAGGGGTAGGCGGAGACTACGGACTTCCATTTGGCACGATTCTGACATACCTCTTTCGCCTCCTTTACATCCATATATCTACGCATACATGCTCGTCGGTTAAGGGTACTTCTAACGTGGCCCATTTTCAAAATATCGCCAATTTGGTCGATAAACTTTTTTCTGGGGCGTCCCTTCCCGACTCGGCCGTTCACATCTTCTGCCATATAAATTTGCTTTGTCAGTCTTTCCTCATTCATTCTTTCTACATGACCAAACCACCGAAGCATTCCTTTCTTAATCCTGGTCACAACATCATCTTTTATTTTTCATCACTATTATTTTTTTGCATGCATAATTGCATCATGTATATATTGTGTGTATATTTTAGCCTATGTTGTCTGTCATGAGAAGTTTAGTCAACGTTATAGTCGTACACTCAGTAATAAGAGATGCGGAAAAGAACATTAATTTCTTGACGAGTATTCGTGCACAAATTTTCTTGTAAAAAGTCAGCTGCTGGATGCACATAAAACCCGTGTCGTTGGTTGCAAAAAATTTAGATGCATATGTGGGCGTGAGTGCGTGTTCATACAAGTTGAGCATGGTTTGGCGTTAGCATTTGAATTATCTAACATTAGCAAAGAATAACAGGTCCAACGCGCTGTTACTGTTAAATAACATTTAAAAGGTCATTATCTCGATTGCATTTCGTAACAACAATAGGGGCGATCGCACCGCGTGCGCACCGCGCCGCTCGTACGCCGCGATCGTGTCGTGAGAGCATTGTCTCGGGACCGGCCGATTGCACTGATCTGATAACTAATGCCACCAGCGCTAATTATTTGTATCGAAGCCTTCCTTTATACATTACCAAATTGAATGTTTGCTTAGCTTTTATGTGACATGTTACGATAATTATTTCTTTAATGAAATAAAATATTAACGCAACATGTGCAAACAACGGCGGCTCCTTAGCGCAGTGCCTTATTAATGAATTGCAGCGCTGGAAGCCGCGGATGCTTGTCCTTGTGCAATTTTGTTTGTAAACTGCCTCAACGACTCAGGAGAAAATCGTAGTTTTGGGGGAAACTTTTTCAAAAAGAAATATTTTTATTTAATTAATTAAGCACCATTAAGGTGTACGCTTTGTAAATTGGAATAAGAAAACACTTAATCTAAGAACGAATTACGCAAACAAGCTTTGCCTTAATAGGTTAACATGGCTCGGGAAAAATAACAAGTCGACAACCAAAACACAATTAAAACAATTAAAAACAAACAGATTGGATAGAGGGCTTTCGATAGTGAATAATTGTGAGCTTATTAACTATGAATATTTTATTTCATTTTAATTCACTTGTATAGTAATATATAAAAAAAAATTACCAGACCTTAAATGTCCCATACGGGACACGGGCGTCTCTTGGAGAAGATTTTGTGTTATCTATTTTTAATCTTTTAACCCTCTAAAATGAGAAATGGCAGTTGAACTGCTGTGTTGCTTTGACTTCCTATTTAAATAAATAAATAAAAAGTATTTATTTGCCACACAAAATACAATGTTAAAACATAAATAGAGAGCTTAATAACTAGTTGTGACAAAACGGTCTGCGACTCAGTTGTAACGGGAAACCCATTACTCCTGCTATTCTGCCACAGCCTTTGCGCATAATTCATACAGGGTCTTAGGCAATTGATGAAACACACGTATCAACAATAAAGAAGTAAAAATAAAAACAAAACAATTAATTAATTATACTTTCTAAATACAAAAAAAAGTTGTCTAATTTGAGGGGGTATCAAAGCCACATAGAGCCACGGACTGTTTTTGAATAAGCCACTTGCAGCATCTTTGTCGGAAGGTAGACGGAAATAGGTTAAGCAAGCAGGATTTATAAAGTGCCACTGGCAGGTTCATACTTCATATACATATAAAATGAGGGTGACAAACGATTACACATTTATCCTTAATTAAGAATCAAAATACAGATGCATTGTCACTTATTTCTATATTACATTAAGCTGGCAAAGCATGGTCTTTCCCCGATCCAGCCGACCTATTAGTACTACAATTATAATATAGACGCAGTAAGGCATGGTTCTACCACGTCAAAAGTGGCACATGACTCAATTCAATAAAAATACAATACTTGGATTTAAAAAAAAAGAAACTATTACAAATATGTCTGGCCTCGTGTACCCGCAATCGTGTAGTCGTGTTTTGCCCCGGGAGCGATCAGGTCGAGCTATAACTATTTGTCGCGGGCATCGACTTGCAACTCGATAAATCCGACTTATCTCACTTGTTTTACGCAGACCGCTCTCTAAAGATTTGCATAGTGAAACATATTCTCTTGTTACTGTAGAATTTGCATAAAAATAATTATAAATTTTAACAAAAAGTAAAAACTACTTCAAATTGTTAAAAAAAAGTTATTTGTTTGCAACCCCTAGAGATGGTATTTTTTTTCCAAACTAATATGGGACTACCATTGATGTATATAACCTATTTATGAAAAGAAAAGAAGAATTTAAATCTGTTCTTTAACTGCGAATATATCATGTGAAATTCCTTAAAAGGTAGTCCAACATGAAACTTTGAGTTTATTATCCAACATCGGGGGCGAAAGTTTTTCCTCAAAATTTAATGGGACCACGCTTAAGGTAAAGTCTATTCAAAAAAAAAAAGAATAAAGTCGGTTCACAATATGCGAAGATATGAAAAAAAAATAAAAAATTGTAGTCTTTTTGAAGTCGGTTAAAAAGCTTATTAAAACCTTGCATGTATACATATATTATTTAGTATTTTTCCGCAAGTGAAAGTTTTGTTAAAGAAAAAAAATATAATAAAATATGTGTCTTAAGGTAAAACATCTGCTATTATTGCTAATTTTTGCAGGTGAATTGGCAATTACGGTGTAAAATTTCACGCACTTTTGACGCCGTCCTCGTAGCGCAATTGCATATGTTTTATATCAGGCACAATACGAGATTATATATTATTCGAGTGCATGAGATCTTTTTGCCCTTTCGCATAGTTGCTTTTCGATATTCGCGGGACGAAATGTACAATGCGCCTCTACTTTTAACCTCATATAATACTATGTGTCACTTATCTCGTGGTTGGTTACCCTCTGCAGCCTCTTACGACACCCACGGAACGATATCTTGAAGTGGATATACAACAGGTGCTCGATTATCCGGCACCCGATTTTTTTCCTTTATGCCGTATTGTCAGAACTGCCGGATTATCGAATTTGTATAGGAAGTAAAATAGATCCATAGTAAAATACTATTTTAATATGGTTAGGTGAATTTATTATAAAAATAAAATGACATACTTAATGTGTTTATGTTAAGTACGAACTGCCGAGCGAGGGAAGAGAGAAACTACTCGAACAATTCAACCCAACCGCTCAGTAGTTCGGTGTTCAGCTGTGTAAAAAGCCGGATTATAGAGCGCGCTACCTGAGTCCCCAAGTGCCGGACTACTGAGCGTGCCGGATTGGCGAGCGGCGGATTATCGAGCGCCTACTGTAATTACAACGCCACTACATTATAAATATGATGTGTATTATATAATAATTATAAAGCAAGTGTTTTAGAGCTTGAGAATAACACTCCACGTACAGTATAATGATTTTAATTTTATACGGCAATTACGTAGTATTAGATCGACCTATTTCCAGCATAAGCAGGTATTTTTGATGTCGATAAGAGAAAAAAATTATAGTAGAATTAAGAATATGTTACAATTCAAAGCGTCCACCAGAATAAATGACTCCAGTTAATGCATTCAAGCTTAAACTTATCAATAGAACTACCATATCTAGACTTTCGCATAGCGGGTTTCACATTATTACTTGAAACGGGTTCAGTGTGGACCCGTTTATGTGTCGCTGGTTCATTAGAACGGCATTAGTCAGAACTCAAGGTGCCGTAAATTGCAGAGGTCGTTTATCCAAGCCCACGCTCTGGTCAACGACGCCCTACGTGCGAACGTTTGAGCAATTTGTATGGTTGGCCTAATCATAGAGGATTGTATGAGTCATCTTCCAGCGTCAAAATTAACAGTAGCAAAATTATAGGTCGTGAAAAAATTCGGGAACTCACGCGATGTTGGGTGGAAAAGGTTTTGTGGTACTTGGTTATTATGATGTCAGTTGTATTCCTATTTTTTGTTAGTCTTTGTAATGTGGTTATAAAAAATTAAAGTTCATACCATAAATATTGATATCTTTGTTGACTATTGTGTATGAAAACTATATTTTTTGTTGTATTTGTGTAATTATTTGAAACAAAACTGTTTATTATGTAACAAGGATATCATGATAAAGCCCCTCAATTTTTTTAAATCAAATCTATAAACTTATATTTCCTATTGCAATAGTTATGCCGTATCTAAACCCAGAATATAACAATAAACGTCTGTAGGCGGCACTCAGATATTGCCCAAGAATTATCATTAACAAACCCGACCAGCTTAATATTCACTGACAACTCGAATTAAGATTGAAAGCGCCGTCTTCGAAATCAAAAAGCTTTTATGTACTTATAACGCAGTTACACGACTTCTCTATTTACGCACATTAATCAGAAATTGGACCAACACGAACCAAACGTTGGCCAAACTAGTTTGTCGAAACAAAACGGCAAAGTTCGTTCGTTGATAGTAACGTGATCCGGCTCGGAGGATCATGTTGGTCTATTTTATTGCTGTGTCGACTTTCAGTTACATGTACCTTAACTAGAATCCGTTAGTGATATTGTTCAGTACTAAGAATTTGTCCATATTTTGCTTCAATTCAATTTAATCTAGTTAATCTAGCAGACTATAAATACTAAGAGACATATTTAGATATTTGCTAGAGTTAGATTAATTTACGTAGACTTAGCGCTTTGTTTCTAGGATTTAATATAAGTATTTGTGAGTTTTTTTGCCGTCCTTTTTATTCATTGTCCTTACTCATATCAACAATATTTTACGTGTTGTTGAAAAACACTTTTTTTTAAAAAATAAGGGTGACAAGCGAACACACAATCTTCTGGATGGTAGGTAGTTGCTGTGGCTCATCGAGGGAGTATTGCTGGCATTCTGTGAGAATGTGGTTCCTCTCCGGCCGAGCCAATCCACTTGTACTGTGGGTATAAGAGCTTGGCTATATAATTAAAGACTGCTGATGTGTTGTACATAGGCGTTTTGAACATGGTCATTTCCAAGAATGCGCCATCTGGCAAGTATTACCTACGCTGCTCTTCGTCAGTGGTCGGGTTAGAGATTGCCACCATTTGTTTTTGTACCTAGACTTAACGAAATGTGCTTGATTGTTTACTTACATGTGAAATCTATTCTGCTGTTTGATTAACCCATTACAACGAACTTAAACAACTTAATTGAAATTCAATGAAGTTGTAACAACACACATCGGATTGCTTTTAACTCGGAAAAATAAATCATTTAAAGTTAATTACTTCTGAACACACTCGATGATTTCTTAAATTTACGCGAACACTACACATTGAATAAAACTAAATTTACGGATTCTATCGCGTTTATTTAACTGATTTTACTTATTTTTAATTCCAGACGTTTCAGGTGCTTTACAGCAACCATGGTCACGGGGGGGGGGGGGGACTGAGATGTTTGACGTCCCAATGTCATTGTTAGCCCGGCTACTTTCAGTTTTTGAATATTAATTTTTGGTCTCACACACACTCGCCTCATTTAGTACTAGCTGTGCTCGCGACTTCGTTCGCATAAAATAATTTTTAGTAATTTATTATAAAACTGTCCTATGCGAATCGTATTTCGTTCTCAACATCATGGGTTTGAATTTATTTACGAGGAACCCCAACTATGTTTCTAAAACAAAAGTAGCCTAAGTTACTCGTTATAATATCAGCTATCTGCCAGTGAAAGTCCCGTCAAAATCTGTCCAGTTTTCGAAGATTAGCCAGAACATACAGACAGGCTGACAGAAAAAAAATTATAATTTTTTAGTGTATCGCATGTACTTTCATATGTATTTAGTTAAAAACTGTTGTTTCGACATTATAATACAGACACTTCAATTTTATTTATTTGTATGTAGATGAGCTTTCTTTCGATCATACAAAATATAAGCCAGTCTCCATCCTTATAAGGTCGCCTTTAAGCGAGATAACACAGCGCTGGGCAATTAAAAGTAAAACGTAAAACTGGTTATGTTAACAGATCCTCTGGGTAACGGCAGAGCCAAACTTTATGGTGTCGGTGCTGAATATTATAAGTGCAAGCGTTATATGTAGGCCAATGAGTGGACTTCATTAATTGAAGATTTTCTCACGCACTTTCTATACAAATTACACGATTAATGCTCCATTTGACTACAGTGACACTTACTATCGAGAGATATTTGCGTCAGTTTGTATTTATATGGCATGTGCCGTTAAGTGCTTACAACTTCTACTTATTTTATCAAGTTAAAAAGTTCGCGCTCACATGTCTGGTATAAACGAGTTTTTTTTATTTTTTTATAAGATAGGGTGACAAACGAGCACACAGTCCACCTGATAGTAAGTGGTTGCTGTGGCCCATAGACATCTACATCTATCCTCGATTACGAATCAAAATGCAGATGCGTTGTCACCCCTGAGGATTTAGGTGGAATGCCTCGTTTCCAGTAAAAAGGGTCTCCGGTTCTCTACACTCACCATACGAAACACAGCAGCATTTAGCTACTATTTGATTGACGCTAGTATTCTGTGAGAGTGTGGTCCCTCCCCGGTTGAACCTATTATACGTGGTAGAGCCCATGCTGCAACTATTATAATAGTTGTAGCACGTTTTTTCATATGAGATGGGTCAAACCAACCTGCGGCTCACCTGATGGAAAGTGACTACCACCGCCCATGACCAACTGCAACACCAGAGGAATTTCAAGAGCATTGCGGCCTTTAAAACAAAAAGTAGGCTCTTTTCTTGAGTGGATTTACATGTACATAATATATTATACAATAATCATACGTTTACAGTCACCCCGACGATAATTCTCTTTAATATTTTTGTTATTACTACTTCCAAGTCTCGGTGACACAGTGGCTAAGCAAAGCGCTGCGGCACTGTGGATTCGAATCCCGCATGGAGTAAGTGTTTTGTAAGATCTGCTTATAATTGTTCAGGGTCTGGAATAGAATTAATTCATGCAAATTATAGTAAGCAATTTTCCCTGTTTTCCATTCTCAGCGATTGGCGCAAAATAAATTATACCTAAACCACATAAGGGCAATAGTTCTAACACGTAGGTGCCCATTATCGGTGACAACAATGGTGGTATCGCTACAATTGCGCCTTATACAGCCGGTAAACACGACCGGACTGGATCCCTTTCGGACGCGAGCATGTGAAAGCTCGAAACTAAAGTCGTTTCTACTCAATTTCTACCATTGTTAACTTAGGATAAGAGGTTGTGCTTCAGAATTTAACCACATCAAAATTTTACATTATACAAGAACACAGGCTTCTAGAAGTTGTAAAAAGGGTTATTATAATATTAAGGAATCATTAATCATCATCACCATCCGCATCATCATCATCATCATCATCGTTAGAGTCACAAGTCCACTGCTGAACATGGCTCTCCCCTAAGCAATGCTACAAGGCACGGCCCCTGAGCTACTTGCATTCGAATGCAAATAGCTCAGGGGCCGTGCTGGTAAAAGATGCAGGAAGTTGATGGCAACTTTCTGCATTTTTTACCAGATTGTCCCCCCACGTAGTGGGGAGCCGCCACACACTTCGCTTAATGAGGTTGCTACACGCTAATATTTCCGCCCCATCAGTTATCGTTTCTTCGAGCTATATTTACGTGGTAGAGCCATGATGCAGTTATATTAGTAGTATAGTTATAGCACGAATGGGTCGGCTCGACGGGGGAAGGACCACGCTCTCTTAATGCTGATGTGTTTCGTATGATGAATGTAGAGAACCGGAGACCCTTTTTACTGGAAACGAGGCATTCCACATAAGTCCTTACGGAAGACAAAGCATCTGCATTTTGATTCGTAATCGAGGATAGATGTAGATGTCTATAGGCCACAGCAACCACACACCATCAGGTGGGCTATGTGCTCGTTTGTCATCCTATTCTATAAAAAAAATATGGCTGACCTTACTGCCAATTCGGCGTCACATTGGAAACGGCAAGATGTATTTGAATAAGCATTGATAATGAACGTCACCTTGGTCAAAGACTCCCTGGAGCGTCATCAATCATTTAAAAAAGACTAGTTTAATTATTAACATTCATTTGAATTATAAACGACCCCTTAATACATGAAATGGAACGCAACAGGCCACGACCATATATCTCGAAGCGGCGCGGTTTCGACATCCATTGTGTATGCCCATGCGACTATATTAATGAATTATACATCGATTCATCATTGAACAATGGCGCGCGAGAAGCTTGTGTCACACGTGAACCGCGCCGTAATTAAGCTAATGAAGCGCCGCAACAGGAGATATTGATGAAAACACCGCACGAACAAACCGAAGCTTCGACCAATGACATATTTTAACTGAGTCATTAAATCGGAATGATACCTTAATGACGTCACGTAAGCTTTCCCTCTAATAAAGGTAATGGTCCGAAAGATTATGCTCCAATACGTAGTATACAAATTTTGAAATATACCAGATTACGTTACCGGGAAGTAAACTGCCGACGCCTTGGTTGTAATCTACCGGATGAACATTTTAATTGCGACCGTAGTACCGTAGCCTTACCGTTTAGTGTCTATGTTGGGTAATCTATAAACCCCATTTCGTCCCATGCGTGTAATTGGAGGCGAATATGGACAATTTAAAAAAACCGATAGATGGCATTATTACATAATTACAGGCTTCACAGATTGTAATTGCACAATCTGTGAAGCCTGAAATTATGCTGGCGTCCTTACCTTTCAAACACCAACGTAAATAGATGCATTGTTGATTGGCTGCCGAAGTGAGAGAGTAGTGCAATCTCAGACTGACTCCCAAGAATAAAAATTAGCTGTAATATATGGCGGCAATTTGCTACTTAGTTACGTGGTAGAGCTACGCTGCAGCTATATTATGGTTGTAGCACGAATGGGTCGGCTCGACCGGGGAAGGACCACGCTCTCACAGAATTCCAGCGTAAAATAGCAGCTTAATGCTTCTGTGTTTCGTGTGGTGAGTGTAGAGAATCGGGGACCCTTTTTACTGGAAACGAGTCATTCCATCTTAGCCCTAAGGGGTGACAACGCATCTCCATTTTATTTCTTAATTGAGGATAAATGTGGATGTTTATGGGCCACAGCATCCACTTACCATCAAGTAGACTGTGTGCTCGTTTGTCACCCACATTCTATAAAAAATGTAATAATACTAGATGTAAAAGAAAATATGACACACGAAATCCGGGTTCTAATGTTATAAGAAAATTATTATTAGTCGCACATTAATATATAATTGTACATTATGATATTAGACAACCTGTCTTCATCAGAAATCATTTCTAATGACTTGGCAAGTCACATAAAGGTCAAGCGAAAGTCGCACTCAAGTACATTAGGTTCTGTATAATATCCAAATACAGAATCCATTTGGAATAAATACCTCAAGTGTGTGTTTTTTTAAACCTATACTTTTATTACTACTCGTAGTCGTAGTTCCTTATCTACGAACTTGCTGTTAGTTATTACTGGCTAGTAAATAGAATTATGAAACGACTTAATTTTTTTATTAAATAATTTTTACCAAGGTATTATAATAATTGAATTATTTTGATGATAACTATTAATTTAAAAATAACTACTGTGATAATATCTTATGCTTTCCACTGTTGCGTCAATGCTGCAAGGTGAACTCGTTATAACCTTTTCGACTATTATTAATTGTTTGGACTAAGTGTCTGGTAATGGGGAACCCTAATAGCAACTATAAAAACCGTTGTACACGACAGTACTATCGTCAACCTTTATACTGGCATTTGTATGTCATTCTCCGCGTAATGATCCGTGCTTCCCGAGAAATTGCAAACGGAGTACTCTTGAAAGTTTCTTGTGTCTATATTTGTTCCGCGAAATAACGGTGCCCTGATCACTTGGTCATATTATGCATTGTAACTGAATAGTGAATACCTATCAACGACCCCGGTTGGGTTCGAGTCGGCATGTTTTATAAAGTTCAAAGATACGGAATGAATGTAACTTAGAAAAGAAAATAGGTTTATCCTTGTTTGGATTGTGTAAATATAATAATAATTTTTATCTATTTTATATAAGTGTATTGTAATTATTATTAAAAATTACCGTAAATTTTTGCATATATAGGTTTGTTGAATAATTCTTACAAAAAGATTTTTTTATAACTCTCAGGCCTGTTTCCCAGAGGAAAAGGCAGGGACAAATACTTTTGCAAGATCCTGACACCTCTTCTCGCTTTTTTGACATCCGTACATGTTACATCCACAGAAATTTAAATAATGTTTAGATTTCTGTAGTTACATCCTCCGATATCAGTCTATAGTTGTGTGTTACAAAAAAGAATATAAGTTTCAACAATTTGATTGCAATGATTTATATTTGGACCATTTTGGTCACCGCGACAACATTTACATGAAATCGTAGATCTGTTTTATCACTTCCCCAACATTCCTATTTCGATAATTGTTAAAGTCAAAGGGAAGGGTTGCGTACACGAGTGCTAGTAGACCTTTAACCGTCAATTTTGTGATTTTAAACAAATTTATTGTTATTTTTGGAGAATGTCTAATTATTAGTATTGATTTTTTTCTATAATAAATCTTTCCTGTGTCCGTCAAGTCGACCACAGGTAATTAGACTTTGACAGACCGCTTGAACACATGCCGCCTGTTCAGTTTGCTCTTTGTTCTCCATGCAATAGGGAATGCTGAGGTAACGCGAGGTGAACATTAATCATCTTCATAACTGTACCTGTTGGGACGAGTTTCCGCTAAGTATCTTTTTCATCTCGTCGGCTAATTCTCTACTCGCGTTGGATGTGGTGTTAAAAAGCGGCTTTAAGCTTTCTCATTTGTTCATATCTCGGTGTTGTTTTTGCTCGCTTTGTCGGACCGTTATAGTTTCATCCTGTTTGCCTATTTCGATGATTAGGTTTGGTGGTGTGATGGTTTTGTTTAGTATAACCTTCCGGTTATTTAATGTAACATAACATACTCACGTACCCGCCTACGTAATTGTATTTTTTCCTTTAGCATGTAAAAATCATTTATTAGCCGACTTCAAAAAAAGGTGACTAGCAATTTGAGTCTATTTTTTGTACGATTATTACGCTATATATTATATATATTCTTCTTATTGTGTACTGATTTAATGATTCTGTTTTTAATTAATACTTCAAAGAAAAAATCCACACTTAAGGGTGACAAAATAATGGATTAATCTTTTAATGTAACCGTTTAGACATCGGAGCTTATATGATTTAAGTTAAAACCTGATGTGTTTTGGTGTACAATAAAGAATTGATTGATGAAGAAATTTAAGCCGTTGCAAAAGAAATCAAAATAATTTTAAAAAAAAAATAACATACTGAAGTCAGGTCCTGCCTGCACGTCAAGCAGGTTCTGCACGACAACAAGATTCGGGTCCCGCGCCTCCGTCACAGTGACCGAGTGAAGCCGGCCACAGTCGAGCGTGTGCCTGCTGTACTACCATATGTCAGAGGTGTCACAGACAAAATTGGCTACATCTTGAAGCGAGCCTCTATTAGAAAATGCTACAAGCCGCCGAAGAAGATGAGTCAGTTCTTACCATCCGTCAAGTGTCATATTCCTCTACAAGATGCGGGAGTGTACAAGCTTGATTGTGATTGTGGTCTCTCATATATAGGGCAAACAAAGAGATCAATTAGAACCCGCATAAAAGAACACATTGCTGATGTGAAGCATCAACGTTCCGGGAAGTCTGCAGTTTGCGATCATATCCTAGATGGCCCCAAACATTACATCAGATTTGATAGACCACAAATCCTCGCGAAAAAACATCGATTCCTACCAAGGATGATACGTGAGGCTATTGAAATTAAAAAAACATCCTGATTTCAATAGAGAAGGAGGCTGGGTACTACCACCTGCTTGGGATCCTATAATTAATAAAATTAAAACTAAACCCAAGCATACCACTGCAAGACTTCAAAACAAAGTTAGTTCATTCTGCGTAGATCGGACCAAAGACAATAATTAAAAAGCTGAAGGTACTCCGGGTTAACTTTGACATCGGGACGTCAGTCACCTCTGTCCCCGTGACCATGGGTGCTGGAAAGCACCCGAAACGTCGGGTATTAAAAGTAAAATAAATAAAACGCGATAAAATCCGTAAAAGTAGTTTTAATTAATTTTATTCTTTTAAGTCCTTTGAGTCAATTTTAACTTCTTATTAAAAGATTATTTTTTATTTCATTATCATCATTGATGATAATTAAATAAAAAATAACTTACAAACCTTCATCCCAAGTCCACTGCTGAACATAGGCCCCCCCAAGAAATACCACAAGGCACGGTCTTGAGCCACCTGCATCCATCGACTTTCTGCATGTCTTACCAGATCGTCACTCCATCTAGTGGGGGGTCGCCCTATACAACGCCTACCGGTACGAGGCTGCCATTCGACAATCTTTTATCCCCATCGGTTTTCGGTTCTTCGAGCTATATGGCTGATATGCCAAATTTCCATTTTTAATTAAAGCATTTAATAAATCAAACATTGATCGTGTAGTCGATTGGTGAACGAAACTGATAGCGACAGATTGTGCGAGCGAGATCGCGACGAGATCAAAGGCGTGCTTAGCGGATACGACAATAGTATGCATCCGCAATTACTGGCTATGATTTGAGGCCCCTATTACTAGGCCTGAGCTAGTGGCGTACTGGGTCGGGCGGCGCACGTCACCGGGTACGGTCACCTTGGATCTTTATACCGTGCAGGTCAATGCGAGCTAATATTCGTGATTGTCTAGATATAGACAATGCATTTGAATGTAGATAATGTATCCCGTTTTATTTCTACACAAAATATTTCTTTTAATTATTGAATATTGTAGTTACAGTAAATTAATTATTTTACTTTTTTAATGAGCGTTCGGTCATATAGACCTGAGAATAGTATACTTCAGGTTCCTGCTAAAAGGGACATTCCTTGCTTCCAATTTCTGTCCTTTTTTGGTAGTGCATCGCCTATACTGGGACGGGCTAAAGAGGAAAGTTCCCCAGTGTTGTTTTTCTTTTAAATATATTTTTAGGTTATTGTATATGCTATGGACCAATGGTCGTATTTCTTATTCAATATTCTTTATTTTTAACACAGATTACCTCCTAGGACGTAATCTGTGATTTCCTGAAATTAAGATATTGTATTGCACATTTATATACACATAATATACGTGGGGAGTAAGAGGGTTTTGAAATGAAATATATATTTCGACGTAAGAAATTAAAATTTCGTTTATCAAACGCCATTTTTTTAAATCTATTTTAATAACTACCCCAAATTCTAAAAGATGTAATTCACATGCACGCGGCGCCCCTTGATATTTAACGAACTAAGTCAAAGTAGTACATCTATTCGGAACTGCCGAGATTAAATCCAACATCCTGGTTGTGGGAGTTGCATAAAAGGTGGCGTTGCCAGTAGACTCTGCGATCATCAGCTGTCAAATTATGCAGACTAAGTAGCGCATTGTTAAGTAGGCTTATTTCTGCTACTACTATCTCTGACAGAATGATAGCGTAAAATAGCATTAGAGTCCTGATGTGTTCGCTACGGAGAGTATTAAGAAAGGAAGACCCTTTTTACTTTTTTTTATAGGATGGGGTGACAAACGAGCACACAGTCCACCTGATGGTAAGTGGTTGCTGCGGCCCATAGACATCCACATCTATCCTTGATTACAAATCAAAATGTAGATGCGTTGTCACCCGTGAGGACTAAGATGGAATCGTTCTCGTTCCCAGTAAAAGGGTCTTAATAGCATTAAGCTGCTATTTTACGGTGATATTCTGTGAGAGCGTGGTCCTTCCCAGGTCGAGCCGACCCATTCGTGCTACAACTATACTACTTATATAACTGCAGCATGGCTCTACCACGTATAAACATATACTGGTAAGCATTTCATCTTAGTTCTCAACGCATCTGTATTTTTGATGTTAATCGAGGGTCTGTATTTTGATGACTTGTGTATATGGACCGCAGATTTCACTTGATATACAAGTTGACTGTAGGCCCGTTTGTTACTATTATTTTTTTGAAACAAAAGATAGAATTATCAATACTATATTATTCATGTTTGTTTATTATTGTAGATGATAAAATAATAATACTTACGATAGGGATGTTCAATGGATAAAATTGCACGGCACTGCCCAGCGTTCCACAGAGGGTGAGCACAGACCACCCCATGTTTTCATTTTACCGTGTACAAAAAGCGACTGTTTAATAATAAGTATAATATATTGAAATCGATATTTTGACATTGGCCTTCGTTTAATCGTTATATTTGAAATTATACAAAACTTTAATACGGATTGTTACGTGACGTTTTTCAAGTAGAATAATAAATAAAAATAACTGTTGACAAATTTCACTAATATAGTATCTACTAAGGTACGTGAGGGTAATATTAGACCTTAAACTTTGCCGCCATATAAAACCAAAACTAGAAGGAAGACGGAGACAAAAATACGAATATGCTTTAGCAATAATTACGAACACTGAAAAATCAACTTAAAAAAATTTTACTACACTACCCAGTACTAAAATTCACTAAAATATTTACTATAATGTAAACTGTCAAAAAGGCGTCGATAAAGCAGGGCCTTTTTAAATTTACTGATGAAGAACTATCGTAACACAAAGGCGTTATTCATACAAGGCTGTGTAGTTTTTGAATTATAAGGAAGTGACTGTATTAACCGAAAAACCATATTAGCCTCACGTACTAACTTTCCCGCTCTTGGACTCACTCGGAGATCTTTTTAAACAAATTAATGTCTTAACTGTTGTTTTACAGTTCATACTAGATAATATTATGTTAGGAACTGTTTTGACGCAACTGATAAAATGAGTGATGTCAATAATTGTAAACGCATAGTAAATCTGAACTTGCTGTTCCAAAATAACTATTACGAAAATTTCTTTATTTTACTGAGTAACCCTTGCATAAATTCAAAGTACAGTAGAGCGTCGATTAACCGAACTATCGCTTAACCGAACTGCTACCATACCACGCTGAGATCCACGTTCAGTACACTATCGGTGTACCCTATCGCTGTACCGCCGCCTGCACCTCATCAATTTGTAGTTCAGAAAATGAAGATGAAAATATACCTACTGCTTTTAAAGCGTTTACATGATTGGATTTTCGATGGTTTGGAGCTCAAAATGAAAGCGATCAGTATCAGATATCTGTCATGAAAAAAGTGCGTGACTTAGCTACGCGTAAGAGAGTAGGTTTGCTTCGACAGACCAAAATTAAGGACTTCTTTAAAGGTTAATTATATAAGCATACTGTATGATCATTATATAGGCATACTATATGTTCAATATTGATTATACAATATTTTTTGTTTACTATGCTCTCTATTCTTTATTTATATTCCTATTTGTAACAGTAATAAACAAAATTTGTATTGTACTTATATAATATGCTTTATTTATCCGAATAATTCGGTTTCCAGAACACCCATGTCCCCTAATTAGTTCGGATAATCGACGCTCTACTGTATACATAAATCTATTTTAGTGAAAAAAAAGGTTACTATAATAAGGATGATAATTTAAACGATAAGAATGCTTGGATGTAAAATACTTTCTTAGCTTTCTAGATTTATGTAGATATATCTTATAAGGTGAAGTTAGGAGATATAGATATAGATAGATATAGATAGTCCACTAGTGAATTTCTTGCTGCTACTTTTCTGTAAGTCTCCCCAGAGACTTGTGCGTAGTTTTTTCACTTTCAAAAAGTACTTTGTAAAGACCAAATTATGTTTAAAAATATCACTTTGATCACCTGATAGTAAGTGTTGATATAGCCAAAGATGACTTAAATTCCTACAAAACTCACTAGACGCGTATTATTAATTAATATGCGTTTCCTATTGGGAAAAGATAATGTTGTAAGTTTCTATACCTAGGGTGACCAGGTCGATTTGAGACAAATATATAGAGCTGACGATTATTTCTGTGTTTTTCTTAAACTCTGTATTACTTGTAGACTTGCCAATTTTTAATTTTATGTAATGGCCGTGGGTAGGTTACTCAATTTTCACTAAGTTGTGATTTTATTAAGCAAGGAACTGGCAATACTTATGACAGGTCTTTCCAACTCTGAAGTTATCTCTGACCAGCTGTGAAGTTTTTACGTCTTATCCCACATCGTTTGTTGAAATTAGAAGGCATAACTAAATATCTGCTTAATATTTTTTTTATCAATAAAATACATTGTTCAATTGGCTTTTATATTTCATTAGGTTGTAATTTATTTAATATTATCCTTTATCTGACGATTAAAAAAATCAGCCATCAAAGCCATTATTTGAAATTTGAAGACCAAGTATACTAATCAGTAAACATTATAATACCACATTATAATGTGTAGGCTGAATTAAATATTATTCGTATTTATAAACATCCATAATTGCTTCATAATTCTCTCTGAAATTATAGACCTGTGCTCAGCTGTAAAATACTAAAGAAAATATAGGCTGTATCCATGCTGAACATTAGTTTAGTCATATAGAAAGTAAAGCAAGTCAAATCTCTGTTCATTCCTGCACTATTCTTAATTACGTATTGTCCCGAACCATCAAAGACGCTTGGTGCTTCTTGTTCCTACACCCACGCTGGTCCACTCTCTACAGTAGCCCATGTAAAAGACACTAAATAACGGTTATGCAACCGATAGGCTTCATTTCCGGCATAACTAGATTCCTCTTTTATTTAACATTGATATGATTTAAAACTATATTTTAGTTTAAGTATAATTTATAACTATGCACATTTACCATTCAATGTTTATACATGGGTGGTGATGTAGTGGCGTTGTAAGATATATCCACTACCCAATGGTGGGTGTCGTAAGCAACGACAAAGGAAAACTACACCATGAGGTGGACAGCAGAATTTTCCTATTAGCAGCTGAATAAAAATAAAAGTCTGGGGTAACCAATCCGCTTGCTGGGTGTGGCAAGTTTAGCAAATGTCCTTTATATGTGATAATCTACGGGCAGCCACGGAAGTTATTTGCTATGCATGCATTTAAAATGGAATCAATATTCGCGGTTGTTATACCTTTTAAGCTCAAGGTCGCTGAGCGAGCTATGGAGAGGGCTATGGTCGGAGTTTCTCTGCGTGATAAATATAGAAATGAGGATATCCGCAGGTTCTACCAAATGACCGACATAGCCCAATCGATTAATAAGCTAAAGTGGCAATGGGTCGGCCATATAGCTCGAAGAAACGACTGGTAAGCGAAGTGTAGGGCGAGAGCACGAGATGGAGTGACAACCTGGTAAGACATGCAGGAAGTCGATGGATGCAGGTGGCTCAGGACCCTGCTATGTGGCATTCTTGGGGGAGGCCTATGTTCAGCAGTGGACTTGTGAAGGGCTGTAATGATGATACTTTTTACTAAATTATTTTAAAACTATTAAAACCATACACTATGTTTCTTAGAACCGTCTCAGGGGATCAAACTCGAGGTGGTTTGGTCCCCGTCGACACCAATAAAATTGATAATTACTATTTTAAGTGCCGATTTATGACGTGCTCGACGGTGAAAGAAAACATCTTGAGGAAATCTGCATCTCTGAGAAATAGAAAAAAATATTTCGAAGACATGTGAACATTTAATTCCATAAAACCATCTCAGAATTGATAAGAGACCTGTGCCCAGCTGTGGAACGTATGTAGGCTGTAACTTCATTACCAGCCGCAGTAGTACTAACTACCTAAATATGATAACAGTGGTTTTAATTATCGGATATGTCAACAAGAAGAGAATACATTGCGCTGTAATTGCCGCATGACCGCATCGATAAACATTGCCCACAAACGGACCACGATTTCATTCAAATTGACATGTTTGACGATTTACTTATGATAACTATGCAAATATAACGCACGTAATGATTCATTATTCATTATCGTTGCCGGACAAGCAAGCTATATTTGTTTTAATGGGCAATTGAAGTTAAGTTTTTGAAAGTAACGTTAAAAAAACGACTATACAGTCCACCTGATGATACCAATACACACACCTACATATTTCCTCGATTCATATTTGTAGGTCATACAAACTCTCTTGTTCCGTGCGGAATTCGAACCCGCAGCCCTGCAAGTGTTGCGATTAAGTGCTTAACCACCGAGTGTAAATGAATTTAAATAGCTTGCATTAGAAATTGAAGAACCTTACTACATAAGTTTTTATAAATTACCGAGTTCAGTCCATAAGCAGCTAATATCTAAAGTCTATCTCTATCTCTTTGAGGCACATGCCTCAAGCTCAACCATATTCACTCCAAGGTTTAGTACGGGAAATATTTCGTGAAGTTATTTTCTATACTTATTTCTTTATAACAAAGCAAAAGTAATAATTTAAATCTTTTAGATCGTCCAATTAACCAAAACCTATTGCTTTTTTCACGACGCTAATAGCTACCAGTTAAACCTGGTTTTCGCTAGGTACATTACCAAACGACACCGATACGATGGGCCACAGACACTACCGAGTGACCCTAATAAGAACATCAGAAACGCTCAAACTTCCCAAGTTTCTCTTTCATCATAACACCTCACGACCAATAGGTTATTAAAATTCCTTGCAAATCGCCCATAACCGCGATCGACTGTCAAATATGTAATGTTCACCGTGAAATCTTTAATTGCTGGTTATTATTTCGCTCATCTAGCGATATTTCTTTTTGTTCAAGCTTTATTCTTGATTGTCACGCACGTACCCCGATCTATAGCTGGTTAAGCTTTTTTTTTAAACTTTACCTCCACGCTAGGATTTTCTACTGTATCGTGGGGGCAGTTTACAGACATAAATTTCACAAGGACAAACATCCAGACCCGGAACTATTACTTATAGGCCATACAAATACTTGTTCCGTGCGGGATTCGAACCCGCGGCCCTTAGCGCTGTAACTCATTGCTAAGCCACTGCGCCACGGAGCCGTCAAAAGCTACCATGTTACAATGTTCTCTGGGGAACTAGAGGGTAAATAAGTGGGAAAATTCTATTGTTGCAATGGAAAATCATTTGCTTGATTGTGAAATGACGTGAATTATCTGAATTTAGTTCATGATAAGTTGTAAATAGAAGTAAATAACAATTGATTGTTTAATAGTTTAATAAACAATAAACAGAAACTAGGTAATGTTAAACAAAAACCACGTGCTCGCGGTGAAGGTAAACATCATGAGGAAACCTGCAAGTCTGAGAAATAAGAAAAAAAATTATTCGAAAAGCGTGGTTAGCGAATTTAAAGAATTTCATTCGTATAGTTCGCAAACACTTATTGATTCAGCGCGGAGGACATTTCCTTGCCCTAAAACTCTTTCATAAATGAGAGGAGGTCTGTGTCCAGCCGTGGGACGTATGTAACTTTAACTTTTGACTTAAGTAATGTTTGATGTTATATCAATTAAAATTTAGTGTCCATATGATAATATTTTAAGTGTAACCTGTCGTCTATACATTTAACATAATTTACAATATTAATTTACTCTTAATATTTAACTATAGTATTCTTGTAATCAGTTACATACATACATAAACACTCACGCCTGTCACCCAGAGGGGTAGGCAGAGACTACGGACTTCCATTTGACACGATCCTGACATACCTCTTCGCCTCCTTTACATCCATATATCTACGCATACATGCTCGTCGGTTAAGGGTATTTTTAACGTGGCCCATTTTCAAAATATCGCCAATTTGGTCGATAAACTTTTTTCTAGGGCGTCCCTTCCCGACTCTGCCGTTCACATCTACCATATAAATTTGCTTTGTCACTCTTTCCTCATTCATTCTTTCTACATGACCAAACCACCGAAGCATTCCTTTCTTAATCCTGGTCACAACATCATCTTGCATACCACATTTATCTCTTATCACGCAATTTCTCACCCTGTCATTCAGATTCAACCCTAGCATACTCCTTAAAGACCCTACCATACATTAAATAAAGTAGGGACTAACACAGCATTATGAATTACCATACGTGCCTTTTTTGATATATTTTGGTTCTTCACAATAGAGTGTAGTGCCCCATTCACTCTATTCCCTGCATAGTAGTAATCAGTTATTATATATATATATATATATATATATATATATATATATATATATAATTAAAATTGTTCTATTCTATTTTATTAATCATTTTTATTAAAATATAATAAATGCCTTACGGGGATTTACCTGTGGACTAATGTCAAAGTAGTTTCATTTTTAACTAATTACAATACCATATAAAAACTTACTAAACGATTCCCTGAGATCAACATAATTCTACAGGTGTTTTTATTAAATATATCAAAACAAAATAATGATTGTCGCAATTATATATAATTGGGAATCGTGGTTAAATGTTATAAAGTGTTTTTGTTAGATTTGATATTTAATAATAGTGAATACGTTTTTGAACGAATCCTAGTGGGACCGTTCCGTCCAACTGTTTTTTTGAAACTTGTACGGACTCGCTCTCGCTTATCTGTATGTAAATATCCTTGGACAGATACGAGAAACTAGTTCGCGGAAGCGTGTTCGGTTTTTAGGCGAGTTTTAGCGTTATTTTCGTTATTTTTATCGGCATCACGCTTTCCCACGGTCGGATAGTGCTATCGCGTCGTATCCGCGTCGGCCACTGACTCGCCGTTTAATTTTTTTGCATACGTTACCACTAGCCAGTACGTTTCTAATACGGAACGTTCTTATTTTTCTTAATTAACTTGCTTTGTAAAGATGCTGTGGAATGTATCATGCAGTAGTACATACTAACAGATAGTTTGAATATCGACTAACAACAAAATTTAATCCATGTATAGGAAACCTTACATATAAAGCTTGCTTCGATATTGATTTAATAGCACCAAAATAATATTAATGAACGAACTCGCTGGCTATTAATGTTGCGAATCTGATTTCAAGAAAACCGGTAAACGTTCATCATGGGCTCGCTTTCCCTTTACTTGTTGACAGTTCTCGGTGTACGCTGGAAAAAACAAAGGGCAACCTAATATGGTAACGCTACATCGCGTGGCTAGTTTTTGCCATACCACCGTTCGGTTTCAGACCAAAAGTTTCTGAGTAGTGTGACCTGGCTTCAGGTATTCCTATGGACTTTCTGTGCTTCAATACTTTGACTGTAACAGAATTTACTATTTAATGAATTATTATAGTTGACCAGGTACATAGGCCCGACGAAGACTAGATAATAGAAAAGTTATATTTTTTCATTTATTAATATAGGAGTGACATTTTTGATAAACACCGGGAAACTCAAATTAGTTTGTTTGGTAACAATAATATAATTATCTCTTTTACCCAACTATCCAAAATACACAGTAGCTTGTGATACTAACCCAGATGGACTCCCAGATGGAAAACCTGGTGGCACCTAGAATCCTAGAAAATTAAACAGCAGTATTTTATTCGAAATTTATAATAAGTCTTCATAAAATTTATTTTAAACAGTAGGTACTATAGTAATTATAAACATTTGGCCACCCTACTTTAGACGTCGCCAAAAAAATAAGATTTATTGGAGATTCATTTGTTTGTCGTTTAAGAATACAATTACGTGTATTCTACAATGGTTTAGTTTGTATATTTTATATTACGTGTAATTGATACAGAGAACCTATTTGGAAAGGAATCGACTTTGCAATTACGTTTATGAAAAACACCAGGAAAATCGTCCTTAGTTGAAGTAGCAGAACCAACATGTATTAAGAAAACATGGTCGCTTCAGATACGAGCAGTAATTAAAGGAATTTGGAGACATATATCAATAATAACAACATTTACTAGCGACATTGTTGGGATATTGATAAATATAAATATATAATACATAAATATGTAAACGTGAAAAAAACAAAAAAAAATAAGTTAGTCTCTTATTCTATTCTATTCTTCTTCTAGTCGTAAACCAATTCACATAGCTTTTTTTGACTGGCCTGTTGGTCTAGTGGTTAGTGACCCTGACTGCTATGCCGGAGGTCGTGGGTTCGATTCCCACCCAGGACAAATGTTTGTGTGATGAGCACGATCATTTGTTCTGTGTCTGGGTGTAATTTATCTATAATATTTATGTATTTAGAAATATATAAGTATGTTTATCAGTTGTCTAGTACCCATAACACAAGCTCTGCTTAGCTTGGGACTAGATGGCGTTGTGTGTGATAGTTGTGGAATATTGTGGAATATTATAGCTATTTTTCGTATCATTTAACTACCATTAGTTCACACTGATAAACAGTGAATAATATCTCTTATGTTCAGTAAATTTATATAATTAACTTAATTATTCACGTTGCTTCCTACTTTTTTGCTTATTTACAAGTCTACAGTAAGCAATGTTACCAGAAAACAGGGTATTTAATGGGTGTTCTTAAATCGATGTCCTTTCCAATCCTTAAAGGTGACCACAAGCCTATATGAAGGTGAACAGGACGTGGAGGAAAGATATCACGTCAGGGCCAGTCTATACCACCTGTAGAATACAGTGGCCACTTTTCATCCTCGTCACCATTGTAGTCATCTTCGGCTCAGCTGTGTGCATGTATGCCGGGGCGTTTATAAACCATTAAGTGTTTTTAAAAACACTTACGAATTACTTACCGTTACCGATACAGACAGTCCATTTAAGTCCAATGCTGAAGATAGGCCTCCCCCACAAAATGCCTCATAGGGGCTATTTGTCATAATTATTTTTATACGTCCTTGCCTATCTTCTGATACGTTTTCCGCCTTCGCCTCTTAAGATAACCACGGGATGATATGGGGTTGTGGATTCTTACCCCGCCATTACACGGAAATATTTGTTTGTAAGGAATAAATAAATGGCCAAGTCACTAACAACATTATCGTTTGAAATGACCCGAGCCGTAATGCAGTCGTGTCGTTAAACCTTTGCCGTATGTAGTTGTCAAAATTCCTTGTTCCCACGCCGCTATCACCGGTGACAGTAAGAATATTTACTTATACAATGATAACACCTTATACTGCGCAATGACTGATGTTTAACTTCACGGGACGTTTGGATTTGCTGTAATATTAAATTATATTTTGAAATCAACAAGTGGTTAAAAGAACTTTCGATTTAGCAGAATAATGGTGTTAAAAGACGGTTGTAAATATGAAAAATAAACCTCCTCTTAAATATATTTTTCCATGGTGAAATGCCTATATACCCGATTTGTGGGGGCAAAGATGGATTGTGTTGGACTTGCCACGTGTATAGGTTGTACTCCAGGAACTTTTCGCACACATCAGCGACAACCGACCATTGAGACCCTCCTCTCTCCTCCACCTCTTTTATTTCCACTGGAAAAGCACGTAGTAACATAAAGGGCTCTTTCCTACACGTCCGTCATTTATTCCTCCATATTATTATGCGGAAAAAGAGGGACCAGGATGAACGAGTATTCGGAAGCACCAGCCTTTGCAGCCCTAGGGGGTGGCTTATGGCTTCTCCACCAAAACTACTTCTGAATTGGGACAACATATTCGATCGAAGGAGAAATGCGTGCACCATATACCAGTAATTTATTGTTGCGAATTCAACTGTGGCTACATCGATGAGAAATAATAGATGGACATACCTTCACCAACGCTGTGATTTTTTTAATGAAGTGACAAACGAACAGTCTACTGATGATAATAGGCTACTGCAGTTCATGGTCACTTGCAACCAACTTTAAACAAAAGCTAAACATGCGTTGTCACCAATGAGAACTAAGATGAATTGTCTCACATCTTATTATTGACTTTCTTTAACGATCAGACCGGAACACCGTAATCCATGCACTGATATTTGGCAGCAGCAATAAGTGAGAGAGTGGTGTCTACTCAAACGGACTCGCAGGCAAAGAGAAGTCTTACTTTCTTCGTCTTCCATTTCGCCAACTATTCATTATCAATTTATAAAGAGAGGTTATTTTGTATCGTGTAATTTTGGAACATCGATAATATATGTTTATTGTAGTGTTTATGTACTGATAACCGTTTTACAGAATAAATAGAAAAGAAAAAATTGAAAATGTTGTGAAATATTCTAAAATTTTGTCTTGCAATCAATCACAATCAAAGATATCAAATTACGGCAATATTTAAACTACGTATTTAAATAAACTTACACTTATCAAAAAGTCCAAAATTTGCGTTACTTTTTCACACGCTTGTTTACTTTATGATATAACTAGCTGTTCCCCACGACTTCGCCCGCGTGTATTTTAGGGTTTAATTTTTATTGCGCGGAACACTAATTCTATTTCTAAAATAAAAATAGCTACCTACCGTTCACCGGTCCCGTCAAAATTGGTCCAGCCGTTTCCGAGATTACATAGCCGGAAGAAACAGTCAGACAGACAAAAAAAGTACCGTATAAACTTTCGTATGCATAGAGTAAAAAGCTGTTATTTTGACATTACAAATAGAAATTTCAATTTCATTAATTTGTATAGATTTTAACACGCAAGAGTATAATAAGTCTATAGATAATAATCATTACGTATATATTATGATCGAAACATGAATATTTTTCTGCCTAAAGTGCTTAATAGAATCGGGACTTAGGTTGCGTAAATCTATTAAATTATAGATGTTAAAAATAATTCAGCTAGTAAAAGTAAATACAAAATTACCTAGGGTTACCTAGTTTAAAGGACACTCCCGCCCTCCCTAGTTTGCGTGTACGTCAAAATTTGGTTCTGGATTTAGTGGTGACGCAGGTAGTGCCTGCAATTTTTACGCTTATTTTAACTAATTAATGTTTAATATCTTTAGCCAAAAGTTCTGTCAATCTGGGTGGTCCATCGTTCGGCCAGATCGATGTCATCTAGATTTAAGTAGTGATTACGCATTGAATAATGTATATGTGTAAGTCGCTAACGAGACCCAGTGCGGCGCGGCGTTACTGTATATTATGTTTTGTGTATCCAAAAAATAAAAATGTTATAACACAATTTTACTTGTTTTATTTGAATCCACTTTTTATGACTATGTATTATTAATGATTCTTAAACTTCCATAGCATATAGTGCGCATTATGTTTAATACGTTAACATATTTTTGTTTATCACTATTCTAAAATAAATTAATTGAAATCAATAGGCAACGTATGGGTACAACACCTTGTAGTGGCGGTGTAAGAATATTCACTACGAAATACCATACCGTCGAAGTCGTGAGAGGAAATAGAGGGAAACAAATCGATAAATGGGCAGCAGCCACCAAAATAGACTAAAAAAAACTGCAGTTATCAATCCGCTTGCCAAGCATGGCTATTGTGGAAATTACCAAAATGAGGTAATCTACGGGGGACCCCCTGTGTTCAGCTGTGGACTATAACAGGCTGTAACGTTAAAAGCAACCAATACACAACAAACACAAACAATAAAACATTTTTTTAATTATTAATTTTAAAACAAGTCTTATAGCTATATGTTATATTTGGTATTATTCACATCTTGACCTGCCATTGCTTCATCACTAGCAGAAGACTGCGCTGCGCAGGTACGTCTTAGCGCTGCCTCCGATACGTTTTTTTATAACTTCTAGTATGTTGCAAAAGATTATAGTATTTTATTCTCTCGTTAGTATTTTTTTTAACTCGGTTTCATTTTCGCGGTAATTTATTCGCCTACTGGCATTAAATATAGATAGATAGCCATCGTGTAACGTTCGCTAATGGGTATGACTTCTGTTGCAGGCTTCGTGTCGTGCTCGCCGTCGCCATGCAAGAACGGCGGAACCTGCCTATCCACGCCGAGGGGGGAGTACTTCTGCAAGTAAGTGAAACCTTTGTTCGTTGCCTCCTTAATTGATTTGTTTTTAATTTCTCTCAGTCACGAATGTGTTGACTTATAGCACCAGGCTCAAAACGAATGCCTAATTGCATTCGGCCTTAATGAGACTGATTTAAATAAATGAATATATAAGCGATTGAAGAATTATGTGTAATGAATTTAAAGGAGGCTGTACTCAGTAAAGATAGAGTCTTAAGTAGCTCCACTGCTGGGCACAGGCCCTCCCTTCGACTATACATGTCTTCGAATTACGTAATTTTTTTTTAAATTACTTAAACATACAGGTTTACTTCACGAGGTGAGTGCGTAGCCTTCATTACTTGTAGTTTCTCATTTAATATAGACTTAGAAAGAGAGACGACGATTTTAAAGAAGTATTTTTAGTGTTATAATATTTATTCTTAATTAAAAGTATAATGGTTTAATATATGCTAAGTTTTCTACATTAATTATCACCTGGGGTCGACTGGTAGATAATGCCACGAGGCATTACATTCGCCATATGTACCTTCAGCTTGAAGGTGTTATATTTAAGTTAAAAAAATGATAATTTAGGAACATACACGTCTTTTTCAACATTTTTAAGATCTTTAAACGTAATGGATATTTTTAAGATATCTTGAGCGACGAAGCTGATTTTTTAAAATGACATGTCTTATTCTAATTTCGATCGGGAATTGAATCGAACGCTCAACGTCGCATTACCAAGCCCGTCTACAGATACAACATGTTTGTCATTTTAGACTGAGCTGACACAGATTATGACTGAATGCGTGTGATTACATGTTACATAATAAACACTTAAATTCAGCTGCGGTACTAATACAAGGTTACTATTATCAAGTTTAAATATTTTATTTAGCAAAAACTGTATAAAAAGTGATAATAACTCCTGGGAATGAGTTTGTATCTTCTAAGCTCTGTCTGAAATAAATTTTGTAAATAGACACTACAACCTTTCATATTGTATAATTTAATTTAAAAATAAGTCCCGCTGGGTTTCTTGCTTGTCTTTCCGGGAGATGTTTTAGAGGTTAAAAATTATTCTATTCTAGTCTCGGACTTTCTCTTTGGAGACATCAACGTCCTGGTCCTGGAAGTTCCAGTGCGGACTATAACTATAGAAGGTAAGCTGTTGTAGGCGGTTGGAATTTTTATGTGTTGCTAGCGCTTTCTTTCCTATCGGGCCGCTTA
Organism: Parnassius smintheus behrii; assembly: GCA_036936625.1. Classification (NCBI taxonomy): domain Eukaryota; kingdom Metazoa; phylum Arthropoda; class Insecta; order Lepidoptera; family Papilionidae; genus Parnassius; species Parnassius smintheus. The sequence continues at coordinate 55,647,062 of JAUPFT010000001.1, forward strand.
TCCTCGACTTGTCTAGCGGTGGTCTAAGGAGATCTTCAAGTCCTTTGTGACGTGATATATTACCGAATGTTCGTTTACTCCCTATTCAATAAAAAATCAAAGGCCATCTAATTCACAAATGTACTATTATTTCTATAATAGAAATTCGTACTTTATGGTGCTCCTCAGTATAGTTGCTATAAAGTGCCCTATAGATAAGCCACATGTTGCTTCTATCATGCCCATATCACCCCTTATTGTTCCGGTGCGTACCGAATTAACGCCGATCCACTACGTATTGTTGGACAGATGTGTAGCAAAGCAACCCTTCGCTGTGCTTCTAACTTGAGCAGAATTTTGATCTTTATTTTTAAAGAATTTAATTACATATTGCTTTGTAATACCAATTGTGCCTAGCTGACTGATCGAACGCTCCTTAATTGCAATAATATGTATAAAAAATTCGAATGTCTGCATTAACAATCCATTGTTAATGTATCCGAGTATGTAAATACAAAATGCCGAATTCATTTTATAAGACCAATTTATTTTACAATCCTCTAGACTATCTGACTTAATTGTTTTAAAATTTTTCTTTAATACGCTCTTTGAATAATATTATAAAAATATAAAAAAATAAATCTTCATGTATTTAAATAAATAAATTTTGACCTTTGATATTTTAAGAAGTCTCGTTCCCTAAATATTTGGAGGTTTTTGTTTATCAAAATTACATTTAATTAAAAAAAAAATTAAAACGCTCATGAGTCGTGCACTTTTGGATTTTCTAAACTATTTTTCATAAATATTTACTAAAATACTAAATCCCACTCTACATTTAAGTAGTTCTCACTCACAAGCATCTCACTAATCACTATGCATTTGCTTCCCACTGAACAGTTTACAAAGAAGGATATAATAATGGCATCGGTGGCGCAGAATCCTTTGTTTCCACATTCGTGGTGCTCATTAAAATCGTTAGCTGTTTTTGGACGCATCCCAATAAGGAGGTGAGAATGAACTTGTAGACAGCGCACAGACAGGGTCCAAGTTCTGCTGCTCTGTTAGGCATTCGTCGTTATTTTTCCTCATACGTAGATAATTAAATGAAATAAGATAAAACTGTTCGCTGGGATCGCTGTATGTTACCATCGTAGCGATATTAACTTTAAGGACTGTTTTGAATAGCTTATGCAAATTTAATAATCATTATTGTAAAGGTTTATATAAAAAAAGATCTATAAAGAACAAGATAATTTTCACGTTCTGAAGTTGAATGCTAAATTACTTTTTTAATATTTTATATGATTTTATTATAAATATTTGCCACTGTAATAGCCGATTTACACTTCGACAAGTACAGTAGCTAGTTTAGTTAGGCAGTAGACAGTAAACGGTTAAGTGGACATTAGCAAATGTCTTCGTGGCGAGTTTAATTAAAAAATACAATTTTCTATTTTGAGGGTCGAACGCGAACAAGTTGAGTCTTATTACTAACTAACTTATGCACTGAACTAACATCGCTCGTTCACACGAGCACGGCAACACTTTGCACTTAACTCGCAGAAAAATGGCCCGGCCGGCTATTCCGTTCAACTTAATTGTTAACTTGCTACCGAGATTTTCTACTCTACCTCGCCAAGTTCGCAAGGACCAAAACCTGGCAAAAGTGCGTTTTTCGGAGACTATTATCTCATTAGTTATGAGAAATAAGTTCATTCTCATTTTATTTATATTGAAGTCGGTTAAAAAAATTAATGTTACCACTTGTACAACAGCTGGTCATCAACATTTGAGAGAGATTAACAACATTAGAGAGATGCGTTAAGTTTTTCTTCGCTTTTTTTTTCTATGAAAAGGGTGCTTTGTTATATCTTCGTCAGTTTGGAACCGATTATAACGAATATTTCTTTACTTAATCGGTTTTAATAGGTGTTTTTCCGGAAATTTATATGGGACGATTAAAAAAGATTCTTACGCATAAAAAGTCCTACCACTTATAAAGCCTACTACGTTTATAAAACCGAGATAAGGCAACAATATGGAAAAACGACGATTCCTGATATTGATTACATTTTATAAAAATCGATAAAAACCGAGTTAAGATCAGTCATTACAAAGCTGTACACAAAAAGCGCTTAAACTGGCAATAAAGCATTCTACAAATCGACTCGCAGCGAACGTGACTTGTCAACCATGTCATACATACACCGCGGCATTCATACATACTTCATTCATGCAATTTGAAGACGACCTTAATGTTATGTTATCACAGTCCACTTTATAACGATTTATTGTGTATTATTGGCGATTCAGATGACTCATTAGTAGTCTTCGCTGTTGCAATGTCCCGTGCAGCGATTCTAGTTTTGTATCGATTTGTACACAGTTCGATACATCGATAATGAATTAGGAAGATACAAGAAATATCAGGCTTGTCACCTTTGAACTATTTTATCGACTTTTTCTTTTACTGTTAATAATTTTCACTACAATTGCAATTTAGATTCGTAACATTAAATAGTTTTGTATTGTATAAAAATATATTATAATATTATAATAGTAATATCTTAACAAGCTAGATCGCCATTTATAATAACTGCATTAGATATATCTTTGCACTTCGTGAATACCCCAATATGGCTCTCGTTTTAAATAGCTTAACAATAAAAAAGATGTAGAGTGATTGGCATCATTACTCTTGCCAGATGAATTGACAATCGCAAAATCGGATATCTTGACTGCTTCGTTGGCCTAGTGGTTGTAGTACCGCGACTGCTGATCATGAGTTCCTGGGTTCCGATCCCGGTTCGGGCAAAAAAATCTGTTATTTAGTTTTCCGTCAAAAAATTTTCAGTAGCTGAGTCAGGAATTTGGCGGTGTCTCACTCCCGTGCTTCGGAAAGCACGTAAAGTAACGGCTTTAACGGTCCTGCGTCTGATCTCTCTCCGGTCGTGTCGGTTTACCGTCCCATCGGATTATGAGAGTGAGGGAATAGATAGTGCACCTGTGCTTGCCCATACACTTGGGCACTATAATCCTGTCCTGTGCCTATGGCTGGTCTCCGTTAAGGCCGGCTGCCGTGAACTAAATTCAGTCTGGAGGACATCATTACCTTGCGCCCGTGATGCCTGTAGCCGGTCTGCGTATTTTACGTCAGGCTTAAACGAGATGGCTATACCTTTCACTCCAAAATAAATATCTAGTAAACTTTTAACTTTATTTCTTAATTTTGTAATAAAAATTGTGCAATTTGTACTTCCGAAAGCCGGTAAAATCCTTTTAGAAATTGTTCGCTAGTGACCAAATATTTGTGGTTTTGAAAGCATCCGATGAAGCGATAAAGCTTAGATGTGACCGCGGATACAGATCTGCCGGAGGTGCGTACTTAACGTCTAGACGATGTCGGTGAACTATTGCTAATGGAGGTGGGCGGTGGCCCAGATATAGCCAATGTCGTACGCTTGCATCGTTGGTTTATAAGATCGAATGATTAGTTCATTCTGTTGTGAGAAATTTACCTTAGTTAAAAATAGACTAAAATTATTATTTATTTATTTAGGATACATAACGTTTTATTAAGGAAAAAAGGCACAGCACCCAATACTTCGATATATTTCATAACTGTATCTATGTAACACGAATGTACACCATACATTAAATAAAATTCATTTGGTTTACAATTATCATACTTCTTATCTTTTAAAAAGTATTACTATTATATAAGGGAAATTTCTAATATTAATATGACATTAGAAATTTAACTTGAATCCGATGTAATTACTTGGTTTATAAAGAAGCGTATTCTGTAATATTTATAAAACAAAAAATATTGTCTTCCTTTGTATACAAAAATGTTTTTACAAATCAAAATGATAATATATTACCGCTTCCAATTATATATAATATAATGGTACCTACCTGACTGATTAGCCCCACGGTACTGCGGTTATCCGGACTTAAATTGCCCAATATCTCACCAGATTTTCTTATTATTTCAACAGGTGGTATATTGGATTGCATTCGAAATCGATTTCCAAATGGAAATCGATTGTTTTTATTGAAGTTATTTCAGATGTAGGTGTACCTGCTTCATTGTTGCCGATTGGTATAATACTACAAAATATTCTTAAATATGTATTTAAATAAAATATTTATTTGGCAAAATGTATTAGATTTATTATAGGCATAAAATGAATGCTGTAGATTAATCCATCTAATAAGTTTAGGTTAGAACCTTAGAAAATATTTTTGAAATCTGCATTTTTATTGCTAATATTTTAAAAGAAATCTTTGTTTATATGAGCCAGTTCTTCAATGCAACTCGGAACCTAACTTTATAAATTTAATTCGAAATGCTTAAAAAAATCAAAAGAAAACACAGATTTTATGAGAAAAGAAAGTCGATTTGTAGGAGTATAATGCCGTCGCAAAGGTAAACAAAAAGTTTGGACCGTAAACTCATATATTTTGTTTTATTATTAGTTTTATATCTACTAAACTTTATTAACACCCTCGAAGATAATAACCCCACCTGCGCATATAATTACCGAGCCGCTTATTATCTTATACAATGGTTCTTAATTCATTATATTATGTATTCTGGAAGAACGCTTCCCCGGCCGGGTTTAGGGCCCTGATGTCCATTGTATAGTGGCATGTTTTATGAGCACCGCTTTTGACTGTTTACCATTAATTGTGTATTGCGAAGCTTTTGAGTAAACTATTCATGATATTCTCTCGTAGGCATATTAGTAATTATCTTTCTTAATGTTTTGAGCTTCATCTTCTTCATAATCAGCTCGTGAAACTCCATTGTTGCATAATAATACAGAAATTAGGATTTCGTTCCTTGTCGACTTACCACGTGTCCAAACTCTACGGTTTGCTTCATCGTTCGTCATGGATAAAGCAAAGAATCGGAATACGTTGCCATCATCTGTCTTTCCATCCGGATACAATGAGGATTCTTTTATGGCAAAAATGAATAAATACGCTTTTGTTAAATCAGCAGCATTACCACTTACCATTAGGCGGGATGGTAGTCAAACCCTGACTTAGAGTAGTTAAAAAAAACACCCCTTGCTGTAGGTGAATTGACGAGCGCGGTAATCTTAACCTAATCTTAAGTTAACCTTTTGAAGCTGTTCCACGTCGCTGGTCAGAGCTTTTTACTCCTTTCTGGGATATTGTAAATATATAAAGAGATATAATATACTTATTATAAATATAGTTCTTCATTTTTCTTAACTTTTCTCAGTACCGGTGAATATAATCTGTTACATCTGATTCTACATTGTATCTATACAAATAAAAAAAATGATGTTTCTGTTCGTAATGTCAAAATGACAGCCGTTTACTAAATGCATATTAAACATTATACGGTACAAATAACACAAAATATATTTTTAAAATTTTTGTCTGTATGTCTCCTTGTATGTTACCGAAATCCGAAATGGTTGGACCGATTTTGTCGGTACTCCACTAGCAGATAGCTGGAAGTAACTTATGCTACTTTCATTTTAGAAAAAAAATTAGGTTGCAAAAAATATTAAAAACCATGAAATTCAATCGGAATAAATTCCACGCGGGGAACAGCTAGTAAGCTACAGCTAGTAAAGTATATGAAATTTTAACTTACATTTTATTTTATAACCCTCTAAGACACGAAAGAATGCCGGCGCCCATCAGTGGGACGCATAAAATCTGTAATATTAATACGTATTATAAATACTAAGGAGCGGGTCTGTGGGGTCTTTAAAGGCAAAGTATTAATATAAATACATCAAGCAATGAGGAAATTAGTCATTGCGTGACGTAATACAAGTGAACGGGACCATGTTCTACCACAATCGCTTACAAATAACGTTTTCGTGAGCTCTGCGACGTGTGCGCAGACCGAGGGTCGCGGGTTCAATCCCGCTCACGTTATTCTCGGAGTCTGAAGCGATTATTGTTCGCCGAGCACCCTGGGGCGGTTCCTGTGTGAAATTTTCGAGTTTCTTATTCTAAATTCCAGTTAAGTTAATGGTCTAGGGACGTTTAAACTTATTAAGTGATTTTGTCCGCTAACACGTTATCAATTTCTTAAGACATTTTCAGTCGAGAGTGTAAACTCCCACATGTTATTATATCATTAGTAATACCGACCCTCTTCGTCCAATTTTTTGAGCTATAGTTTTTAACTGTTGAGATTATAAAAGTTCAACAAGAGATTCTCGCGCACTCAGATCATATAAACAACAGTTGTTTATATGATCTGAGCTCGCGCACTGCGGTACTATTATAGAGGTAATCACTCATGTCACCCTTCAGCGCTACCGGCGATATTAGACTTGCATGCAGTCTAACATCGCCGGTACGATGTTAAACTGCATGCAAGTCTAATGATGACACGACTCGGATTTGGATACTATTATAGACATTGTTTTTACACAGGGCCAATAAAATAATAATAATAATGCCCTTCAGACCGAATTTCGGTCACGGCGGCCAGCCTCAACATAGACTAGCCATCGTTGCAGGCTTGCAGGACAGGATTATAGTTCCCGAGTGTATGCATAGAGATAGAGTATGCACCTGCACCTGTCCCATCGTACCATGAGACTAAGGGAATAAAGATTCCCTTACTCTCATATTCCGATTACAAGTTTATTAAATTTACGTATTTTAAGATATAAACTTATAAATAAATGGTTTGTCTCAAAATAAATTGTTTCTCAAAATTGTCTCAAAATAAATAAATTAATTTTTTTCCAAGCTATCTATAAATATTAATCTTTCTATTACAAATTTGTCAATGTATATTTGGACTTATCAGCACTTTGTTTGGTCATCAATTTGTTTGTATCGAAGGGTGACTAATTAGAGGGTCAATGTGTTGTCATGCTTTTAGACCCTTGTAACAGTGCTTTAATTGCTCGCGCTCTCTTATTTCAAACCAGTGTCTAAATCATTGCGTGTTTTATATGATGCCGAATTGTTTTATATATTTTGGTAATTTTTAATATTTTCCTTCTATTTATTAATCAGCTTGGTTTAATTTTATCGCTTTGTAAGATGCGCTGTGTAGAGACTGCTGTCTGTGGTTGAACACCGAACATTCGGTGAAGTTAAAGGATGAATTTTTTCCGCTAATGTACATCATTTTTTTCGCGATGAAGTTTAAAATATTACTAACTAGGTCCTAATCCTTCCTTCCTAGGTTCCTAATCATTGAGGAAACTTAGCTGGAAAGTAAACTTAAAGGAGAAAGGCTATGAGTCTATGGACTTCCATTTAGCACGATCCTGACACATCTGTCTCGCCTCCTTTTCATCTCTAAACCTACGCATACATAGTACATACTCGTCGGTTAGAAGTACTCTTAATCTGGCCTATTTTCAATATACCGCCGATTTGGTATTTCATCTAGCGCGTCCCTTCCCGACTCTGCCGTTCACTTCTGCAACATAGATTTGCTTGATCACTCTTTGCTTTTTGATGTATTTAAGTAGTTATAATTTTATTATTATAACTTTTAATATACTATGTAACTAAAGCATTAGGTTCTAGGTTATGTCACCTTCAACTATTAAACTACCAGACGAACCCTGACGTAACGCGTTGTCCGTCAAGCTTGCATAAGGCACGTCGCACCGTTGCGCTGAAGTCCCGTCGTAAGACGACGACTTTTATGACTTAATGTTACGAAATATAATAGATGACCGACCGTCTGACCGTGTAACTGAACAAGTAGCGGCGCATAAAACGAAGGTTAATGTTTATTTTCATGCGTTTGTCGACCGCGTGCTACAACGTTCAGTGTAAGTACGTGTAAGTTTTATACCGAAACTTGTCGGATCTATAATAGTAATAATTTTAATAGTCTTTATGATAGAGTAGCAGTACCTATGTGCAGGCTTGATCGAAAGCGCCATAATATTCAGCTACATCTCCCTTTACTACCAGGTGGGGTCAAGTCATGCTGACTTACAATAGTTTACAAAAACAGCGTAAAATAGCAATAAGTGTAGTTATGTTGCTGCTTTTATGGCGATAACCGCAGCAATTTTCAAATGGTGAAGTATTCTGTCTAAATTATAATTTTTATATTTGGGATGTGCATTGAGCAGGGATGAGAGGTATGATAAGGAACGACGAGTGAATGCTGGAAATAAAGTAAATGGGGCGCTACACTCTATTGTGAAAAGTCAGAATGTATAAAAAAGGCACGTATGGCAATTCACAATGCTGAATTAGTCCCTACTTTAACGTATGGTAGTGAAAGTTGGGTGTGGCAGAAGAAGCACGAGAGTAGAAGAAATGCAGTACAAATGCGATCGCTAAGGAGTATGTTAGGGCTGAATCTGAGTGATAGAGTGATAAAATAAGAGTGTGGTTTGCAAGATAATGCGGTGACCAGGATTAAGAAAGGAATGTTTCGGTGATTTGATCATGTAGAAAGAATGAATGAGGAAAGACTGACAAAGCAAATATATGTTGCAGAAGTGAATGGAAGAGTTGGAAAGGGACGTCCTAGGCGAAAGTTTGTCGACCAAATTGGCGATATATTAAAAATGAGCCAAATTAAGAGTACCCTTAACCGACGAGCATGTATGCGTAGGTATATGGATGTGGAGGAGGCGAGAGAGTTATGTCAGGATCGTGGTAAATGGAAGTCTGTAGTCTCTGCCTACCCCACTGGTTGACAGGCCTGAGTGTTTATGTTATGTTATGTTTTGTTCTGTTTTAGTTTTTTTCTTTTATAGTAATAGGTGAAAAACGAGCACACAGTCCACCTGATGGTAAGTGAATGCTATGGCTCATAGACATCTATATTTATCTTTAACTAAGGATCAAAATGAAAATGCGTTGTCATCCCTGGGGACTAAGATGGAATGCCTCGATTCCAGTAAAAAGATTCACCGGTTCTTTACACTGATCATACGAAACACAGCAGCGTTATGCTGCTGTGTCGAAGGCATTCCGTGAGAGCGTGGTCCTTCCCCGGTCGAGCCATTCGTGTTACAACTATAATATAGCTGTAGCGTGGCTCTACCACGTTAAGATCTTATTGGGTAGAAGATGAGATGTTTTATTGGGTAGCAGCAACACATCAGCATTGTCATTAATCATCGAAAATAGATGGACCTAGGTGTCCATAGCCTACATCATCCACTTACCATCAGATGAATTACATGTATGTTTGTCACGCACACACAGCCCGACAGATTCGTTTTAAAAATGCTTCACTCTGTTGTTACTGACTTTAAATTACTTATACTTATTTTTTTTCCATTCTGTAGAAATTTTGGCCACCACTTTAAATTCTAGTTGCGTTCATGAGTCACAATTATATACCAAAGAGGTTAAAACTAATGTAGCAATAGCTCATAGGTTTTATAATCTGCGTGCACAATTCACACGGCGGTTGCGTGAATGTGGGTCGACGAGTGTCCGAGAGCGTACGCAAGGACCAATTACTTATTAAACACATAACAAATACTTTATATTTTACTAGCGTTGTCTACTTCTATTTAACATATTTAAAAATCAAGACACAACATTGTAAGTCCTTAAACGGTTTAGTTTCTCTTTCACACACAAAACTTTAATGCGTGAATGCATCGCGTACATAAAACGTGTTTAATATTACTTCTCTTTTACAAAAAAAAAACTATTATAAAATAATTGATAGAATCAGGCGTTGCTTTGCAGAAATCCATTATAATGAATATATTACATTAATGCTTTACAGTATGACCCGTTCAGCAAATTGAGATCTATTTAATAAAACATTTTCGTACATTTGAATGTACTTTATTATAGAGATTGGCTGTCTATTGTCTTGGGTTAGGCAATACTGATCCATTAGAGGTAAATGCGTTTATAATATAGGAGTGGAAGTTGTAAGAAATGCATTAGTTTAATCGCACCCCACCGCCTTGTTACTGTAGAGACGGAGTGCAACTTAAAAACACCTCTCGCTCTACGTTTGTTTGACTTGATTTCAGGAAGATAATAGCATCAACTTCCTCAAGTTCGTTTTGGAGATGACTCGGCAACGAGCGTGAAAAATAAAATTATTCTTTTGGGAATAGCTTTTATTGTCACTGCATTGTGGTGTTATTCAGATTTGATCTTCGACGAGATGTCTATGCTATAAAGTATGGACGTTGCTTAAGGTGTGGTGTACATAGTTTAAAGTGTATCAAACGAAATAAAATTTTGCGAAATAGAATAGTACGTCTTTATTTTTCGTTTTATTTAATGCGAGTAGTTTGTGTATTTAAAGAGTTTTTAAACGTTGAATAAAACTATTTGTACGTATTTTATCGCTTTTAAGTAACTTATTTTTAATTTCCGAAGTTTCGGGTGCTTTATAGCACCCATGGTCACAGGGTGGAACTGATGTTTGATGAAGTTAATTAAACGCGATCAAATCCGTATAAATAGTTTTATTCAATGTGTATTGTTCGCGTAAATATAAGAACTCATTAATTTTTATACGTATTTAAAACTTAAACATGGTATGATGGTGAGAACTACAATTTTATGTCATCACTCCTCAGTACTTCTTCTTTCATGGCGGTTATGTTCGCTTATTTTAATTTCCCGACATTTGAGATGTTTAACGTCTGATGTAAGTCCATCTGAGCTACCTTTAGTTTTAAATACTAATTTAGGTCAAATATACGAAGAAATAGCTTATTTTGTCTTACGTTTTGCATGTTGGGGATTGGAATTAATGTTCTTATTTAAAAGGTTTGTAACAATACATATTAGACAAAAGTCTCCCACAAACTTAATATAGAATACCAGAACAAATACTTGAGAATCTAATGAGGTCTTCGATAAAAAAGTCGGTCTCATCATTGTGAAGGCGAGGTCTAAAAAACGGAGAATTTATGACTCCCACACCGCCGCAAAAGCCGTTCTGCCTGTAGAACTTTTTATCGATCCGATACGCATATCGGGGTAATATACAAATGGATAGGGCTACTCCATCAGAAAGAGTTTACTTTAACGCTAAGAGCTCGGTCACTTAGTACCGCGACCATAAGATGTGCGAGCGAAGTAACATTACATTTAAATCACGAGCAAGCATCGTTCGTGCGACAAGACACTGCGAGATTCCCCCCCCCCCCCCATTAAAGCGTAATTTTTATCTACGAGCCATGCAACCGGTCAGGGATTATCTGCGGTGCGGTCGAGTGCAGGATGCCGCGGCAAACATCTCGGTTCGTATTGTGATGGGCTTGTTAGTGGAGTTATGCAAACAAAAATATTTTTACTTTAAACGTTTGCGATAAATTATTAGTATTGACGATTAAAGTCCAGTGATTGTATAACGAAGTATCCAGCATACCTTCTTTATTTCTAGGCGTTTTCCAGAAAACACCAACTTTAATGAATTTTCGAAAAAATTGTCCCTATACATTGTGCTAAGAAACAGACGGATAGGCAGGTTATTTTATTGAATAAGGTTGACGATAAAAGAGCATACAGTCCACCTGATAGTCATTGGATGCTGTGCACCGTAGACATGTATATATCCTGATGAACTAAGATGGATTAACCCTGAGGACTAAGATGGAATGCCTCGATTATAGTAAAAAGTGTCTCCGATTTTCTACACTCACAATATGAAACACAGTGGCATAAAGCTGATATTTTACGCTGGTATTCTGTAAGAGCATGGTCCATTCCCGGTCGAGCCGACACATTTGTCCTACAAATAGCTGCAGCGTGGCTTTACTATAAAGGGTAAGTTTCTTATTAGTCCCTGGAATTCGACTCCAACTTTAAATCACCAGATATCTCGCCGTTCGGATGCAAAAGCTCGACAAAAATACTGCTTGTTTTAACGAATAAAATTAAAACTAATTAGAAGATAGATTTATTTTAGATGTGTTGTTGTTCATCTAGATTCTAGACTCATTGCTTTCATTGCCACCATTAATGCAATATACCATAGTAAAAAAAAAAACATGCCGAGCTACAAAACCGAACGAACGATAAATGAAACCATCAACGTACATCAATTCTGTGAGATTGGAAACATTACACTAATTACGTTTTATAAGACGTATCACCATAGAAACAAGTTTCAAAGTCCCTTGGCGTATCTTTCTCGACGATTTACGTGTAGGTAGTCGCACGAAAGAGATCAGCACTTTTCGACGTTTTTTGAACAAACTTTTTCTTTGAGTCTCATAAAGTGTGTGGAAGAAACATAGCAGGTTCTAAATTGCCAACTTTGAGTATAAATCAGCGTCTCATATCAGTCATGAGGACATTTATTATGAAATATTTTTATCTTTACAGCATTCATGATTTTTATACAATTGAGCATGTGTCCTAACATAATTTTAGCAAGTTCTCAAAATAATTTATACAGCCGTGATTCATATGGTTAGTTTTAGGAGTGTATCTGTATTCTAATTATTTTTTTTTAATTATTAAAAATGCAATAAAAATGATTTACGAATAATCTATCCCTCGAGAATAAACAATACAGTTAGATTGCTCCTGGTCTTATGTTACTATATTGTAATTATATATAACCGTTATTTGGAGAGAAACTCTTTCAAAGCTTCTTTACATTTTTAACATTGTAATCTTCTACTTTTTCAATCAGTGATTCATGTAGGAATCTACAGCTCATAATATTCACTCACTTTGTTATATTTTTTCTATAAAAACGTTTCTTTGTTTCGGTCAATGCTAAATAAATACAGTCGCATGACGATTTATTAAAAAGAAACATCGGCTTTGAATTTAACCTCCGAGTCAAATTTCAAAGCCATAACCATAAACAATAGGACGTCTATAATTTTTTTAGTTTCCCGAAATAAGTCCCCAAGATTCCCTAAACCCTGCGTGGATAAAACTTCTCCCGGTTGGAATTTGTCTGTGGTCCCGCGGCTGGCATGCGTGAACGTCGACCATTTTGGTGCCATTATCTTGCGAACCGGTTCGTTTGGGCGCATTTGAAACAATAGCCCGCTGAGCATGTTTCGACCTGGGCGACTATATGTGGACTTGGCGGTTCCTGGATGATAAATTGAACATATTTTTAATAATACATTTCATAGCATAATACTTTACTCAATTAAAACACATGTAGTTTTATTCGTGTATTTTTTCAAAGTAAATACTTGCATGATGTACAAAATTCCCGTTAATCACTCACTCATGCCCAATATCATGCCTATCAAATATCGCCATAGCCTATCAAAGTAGACTGCTGAACAGAGAATTCTACCATAGATGGCCTGATAGGGGAATTCGTAGTAACCATTCCCTGTAAACTTAAAGTGCTTGTATTGGGAGTGGTTTACGATAGTACAGTCAAATGGTGGGTTCGAAGCCATGAATTTTTGTCACCGCGGTCTGTTTTACGTTAACCATTAGACGACCGATTCAAATTCATCAACAAGGAGTAAAAAAACAACAAAATCTTATCATATTAATGTGTGAGCATTTCCAAATTAGGAGGTATTACTTTCACTTAAAATACACGTATATTGTACATACGTATAGATTATCAGATTGTACGAAAAATTCAAATACCTTTATAGCGTAAGTTCACTTTACAATAGCATCCAATAATTGCGAACTTAAAGATATGAACCCTGACTTAATGCTATAAATAATACGATATTATCTAAGGTCTAAGACTGGGCCTATCTATACATGAGACACCTAACTGTAGTTAAAATATCTACGTATGTGTAATATAGCCTTTGAAGGCTTTCCTGCAAGTTTACAGATGGGGCGCAAGTCGGTGTGAATTATTTGCATAAAAGGGTCTGATCTGAACAAAACACTATGGTAGCCCTAAGCCTTTAAACCGTAAAGTATGATACGTAACTGTGTAATTATTGTACGGCTGGTTAAACCTCTGACTCGCAAGGCCACACGCGTTCCGATTATAATTCTGTAATTGTCTTGATTTCTTATTACGATCGGTACCAACTTTGTTTCTAGATTTTCTAGGCGTGGACTTATTCTTACAGATTTTCTTTTTAATGTTCGGGAACTATTAATATACTTGGTTAAAACGTGTAAAAATGTAAAAGAAATTCAATAATACATAAATAATCATCACAATTTTTTACATAAGTTTACAATATTTTTTTAGACTGTACAATTTTAAAACCAGCGCCCTGTGTATGAAGATTTTATAATTAAATTAAAATTATCAGGTATTTAATAAGTATTTTCAAGAGAATCTTCGTATGCAAATACATTTTAAAATATAAAAATTTGCTGCTCTTTCCCGTAAATTATGCAGAAATAAATCTTCAGATGCGTTCCGATGGTCTTTTTTGCCAATGTTTAGTTAGGCACGGACCAAGTTTTATACCGAGCACCTTTTTCAAAGAATTACCGATGACCTAACCGTCCCTTCGTTGCGGTTTTGGGAGCAACCGGCAGATGGTCGCAGATATTTGAATAAATTTGCAATGCGCATGCCAGTTACCGTCTTTCTTTTGTGAGTTTCTTTATTTGAAATTATGGCTGTCTCGTCACCATTTACTGCAACATTGTAGAGTAAAATTCTGATTATGATAAAAATTATGCCATTTTGTGAGGAATAATATTTCATTTTCTGATAAGATTTAGTTCCTTGAATTAGATTAATGAACTGCGATTTAACGCAATTTGGTCAATGCACCGTCAGAAGTTGTCAACTGTACGACTTTACCGTAACGACTTATCAGATATAATATCAGAGATACGAGCAGTCAGATGAATAAGTTCTAAAAATAATTATTTGCAGTTTTAAGTGGTATTGAACTCCGTATCTTGTAGGCAGTCATAATTATTACCACCGATCCACATTCTACACAAATGGGACATTTTTATAGAATAAGAGTGGCAAACGAACTAACAGTCCACCTGGTGGTAAGTGGATGCTGTGGCCCATAGACATCTACATCTATTCTCGATTAAGAATTAAAATGCAAATGTGTCACCCGTCAGGACTAAGAGATGGATGCCTCGTTTCCAGTAAAAAGTATTCGGGTAACTTAAGAAGACTCTTGATATGTGAATACTTTAATTAATGACACTCTTCTTCTTAAAACAAATATTCTAATGAAGTATAGATGTAGTGAAGTATATTTGCATTCATTATTTAAAGAGATAATTGGATAAACGGATGTGGGGCAAGCCGGCTGAGAACTAGCGAAATAGTAACCGCTCTAAATGTGATAGCTAGGTAATTTGCATTTCTGTAAAGGTGAGCCGATGTTCGAATTGTTAAGTATACGCACAAATGCTATTTCTATTTATAAATATTCAGATTTCGCATCACTGCGTAAATAGTCTCTATAAGACGTAATTTTTATACGTGGTAGAGCCACTGCGACTATATTTTGGCACGAATAGGCCGGCTCCGCCACTTGCTCGGATACGGATGTTCTCACATACAAGCGTAAAATAGCAGCTTAATGCTACTATCGAAACTCAGGAAACATAATATAGTGAGTGTAGAGAATCAGAGATACTTTTTACTGGTAAACGAGGTATTCCAACTTAATCCTCAGGGGTGACAACGCTTTGATTCTTACTTCTACCTCTATAGCTTTTCGGAAGTCCACTGCTGAACATAGGCCTCCATGATAGATTGCGTAATAAGAAGAATATTTACCATAGTTACCACGCTTGGCAAGCGGCTTGGCGACCGCAGTTTTTTTATTTTTTTCAGCTGTTACCATGAAGATACTGCTGCCCATCTCCTGGTTTAATTTTCCTCTGTCGGGTCTTACTACACCCACGGGATGATTTGGGATAGTGGTTATTCTTGCACGGTTATTTTGGTTGTTTTGATTTTGATTTTTACTCAAAGGTAGGTAGCTACCACACCTACCTAAGTTGTGGTATCTGTTTATGGACCACAGTATCCACTTACCATTAGGCGGACAGTGTTCACTTGACGCCCTTAAGGGGAAATATAATCTCAAATGGCTTAGCAAGATCCTTCGTTATGCCGAAAATATTGCAGCATTAATTTTCAAATAAATATATGGTAAAGTTGAGGATTAATGTTAAGGATTATGTCAGACGAAAACACGATTTCGTAAAATTTTCTCGATAGAAAAAAAATCCAAAGTTACCTCCAAAATAAACAATAAACCGCTGTTATTCATAAAATACTTTAAATAAGATCATGAAACTTTGCATACTAACTGAACTAACTATAAAGCAGTGCTTATGTTATTTACTTTTTTTAAAATACCATTATTTTTACTGTAAAAAGAAATTACCTAAACTATTGGCCTTTTGAAGCGTGATTCCTGCAGCACGGTCACTTCGCCTCGGCCTTTGAACGGAGAGGTTGTGTCGCTTACGATCAGAATATACATTACGCAACAGTACGACGTAAAATTAAAATGAGAAATATTCGTAATAAAAATAAGAAGCGGTTGGCTTGGCGTTAAGAAACAGGCATAAATATGATAAACCTAATGAAATAAGTGTCTAACGACCTTTCTACTTACAATATTAGTGATTACAAACATATCGGTACATAACATACGACGCGCGGGCAAGTGGGGACGAAATTAGAATTTGAGCTGACTTACTCTATCCTCTTAAAGCTCTATAAAGATTAAATACGTAACTTTGTTCCATTAAGCCGCTATTAGTCCTAAAAATTTGGTTTCATTAGTTAGACGTTTGCGACCTTTTACTACGGCTTGGGCACGATCGACTTACTTCATGAATCATTATCAAGTTTTCTTTTTGATTTCAATATAAATATTATTTTTTTTGCGATCGTTACATAGAATATACTAGAATAAATTAACCTGTAAAACAATTGAACTATTTTATTCATTCAATTACTATAATGTTTAGTTTGTGTATGTTGTATTTTATCTTATGAATAACTTGTATCTGATTCAAAAATCAATCCTCATAAATGCACAGATAAACGTAAATCGACTCTGTTTTCTATACTATTTACATAAAACACATAAACACTCACGCCTGTCACCCAGAGGGGTAGGCAGAGACTACAGACTTCCATTTGGCACGATCCTGACACACCTCTCTCGCCTCCTTCACATCCATACACCTACGCATGCATGCTCGTCGGTTAAGGGTACTCCTAATTTGGCCCGTTTTCAATAGATCGCCAATTTGGTCGATAAATTTTCGCCTAGGACGTCCCTTTCCGACTCTGCCATTCACTTCTGCAACATAAATTTTCTTTGTCACTCTTTCCTCATCCATTCTTTCCACATGACCAAACCACCGAAGCATTCCTTTCTTAATCCTGGTCACAACATCATCTTGCAAACCACACTCTTCTCTTATCACACAATTTTTCACCCTGTCATTCAGATTCAGCCCTAACATACTCCTTAACGACCGCATTTCTACTGCATTTATTCTACTCTCGTGCTTCTTCTGCCATACCCAACTTTCACTACCATACGTTAAAGTAGGGACCAACACAGCATTGTGAATTGCCATACGTGCCTTTTTTGACACATTTTGACTCTTCACAATAGAGTGCAGGGCCCCATTTACTCTGTTTCCTGCGTTCACTCGTCGTTCTATATCCTTATCATATCTCCCATCCCTGCTAAATACGCACCCCAAATATACAAACTCATCTACTTGCTCGATCAACTCCCCTTCTATTCTTATTTCACATATCATTTTACTTTCATCTCTTTCAAAAACCATAATTTTCGTCTTACTTGCGTTCACTTTCATACCCCTTTCTTTTAATGATCTGTTCATTAATGTAACCATCATTTGCAACTCAGCCGCCGACGACGCAAGAATAACTTGATCATCGGCGTACAAAAGGGATTTGATGGTTAACTCACCCATTCTTAATCCGCATTCTTCAACTTTCAAATTTTGCAAACAACTGTCCATAAATAGGTTGAACAACCACGGGGAAGCCACACAGCCCTGTCTGACACCTTTATGGATGCCAAACCAGTCCGAGTAGACCCCGTTGATCCTAACACAAGCACTAGAGTCCCTATAAAGAGACTCCAATGCCTGTATCAAGCCAGCGCTCAACCCAAATGAGTTCAGTGTTTGCCATAGCACATTCCTATCCACTCTGTTATAGGCCTTCTCCAAGTCCATGAACGCACAAAAAACCTTTTGGTTTTTGGCCAAAAACTTCTCCGCGATCATGCGCATGGAGAAGACTTGATCTGTACATCCCATTCCCTTTCTAAATCCCGCTTGCACATCCCAAATTTTTCCATCGGTTTCTTTCATGACCCTTTCAATTAGTACCTTGGCATACAGTTTTCCCACGATGCTAAGAAGGCTGATACCGCGGTAGTTTTTACAGTCCTGCTGCGACCCTTTTCCCTTATATACTGGGACTATCACGGCTTTGCACCAGTCTCCCGGTACCCGTTTCAGTTCCCAGCATAAATTATTTGACTATACTATTTAGAGGGTAGATAAGACATAAGTCAGTTTAATTATTCCTTTATTCTAGATTCTTAGTAACATCAATTTTATTGATGTCTAATCGAAAACTTAGATTAGACAAGTCTTTATGTAAATCTCAGTAAACATCTTGAAACAGGCCCGGCAAAGATTGCTAGTCATCAAGCTACTGAACGTACAAGTCCAAACAACCGGATCATAATGAGCCGAGAGCTGACCGTATACGGCGTTCGTTTGCAGCGTAATCGCCTTACCCCTGCGATATCTGTATCACATCGGATCGTCCCTAACGATGCTCGAGCTGGATTTTCTGTTTACGTCATTTCCGATTTTCGTATTTCGCATTCGTCTAGAACTTCATTATGGAAAGTAATCCTTACATCATCTTCTTTTTCTTTCATATCCTCTTTTTTATTTATCGTAACTAGAATTCCTATCCTAAGTTAGAAATTTAACATCACAAAGTCGTAAAAAAGTAATGTCACAGCCTATGTAACTTCCATTGCCGGGCACAGGCCTCTACTCATTTCTGAGTGTTGGGCCATGGTAGTTTAGTAGATAAGCGAGCGCTGTAAATTTCGCACCTCTCCGATAGCAATGAAATTGTTAACTGCGATTTTATGTGTTGATTTATCATCCGCTGTGCGATGAAGCAAAACATCCTGCACGTCTAGAATTAAAAAATAAATTAAAAAATAATTGAAAATATTTTTCAATATAGAAATCTTTGTTTCCTTTCATTTGTTTTATAAGCACAGTTAAAATTGTGATATAGAATCTGTAATTGTTACGCCACTACAATGTTCACTTAAAACGACGATTTCTAAGTAAAGCGACGATAAAATTATCGTCAGTGAACTTCGAGCGACGTTTTTTTTACCTGCGTCAGACAATGTTCGTACACGGGTCATCAAATACAAAATCTTGATGACAATGTACGCAATAAAGAGCTTCAAATTCCCTCAAAAATACTGTCAAAAGACCGACTCGCGTTATACCGTGCGACAAACGAAAATGTAGTTTATTATTATAGCCCTAAAGTTTCTTTATTAGGTACTGCGGTTACTTCATCCATACGTGAAAATACACCTCTAGCGCCTATCACGATGCCGTGAAGCACGTCTCCTGACTTCGACCGCCATGCTTTATCACACGGTCTGTTCGTCTTAATGGCCTGACTAACTGTTAGACCACATGAGTTCATGCACGATGGTTTTAATAATATTGTATATGGAACAGGAACTCGATGAAGTATAAAAATAAACCGCTGTGTTGTCGTTTGCACTCCCCTTCCATTCATCCCTTACATCCCTTCACAAGTCCACTGCCGAACACGTGTCTCCCTCAAGGAATGCCACGATACACATGAGAATTTCTTACCAAGTCATCTCGTAGGAAGGGGGCGTCCTACACTTCGATTACCGGTATAGTAAATAGTACAGTGATGAGTGTCTTATGGATCAGACACATGGTGGAGCTATGGCGAGGGCTATGCACGGAGTTTATTTTTGTGATATAGTTATAGCGTAACGGATCGTTAGCAGTAGTGTAGACTTTACGTGGTAGAGCCACGCTGCAGATATATTTATGCAGCACGAATGGATAGGCTCGACCGGGGTAGGACCACGCTCTCACAGAATACCAGCGTGAAATAGCAGCTTAATGCTGCTGTGTTTCGTATGGTGAGTGTAGAGAATCGAAGATCCTTTTTACTGAGAAACGAGGCATTCCATTTCAGTCTTCAGGGGTGACAACGCATCTGAATTTTGTTTTAATTGAGGATAAATGTACCACCAGATGGACTGTGTGCTCGTTTGTCATCATATTAACATCACCACTATTACGTAGTATGATCGCACTTTCACGGAATACCAGCTTAAAATAGCACCTTAATGCTGCTGTGTTTTGTATGGTGAGTGTAGAGAACCGGAGACCCTTTTTACTGGAAACGAGGCATTCCATCTCAGCCCTCAGGGCTGGCAACGTATCTGCATTTTGATTCTTAATTAACGATAAATGTCAATTAAGAAGTCTATGGGCTACAGCATCCACTTACCATCGGGTGGACTGTGTGCTCGTTTGTCACCCTTATCCTATAAAAAAAAACTATATAAACTGATTTAATAAGTTTTTATTATCGATCACGTATTTAGAAAAAGTCAGAAATCTGAATCCAATAACTATGCTTTTAAACAGAAATATAATTTTTCTATCCAATAAAAAATATAAATAATTTTTATTAAAAGTCGTTCCTATGTTTAATTTACTACTGGTTTGGAAAATACCGCTGTTCCTGGGCAGAACCAGCAGGATACCCAGCGGGATATTTCTTTTAAAACAACAGTTTACAACCTTGTATTATTTTACAACATTAACCATACAAATTATATTAGAAAGAGCATCGAAGCGACCATCTCATTCACAAGGGTTATTTACTTATTTGTTATAAATACATCTATAAAACTAAACAAAATTGAAGTGTCGGTTTGTAATCTCAAAATAACATATTTTTACTAAATGCATGTGGAAAGTATATATACATAATATATATATATATATATATATATATATATATATATATATATATATATATATATATATATATATATATATATATATACACACGGTAGTTATAACAAATAAACAATTTTAAAATTTTTTGTTTGTCTGCCTGTTTGTTTCGGCTAATCTCTGAAATGGCTGGACTGATTTTGTCGGGACTTTCACTGACAGATGTCTGATGTTATAAGGAGTAACTAAGGCTACTTTTATTTTATAAAATTTTAGAAAAAGTAGTAGGGTTCCCAAGAACAATGTTAGGAAACCTAATCGTATTAATTTCACGCGGACGAAGCCGGGGAATTTATAATAGTCATCTATAAATTTTATAATATTATAATAACCCTTCTTGTACAATTTGTGCTTAAAAATTTTTAATTTTTTGAAAATATTTGTATTATTTTCTGAGATTATGTTGTAAAAGCTCTATGTACATTGCGCCAAAATTAATTGGCGTGGCTAAAATCCCCCTTTATGAGGCATTATGTAGGGAGGCCCATGTTCAGCAGTGGACTTTGATACGCTATAATTAAGAAGAATCACTTTTTGGAGCCGAATAACTGCTATTACTTTAACTCTTCCCTTAATTATTGATTATGCCAAGCACCTAGGTACCTTGTATACAATAATTGGCGGAGCAAATTCGAGAATTACGTTACCCATAAGATATTTGGACTATTGTGGCATAATTTTTTTTCTGTCAGTGAAATAATAGTATATTAGGTTTACATTACTACGCTGAGCACAGATTATTATTTGTAACTTTATGTACGTTTATTGGCACATACATTGATAAACAAAACCGGCTTTCTTTTTCTGTGAACTTATGCGTAATGGAATTTGCTTATTGAGGTATACAGGCAGGTAGATGCGACATGCAATGTGCAACGGTATCGTTGGACTATTCAGTTTCTTCAAGGACTTACTACAGACAAGTTCGAACTTGTGCCAAAGTATTCATTTTTGTAAAACAACACGGTATAAAGCGCTTTTGATATTAACTGCTTTGTTTCTTAAATCTATTCTAACACAGTCAACTTTTGAATTTAGTTAAAAGACAACAATGTGTAAAAGAAATATCGTTTGTGAACAGTGAAAATACTCATAAATCTAAATATTAATTTATAAAATGGATATTTATTATATATTGAAACCAGTTAGTTAGTTGTTTGACACGGAACACAGAAAGGACCGACTTTCAAGACGTAATGTATCGATCTCTTTAATCATTCATTCAGAACAAAGCTGATTGGGAAATCATATTTGATACGTACACGCACGTTACATGTATGCCACCCAAAACAAAGTCATGTAACACTGTACAAGGCGCTCAACGCTCCGACGTATAACATTATCAATCTAAATTCTGTTGTAATACAATTCAAAAATATGAACTATCAATTATTGTTGTAATGAAATAATGGCAGCTAAAACGCACGACTTTCCTTTGTGTTGCACGTCGATGTTCTTTGTATAGCATTGATAACAGCAATCGAAAGCCTGTATTGTATGTCTGGCTTTAGTTGTTGACCGGTGAGTTATATGCCCTTTGCATGATGGACGCGTACAGCTCTGTTAATTAAGGATAAGTGATATAATTTCTTTCGACTCGATTGCGGAAGGACCACGCTCTCAGTATACCAGCGTGAAAATGGTTGCTTAATGCTGTACCATGATTAGACGTATCGTATAGAATACTAGGATCTTAAATATTTACGCCAATTTCGCTCATATTGTATCACTAGCCGTATCGTGTCAATAACGCGATCATAGGTACTTAATAATCATGTGGTATCATGTCAATGTATCGGCATATCGTTCTTTATATGTGGATGGTATACATTTTCTTTTGATCCTCGTATCTTTTCCACGTACAAAGTTCAAGATTATAGCGGTGTTAGTGTCCGCTTTGATGAGTGGAAAAAAACCGACTGTGATGGAACGAGTATCGTATCGCATCGTGATACAAAATCAAAATATATCCACACTAGTGATCACGAAACATGTATCTGGTATTGTGCGTAAAGGGACGTATCAGATTATTTATCACAACGGCGTTATTACATGATCGCGTATACTTTTTTCAAAAATCGTATTTCTGAGATGATGCATAGCAATTTTTTGTTCTTTAGATTTTAGACTTTTTTTGCGGTTTATTCGCAACAAATCACATAAAAGGTGGAGGAAAAATAGTAGTTACTATAAACTAAAAAAAAAAACAAGTCCTATATGAAGTACGTTAAGTAAAATTATAAAACCTTTATTTATATTTTGTCCTTGTAAGTTTAGCAAATATTTAAAATGTTCGACATCCCGTGTTTTTATGAAGTGTTGTCATGAATTAGTGCGTTGTTGGTGAAAGTCTTACTGCAATCGTGTCTAGTAAAGCTTGTTACAGTACAGCTTCCATATCGTTTAGTCGTCTTTGGTCATTAGTTAAAACTGTAAAGATCGCAAGACAAAGACTGTTAGCGTCTAGTTCGTGCGTCTTCATTATTTTGCGACTCGAAAAGGGAAGTTATTGTTCACGTTTGTACTCATTACGTTTCCTAATGACGAGATGTCTCGTGTGCCCATTTTCTCTGAACCCGACGCGTGCATCATGCCATATGAGCTGATGTTATGGTGAAACAATACCCTGTTTGATCTGTAATTTAAGATGCATGTTTTACACATTAAATAAGGAAAAATTTTTGAATACTCAAACACAAATTTGAATAGAAAATTTATTGTATTAGCAATGCGACTTCGTTCCGGACACATTCCGTGTAACAAGTTTGCTTTCATAATGAAAATGAAACTATCTCCAAATTGTGGTACATGCAAAACAATAGAAGATGTACAACACTTGCTCGCGGAATGTTCAAAAATCATCAAGGAATGAAAGGAAACTATTAGTTGCCAAAACTGATATTAAAATTTGTAACTTAGGGGAATATCAAAGCATTCTGTCTGAACCATTATCTGATGCTGCTCAAATTGTATATAACTTAGTTAATTTTTTGTGTAAATAATTTAAGAAATTGTAGTTTGTTATTTAGTTATAAGGTACAATGAGGCTGACATGTTTAAAATAACCTAAGTCCCTAAATTTAAAAAAAAGAATTAAAAAAAACACATATTTTAAGTCAGTCAATTTTTTCTATAAGTACTTTGACTGTTCTTATTTATCGTAAACATAAATACAGTTAGATACATAAAAAAAACATTAAATAGTAGGAGCGAAAATGAGGAATGAGCAACTTTAATTTTATTGGTCTTGTTTATGGGACTAAGTGTTCATTTCCATTTCCCGTTATTTAGTCATTAACAGAAAATATCAAAGCTGAGTGTGGGCAGTAAGTGTTTTAACATATTTATAATAATCTGATGTCATAAGTTCTCATGAAATATTATTTTCTTCGCGTTTCTTTATGTCAATCATCTAGTTCCGGCGTGAAATACTTATACTCGTAAGGCAAGTTCTTAGGTCGATGACCCATCGTTGCTATCCTTCTTTTCTTATCTAATGCTACAACAAAAAACTTGTGCCCAAACTTCAATATTGTCTTTTGATCTCGTCTCGCCGTTTTATGCACTTCATTACCTACAGACGCTAGCTTAACCAACGTGACCGGTCGCCTTTTCTCGGGAGCGTCGGCAGCCCGCGACAAAAAACAAACTAATTTTAAATTTGGATTACAATCTACCGAGCGTGAAAAAACGCCTTATACTGTTTACACAGCGGCGTCGTTTATTTACGCACGATCTTAATAAATCCGTGAATGACAATTTTGAGAGCAATCGACTCTTGTAATGGGCCTACAAAAAATTAATAGCTATTAATAACTTGGTCTGGTGCTGCGATTATCAATCCGCCTTTAAGCTAAGCTTTTCTAAATGAAGCGCTCCTATTTTATACCTATGAGTCCGTTTGGGTATGTACTACCCCTTTACCTATTTAAGCTGACAAAGAGCAGTGTTTCCGCTTGAGATGAAACGGATAGCAGTTTGGCTGGACACGGAATACCGGATATTCGGTCAAACTTATCTCCGGATATCCGGCCGCCGGATATTCTGCCGAATATTACCGTTTGGTGGATCGTAGGAAGTGAAAAGTAAAGTCAGTGCAAACTGTTCACGATCGTGACCCTTATATTTGGCGGGCAGGTATTGCTACACAATACCCAAATTTATCAAAGATTGCCACAATCTATCTTTCAGCACCCAGCAGCAATGTGTACAGCGACAGAATTTTCTCTGAAGCTGGCCTTGTTTACGAAGACAGGCGAAACCGCTTGTTACCTTTCAATGCAGAGAAATTAGTATTTATTCACCAATATTTGCCCTTACTACGTAGTGCTATTGTTAATTCTCTGCCTTAGCGCAGTACGAGTACTAATTTTGTAAGTTTTAAAATGAAAATTTTGAACTTACTGATTTTATTTGTTAAGTGACATAAATGTAATACTTAGTACTTAACTAAATTTGATATTTTGTGTTTTTTTAAATCCGGTATCCGGCCGGATAGCTGTTTGTTATACGGTATCCGGCCGGATAGTAATTTTAGGCCGGATAGGCCGAATACCGGATATCCGTGTCATCTCTAGTTTCCACTGATGTATTACAGTCTGAAGGGTATTCGGAGCCGGTATAATTACAGGCAGTGACGCATTCCATCTTTGTCCTCAGTGGTCACAACGTATCCCTAGCTATCTTTGTCTGCAGGTGTCCTTGAACTGCAGCCGCCACATGCTGGTACACTATAAGCTCGTTGGTCAGTTTAGTTTGGCCAATCCTCTTTCACCAAGAGAAGTCCATGCTTACTTCTTAAGACTTCCACGGCCAGATAAAGACATATAATTAGTCTGGGTTATTGCTTTAGTGAAATATAAAAGCACAACGGAAAGGATCAACTTATTGCGTATCGATACGACTTGTATTAGAAACAGTCCAGCTAATGGCCTTTCTTATCGATCCACCCAATAAAAGCTTTATGTTTGAAACCAACGAGCACTCACCATGTTGAGTGCGCCTGAGTTTTCGTCCCTTGTCAGTGATTACTCTGCGTGATTTAACGAAGCGATTCGCCGCAATAATTTACTATAGCGATCTCCGAACAAACTATAACTGCCAATTAGCCGGTCGATGCCAGTTCTCTAAGCATTTGTATATCAATGGACAAGTCGACGGCTCAAGCGAGCTGTTTACTGCGGTTTGTACAACATTGTGGTCTAAATAAAAACTTTGCAACGTTGCAACTATACAATCTCCAGTCTGTAGGCGGGGACGGAGCATAAGCATAGCTCCCATAAACTAAGTTGTTAATGGCGACTCCGATTCTTTGCGTGTTAACTCTGTCGATGTCGCTGACCGTCGCGTCGGTGTTCAGATAACGTAATTGCTGATATAAATTAACAGCTCAATTGCTTCCGAAGGGACTGACGGAATGAAATGAATTGAAATGAAATATATTTATTGCTTTAACGTAGGTAAATCGTTTTTTCAAATCTATTATCGTTTCGAAATGAGGTTTCTCTAACCGGAGAAGAAACTGCGAAAGGACCTCTACAGATATCATCTTTTTGTCATTGATCAATGTTTCGAATGACCGGTCAATATCTTCTCACGATTAATTACATTTCTAAGTGAGCCGGAACAAGATGTTACTGACGACGTAATAGTAACGCGGGGCCAAATTAACGAAACTACGAAAAGTGTCGTCAATTAACATCGTAGGGGAAACACGAAACGCTGCTGAGTAAAAGTGAACGTAGTAACGCAGCCCTAAGGCATATATGACACGGACGTTAAGTGAGTGCAGTTAAATAGAGGCGTTTGTTGAAACGCGGAGCAGCTGTTTAATATTACTAATTGAAGTTATGTGGTTTCGAGTGCGATAGCTACTTGCGCAATGAATCATAGCGCTTGTGGGAGAACGACTTACTCTTTTTTTTTTTAAGAAAATATTTCGGTCCTTAGTCTCAGCTGTTTAGCACTTGTTTATTTGTCCAAGTATGTAACAAAAATTTTACGGTTTATTATTAGTTAACAATAAGAAGTTCATCATAATCATCGTCGTCGTCGTCATCTTTACAGTTCTTTACAAATCCACTGTTAAACAAAGGCCTCCTGCAAGAAAAGTCACGAAGCGCGGTCCTGAACCACCGGCACCCGTCAACTTCTTGCAAGTCTTACTAGGTCGTCACTTTATCTTGTGTTTGGAGGCGCTACTACTCTTTTTTTGCCGGTACGAGGCTGTCATTCGCGAACATTTTTATTTCATTGGTTGTTTGTTCCTCGAGCTATATGGCCGGCCCATTGCCACTTCAGCCTACTGATACTACTATGTCGGTTCCTCTAATTTTACTGCGGATATCTTTATTACGAATTCTATCACGCGGAGAAACACTGAGCGTAACCCTCCCCATAGTTCGCTGAGTAACCTTAATCTACGCTAAGCTTTCTAATTAGCTTAGGTCATAAATGCGAGCAGCTATGCAGGTCTAGGGAAAGAGACCAGTATCACTGCGACCTAGAAGATCTATTGTGATCGCTGCTATGGCTATAGTTCACGGCTAAGCCCTATGTCTTCAATGAATAGAAGGAGTTACTAAGCCGTGAGCAATTTCATTTCTTCTGGGCGGAGTACATAGTTTCCCAGATGAGTGTTACGTTTGCGCATTAAGGGTCCGCAATCAGTTAGGATGTTAGAGGCGTATCTTCCGTTATGGAACAGAACTGACACATCCTTGAGTTGCTTAGTCCCAGGATGGACATTTGTGCTTTTTAAGACAACAGTGTCCAGTTAGGGCTCTTGCCAGAATGCGCAATTTATTTTTACTTAATCCCAGGGCTTCTGAAGCGAATTTACGATCAAAAGCCCGGATGTATATCGTAAATGTTTAGTTCTTCCGTAAGTGGTAAGGCTTTTTTGTGCCCAGGAGTCCGTCTGCCGCCATGCAGAATTGAACCTCCTGATGCATTCCGGTTTCAAGAGAAAAGAACCAGTATAATTAAAGGCTGCGAGGCATACATCTTATTACCCGATTCCTATATTCAAAGAACGTTTCTTACTCCATTCCGTACTGTTTTATTCATAAGTTGTTAAACCAGTATTTTGTTTCATAAATGGTTTCCTTTTGCACTTTCTGCACTCCATAACGGTTCGTAAGGAATTACTAAACGTTTTTTTATAATTATTGAAACCAGGCATTGGTTGATTGCACTGGCTGAAAATCGCATTCCAAGTTATCATCATCATCATCATCATTACAGCCCTTCACAAGTCCACTGCTGAACATAGGCCTCCCGCAAGTAATGCCACAAAGCACGGTCCTGAGCCACCTGCATCCATCGACTTCCTGCATGTCTTACCTTATCATTCCAAGTTATAGGTGTATTTTAATTTAAAAAACGTAAGAGTCGAAAAAGGGGCGGTTCACTCCCCCTTTCCGGCCCTTATTTATAAAATCGCGATTATCAATTATCAGGTCCACCCCGAGTTATGTTCAAATAGTTGCCCAGACCCTTTTAATTATATGTGAGCACTTATTTTTCGTAAACGACGGATTTGACTAGTAGTTTTTTTTTTACCTACTGTTAAGTAGAACTTGTAATAACAAGCAGAAATATACTTGAATTTGTCTTTTATATAGAATATTTATGAGATATCACTTTTGTACCAAAGAAAGATATTTTGGTGCCGCATGAACAAGTTTTCATTTATTTACAAGTCTAAATGGTCTATCGCAGTTAACGTGTTAAACACAAGTACTTAATTCTCTGCCTTTCTTAATCTTATTGAAGAACTTACGACACTGGACACAGGACACATTAATAAATGATGAGGTAATTTGATTTGTCGGAAATTAAACTTAGCAAGCGGGTTTTGGCGATAATGTTGCCGACTATAACTGAACGGTAACTCTTTCGTAACCAGCAATTACCCATACATGTACAGTCGACATATATTTCACTGTACTGCGATTTATGTTTTCAACTGGTGCGGCTGTTTTGGTTGAAGCACCGTAGCATATTGTTTTGAGATGACTGATACACCAACCTGTTATTACCAGTAATGCCTTAACATGAGCCGGCGTACACGACACACCCAGCCTTGATCGATGGACGGGGGTCAACGTGTGTAATGCCCTGAATGTCGACTGTTGTTCGGTCGAGAGATTTGAAAGGGAAACTGTGGTTAAAATTACGTTTGCAATTATAATGTTATAGTAGTATAGTTATTCGATCTGTTTGGGGCCGTTAGAGTTGATTTAGAAACAAAAAACTTTTCGTTTAAACAAACTAGTTTTTACGGATTTTATGGCGTATATTAATAGTTTATTTTATTTTAATTTGAAGGTAGCCGTGGTTAACTGTGACATTGGGTCGTCGTCAGTTCCCCCCGTGACCATGGGTGCTGTAAAGTGCTCGAAACGTCGGTAATATAAAATAAGTTAATATACGCGATATAATCCGTAAAAACTAGTTTTATTTAAACGTGTAGTGTTCGCGTAAACATAAGAAAACATTAAGAAAATCTTTTCATTGGTTATTAAAGACATATCCACGTTTATTTTACTACAAGTCACTTGATTTTGTCACTTTTTCACAATTTCAACGCCTAAGTCGTGTTGTGCAGAAATTAAAGACTAAGAAAATACATATATAATCAATCCCATAAAACTATATTCGACTTTCTTTCTTTTTTATATCTATATCTTTTATATCTTCTTTTATAGGGCTCCTGTCGTTAGGAATATGCATATTAATCTTTCAGATCAGAATAACTTTTGTTTTTATGTCTTGTATCATTTCTGCATAACTCGGACCAATTATGAGACAATAGTAAGACCTTTTGCCGTATATGGTGTATGGGGCTGGAAACGGGAGTAACGTATATTAGACCCATTTCTCTTTTATTACGGTACTAACTGTTAAGTTAACTTAGTTATTTGTCACTTCATTAGTGTCATAAAACTTTCCCAAGACAAGAGGATCCAAATTGTATCACGACTTCCCGTCGAAACTGCTTTCGTTTCATCGTTCTGTTAAATTTTTTCCGTGAGCTCTTTACGACTCCACAGGCTAATACACGCAACGGATGTCATTGGATATGTCAACTATTCACACGAAACTGCACCTTATTGTAAGCTGAGTAGAAACTAATTCACCGTGTACGACAATTCAGGTGTATCAGAGTGTCAATCAGAACGATATAATTTGGAACTTTATTGTGTAAATAATACAGTGTAAACTTCATTGTTGCAATGTGATCCATTCGAAATCGATTAATTCAAAGCAGACTGTTACTAAGTAAACACTCGGAGATGAAGTCTCAAATCGATTTTGATGAATGTTTATTTTAAAAAATTCTTCATGCTTTTTTGGCCAAGTTCAGATGAGTCCGTTGATCTGTTCGTCTCGATGAAACTGTTTGGACATTAAGTATTTTGTCGAGAGTTAGGTTTTTCTATAGCTTTGATTTAACAATGACTATGTTATTTGTTTAGTTCATGCATATATTCACATTAATGTCCGATTAGAGAACCGTGGTTGACCACAGATAGTAGAGAGTTCGATTTCTGTTGGCACAACTGAAATTGCTTACCGTAATTTTAAGCAGTGAAACATTGTGAGGAAATCTCCGTGCCTGAAAAATTAATAATATTTCATAGATATGCTTTCTGCTCCAACGTAGGACCAACCAGCTGTAGGACGAATTAAAGCTTTTACTTTAGCTTTTATGTTCTAACCCTATATTAATAGTAAAATGTCCGGTATTTCATGAATATTCGTATAATATACCATAAAATATGCTAAAACGATATAATTATATTATATCGTACTACTGTATATCATGGTACCCAATAAATTTTAAAAATTTACTTTGCAATAAAGTTTGAAAGTTTAAGGTCTAATGTACCTAATATACGGAAATGATTTTTGGAGTTAAAAGCATTTGTCACCTACGCAGAACATTCAATCTGAGCGCGTGAGTGCGGAGCGTTGACCCGATATCGAAAGACGACGTAAAGGAGGAGGAGTGTAAGAATATACATCATTTTAACCCCTCATTTGTCATAAGCATCCCTGACGAATTTAGTAACTTTTGCTGACCACTGAGTGGCAACACCAAATGTTAAACATCCTAACCGGTTATTTAAAAAAATCGCGTGCAAGAGATGACGGTTACAACAATAGCTGAATGCAGAGATTTATTTCTACTTTAGGATAATTGCCGGATAGATAATGATCATGGTAGCGCCATGCTGCAGCTATATTAGTAGTATAGTTGTAGCACGAATTGGCCGGCTCGACCGTAAAAGGACCATGCTTTCACAGAATACCAGCATCAAATAGCAGCTTAAAGCTGCTGTGTTTCGTATGGTGAGTGTAGAAAACCGGGGACCCATTTTACTGGAAAAGAGGCATTCCATCTTGGCTAGAGGCTAAAAGGCTGACAACATATCTGCATTTTGATTCGCAAACGAGGATGGATGTAGATGTCTATGGGCCACAGCAATCACTTACCATCAGGTGGACTGTGTGCTCGTTTGACACCCTTATCCTATGAAACAAAAGCGATGGGCTAAAGCGTATTGGGTCCTAGGTTAGATTCCTACTAAGTATATTTATTTATATTTTCGTCGCTCTAAGCGATGTTGGTATATCCGAATGTTTGTTTTGCGGTGTGTTCTTGTGTCTGTTTATAAACGAAAGAAATTCCTCTAGGGTGACCTTATTTGTGCGATCAGATACGCAGTTTTGAACGAGCAATATAACTACGATTAGTTTGATCTATTGTGGATGCTGCAATGGTTTATAGTTCACAGCTGAACCCTTAAAACTCGTAAGGGTATCAAATTTTTAAGAGACAGTACAAGTGTACCAGTGACTCTAGTTTTTACGGATTTTGTAATAACTATTACTTTTAGATTTTGTAGTAACAGCTAATTTTCCCGAAGTTACGAGTATTTTGCAGTACCATAGGTCACGTGGAGTCTTAGGTGCTCAGCGACCCAAAGTTACTACTTCTAGCGCTTTAAAAAGCATTTGAACATCCAGTACATTTAGGAATATTATACAGAAGGCATAAAATTTATGCGTTTCTCGAGTGTTCTAAGACACGAGGTGATCTAATGTTTTACGACAAACTCCTATCCTCCTCAATGTATTATCTGCTACTTAATTCTTTATTAACGCCGCCAGACGACACTATATTTGTTTCAGTGATAATAACGCCGAGGGCGCAATAAAATGGTACCTCCTAATTTGAGGGAATGTCCGTCGATAATTACGTATTCCCGATAGCGCTCAGCTCCTAAAACAAGTGCATGGACTGAATGTTAATAAAATTAAAATGGAATTCAAAGTAACTGTGATAAGGGTTGGTGCAAATGAAAGATGTTTTGCTATTTCCTTATCGAGTTCAGTAACTTCTTATTTATTTTTAACCTTAAAATATGATGTTATTAGAAATAGAATTTGCATATTTAAAATAGTTGTAAAGTTATTAATTTATTTTAGAAAGATAAAATTATAAAGTATCATTTTTTATTAAAAAAATAAATTATCAAATTGTTAATATTTTTAAATTTTGATTTTAATTCTTTACTTTTCTCTTAATGAACAAATAGTATTTTAATTTTATTATATATGTACGGGTAAATGTTATTTTTTCTATTCAATGGACGTTTTGGGATTAGTAAGCACGAAAAACCGAAGACTATTTGTCTGGTAACGAAAATTTCATCTTAGTACTCATATTTTAATCAAGGATAGATGAAGGTCTATGGGCCACAGCACTCTTTTGCCTTCGGGCGATCTTTGTATTTGTAATCCTTGCGATAGTTACTTTTATAGAAAAAAAAAAAACAACTGAACACGCAGGAAGTTAGTTAATGGATATAATTTAGGGAATCTTTGATTGAACCCTAAATTCAGTTGTATATATGTATGTGTGATATTGTTGATGCAGCTAACTTAAAATGAATGATTAGACGACGATCTATATTTGATGTGAAATCTTAAACTATAGGAATTCCAAATAAAGTGTTATTTACAATGGATTAGCGTGTGATTTATAAACAGTTGCTTTAAAGTGGATCATGTTTCAAATAGGCAATAATCTATCGTCACTTCTTACTTAGACCAAGACAGAGCAATAAAATGCGTTAAAATGGTGCCGACGACCGATTAGCCGACTCATTTGAATAAATCCTTACAATTGTATCAAATAGATAGGGAGTAAAAGACAGTGCCTGTATCAAACTGTCAACCCAAAATATCTTTGGAGATGTTAAGTGAAACCATCATTAGTCCAGTTACGTCGATAGCCCTAAGTACTCGCTTTTATCTCTGTTTTTATGCTTGATGGATTGGTTATCGCTTGTTTGTGGGTTCTACGATCACTTGACTTTTAATTCTTATAAATGCCAAGGCTGAATTGGCAATACGCAATAAGGGTAGTCGAGTGACAGCGTCGTATTACCAAGCTCTGTGTTGAGTGACCCCCACTTGTTGAAATACACAGGTACGAGTAGAGTCGGTGGATGGAAGTGACTCACCAGACTTTACATACTGCCCACATTTTGTACAAATCTATGTGGAGGGTTATATCTAGCTGTGAACTTGTGGATAGGCTGTGGCGAGTGGTTTTTTTTAGGGTTCCGTAGTCAACTAGGAACCCTTATAGTTTCGCCATGTCTGTCTGTCCGTCTGTCCGTCCTTGCTTAATCTCTGTGACCGTTAGCACTAGAAAGCTGAAATTTGGTACCAATATGTGTATCAATCACGCCGACAAAGTGGTAAAATAACAATTGGAAAAAATGTTTTATTAGGGTAGCCCCCCTATATGTAAAGTGGGAACTGATTTTTTTTTAATTTCAACACTAACGTGTGATATATTGTTGGAAAGGTATTTAAAAATGAATAGGGGTTTACTAAAATCATTTTTGATAATGTCAATAATTTCGGAAATAATCGCTCCAAAAGTAAAAAACAATGTGTCCCCCCCCTCTAACTTTTGAACCATGGGTTTAGAAAATATGAAAAAAATCTGAAAAGTAGAACTTTATAAGGACTTTCTAGGAAAATCTTTTTGAACTTGGATGGAAACAGTTTTTGTACAAAAAAGACAAAAAGTTGACAAAATAATTTCTGGACTAAGTTTGTAGTATAATCGTATATGCAAGCATTTTTTTAACTTCGTTTACATATTTTATTATCCTGAACGTATCTTTTTTCAAACAAAAAAAGAATTATTAAAATCGGTTCTCGCAATCCAAAATTACCACCGAAAACTTCTGGCACGTCTATGTATTAATTAGTAACCCAATTCCCCGAGAGATGGCGCGGTAGGTACTTATTACATTGGGTCGGGTGTTATCGAATTGTTCGGTTGGTCTCTCCTTGGCATCGCCTGCCGCGGAGCGTGCAATGTTGCACGCTCCATGTTCGCGCACGTACCCACTACCGGGAGCAGTTGCAGGAGCGCGGAGCGCTGCTGGAGCGCGAACATAATGGATACCCACCTTTTAAACTCATGAGTGGGAACACTTATTGTGACGGACGGGAATCTACGGAACCCTACACTGAGCCTGGCCCGACACGCTCTTGGCCAGTTTATTTTATATATGATAGGGTGACAAACGAGCACACAGTCCACCTGATGGTAAGTGGTTGCTGTGGCCCGTAGACATTTACATCTATCCTCGATTACGAATCAAAAAGGACAAATGTTTGTGTGATGAGCACGATCATTTGTTCTGTGTCTGGGTGTAATTTATCTATAATATTTATGTATTTAGAAATATATAAGTATGTTTATCAGTTGTCTAGTACCCATAACACAAGCTCTGCTTAGCTTGGGACTAGATGGCGTTGTGTGATTTAAAAAAAATGCAGATGCGTTGTCACCCGTGAGGACTAAGATGGAATGCCTCGTTTTAATAAAAAGGGTCTCCGGTTGTCTACACTCACCATTCGAAATACAGCAGCATTAAGCTACTATTTAACGCTGGTATTCTGTGAGAGTGTGGTCCTTCCCCGGTCGAGCCGACCCATTCGTGCAATATAACTGCAGCATGGCTCTACCACGTGTAAGTGGTAAGTGAAATGGTACATTTCACTGATAAAGTCTATGCAAGTTAACAGTTACCAGTTCACTTTATTATTAAACTTAAACCACTTTCCTTGGCATTGATTACTCTAAACTACAAATAAAATTTACATAATATGTTTATATTATTTCCAGTCCTTATACAATCAAAAACAGTGAACATAATCTATGTCGTCTTTTAATCTGATTTAACCTTACCCATGTTTAGTAACGTTTATCTACTTATAGATTTTACATTACATTTTCTTTTTATCTACATCAATCAATTTACTAATGGAAATTTTACGATCCCTCCGTAACGAAATCACTATGATAATTATTTGAAACACCTTATAAACTATTGAACTCCTGATAATAATCTCGTTTGTGAGTATGTGACGTCGAACGGTGACTTTAACCTGTTAGCATAGAAATGGGATACCATTAACTTATTTACAGCCAGCTTTGGAAATATATCGCCTCGTGTATCCGGAAATTAACAACCGGCTACAGGCTGTATTGAAAACTTTTGAGTATTTCGGTAATATTTCTGGACGACGTAG
Source organism: Parnassius smintheus behrii (assembly GCA_036936625.1). Lineage (NCBI taxonomy): Eukaryota > Metazoa > Arthropoda > Insecta > Lepidoptera > Papilionidae > Parnassius > Parnassius smintheus. The sequence goes on from JAUPFT010000001.1 coordinate 55,682,669, forward strand.
GATCTAAATCTTTGTCCCTAGTAATAAAGTCATGTATTGCTCTACACTTCGAGCAATATACAATGTCACATAAATGTTTATTACGACATCTCTCGAACAATATTCCTCTTATTCTTTATCACGACTCCAAAATAATCAAGTATCGGAAATGTTCTTCTCCCATTGTAGGAAGGATTTGTTTTAATTGTCACTCTTGAGATATGTCTCGTACTCTTGAATCTGCTCACCATCGGCGTTCTGAATAATTCACATTCTATTTACATCAGCAAGATGATCATGCCATGAGATCTTTTTGGAGTCGTCTATTACGATTTCCACAGGAGAAATGAGGATGATGAATCCCCTTAAGCTAAGGTACCCCAACGCAACAAATTAAAACAAGCTTGCTTTGTTACCAAAAACTGCGGAATATATTCTATTTATTTGTGTAGTAGTATAGCTGTAGCACGAATAGATCTGCTCGACCGGGGAAAGACCTCGCTCTCACAGAATACCAGAGTAAAATAGCAGCTTAATACTGCTGTTTTTCGTATGGTTAGTGTAGAAATCGGGGTACCCTTTTTTACTGGAAAGGAGGCATTCTATTTTAGTTCAGCGCATCCCCATTTTGATTTTTGATGGAGAATAAAAGTAGATGTCTATGGGCAACAACATCCACTTACCATCAGGTGGATTGTGTACACGTTTTTCGCCCTTATTATATTAATATATATATATATATATATATATATATATATATATATATATATATATATATATATATATATATATATATATATATATATATATATATAAAAAGTGTAATACCCTTACACTAAACTCACGTCTATAAAGTTGGAATGGTCGTTTGGGCAAACTCACTAAAATCTTTACTAAAAGTTTAGTGTTTATTTAATTATTTTTAAAGCGTTACCCCAAATTACCCCTAGTGATACTAGGATTTTCTCCTGTATCGTGGCGGCAGTTTACATACATAATACAAATACTTGTTCCGTGCGGGATTCGAACCCGCGGCCTTCAGCGCTATAACTCATGGCTAAGCTACTTGTCCACGACGCCAGAATAGCTTGATCAAAATTGGAAAACTACTAGGTTTTAATTAAGCCGGCAGTGTTCTACCTCCTAAAACGATAACCGCTTAATACAGCAGCAAATAGAAGCATCAACAATTAAGTGCTCATTTAGTGCTGTCGATATATGCAAAAATTGAGAATATATATCATCATCATCATCAGCTTGCGGCAGTCCACTGCTGGATATAGGTCTCTCCCAAGGCGCGCCACTTAGCCCGATCTTCGGCTACACGCATCCAGTTTCTACCAGCCACCTTGCGCAGATCGTCGCTTCATCTGGTCAGGGGGCGTCCCACACTACGTTTGCCTAAACGCGGTCTCCACTGCATAATATATATATATATATATATATATATCAACAAATAAAATATATCGCCTGCATCTGAATAAAAACCCTTTTAATTGAACGAGCGGTGCAATAAAACCAGCCTACATCTTGCAGCCCTTTGTCAATGAAACCTACACAACTTTTTTATATTTTCATGGCAGCACGACTTAAGAAATTTGAATACGTCTGTGTGTTTTTTTTTGCCGCTTTTATTAATGTTGATCCATTAACAGTTTTTATTGGAAGGAAAAAACCCGTTGTGGCAGCACAAATTGGTCCCAGACCGTTGGGATAAAGCGATGCTTTTTATTGATACGCTCCATTTTATGACAGGATTATTTCATAAAATTTTATTTGTCTGTATTTTTTTCATTATGATATTAACAGCAATTGAAATATCATCGTATTTTTACTTTGATTGCTTTCCATCATCAATATTTTAATTATATACTTCATCTTCAAGGAGTTTTTACAACCTTTTTATTATATTTGCTTGATTATCTGTGCCTTTTTGGTTTAATAAATTTGTAATCAATTTTGAAGCACTTGCACCCGATTGTGTTGAAATTTGACATACTTATGTAATCCACTGATCTGATCATGCTGGCCGTATCAAGGTTAATAAAAGTTAATATATAATAATTGTTTAAGTATAATTAATTATATTTTTGGTTTGTATGAAACAAGCCAAATGTATATGTCAAACATATATGTACATTAGCTTGTATCATAAAAAATCGAACGTATTTATGAGCATAGTATATAGATAGCTATTTAATGCTTCGAACAGACAAGCGCCTTCTTAATACAACGCACGTGCCTACTGTTTGTGGAGTTAAATTAGCTCGTTTTACATTTACTGAATTAAACATAGCTATACGAGAATACGTCGTGTAGTGAGTAAGAAATCCACTACCCTATATCATCAGTTATAGTAGTAGTAGCGGTGTTGTAAGACGACAGAGGAGAATTTAAACCGGAGATGGAGAGTAGGATCTTCTTGCCGCCTGTCGAGCGTAGCAACGGTAAAAATTCACCCTCTAAGGCAATAATGAGAGAAGCCTGCATTTAGTGGACTTCAGATAGGTGGTAATGTTGTAAATTTAATTTTTATACGTTTGGGGAGTGCGTGTATCATAGTTGTGGATTCCAACTTCCCCTTTTCATTAAAGGTCAACGAAAGTTATCATTCTTTCGTCATTAAATTTAACGAACTCTCATAAGTTCATTTTTATATCAGTCGAGTGACAACTTGCTCCCAGTTCTTACACTTAATCAAAGAGGGTTGACGATCGGTGCCAGGCTTTCGTGCCTTAACATGTCGTTAACGAGTTGGTTATACTAATATACCTACATAGAGGAGGACATAATATTCTTTTGGAATATGAAGAAGAATATTCACCGAATAATGTATAAGCCTTCCATCATATAAACAATTGCTGCTAACTTTAATCAAATAAAGAAGTGAGAGCATCTTATATGTAATGGCATATTGACCGCATTTATTTCGACTGTTACCCATTCATTAAGCAACGATATCCTGCGAGCACGCATAGATAGAGAGAGTATTCCCATTGAATCCTAAATAGAAAAGTAACCCACTTAGAAACTGGACGAATAGGGGTGGAGCCAAATGATATGATAGCCAAACACCGGCTTATAAACTTATAATGGTGGGAAAAAACATTTTAGCTGACGTTATTTTGTCAAAATCAATATGATGCAAATAAGTTTTGTTTAAACGAACACGTATTACTAGACAATTTTGTATACCTGTGTAAAATGGCAGTTATCTTAGTCCTCAGGAGTAACAACGCATCTGCGTTTTGATTCTTAATCGAGTATAAAAGTAGGTGTCTATGGGCCACAGCATCCGGTGGACTTTGTGCTCGTTTGACACCCTTATTTTGTATAAAAAAGGCAATTAGGTATCGTGTGATAAAATCGTATACAATTGTTTGATTAATTTTGAAAAAACAACACTATTAAAGACTAAAAGAGCTTAACTGAATAGTGTAAAACAAAACTCCCGATTGTTCAACGTGTATTCGCGCAAGCCTACTACCTCCACTATTTGATATAAATGTCTCTTACCCTACATAAATGATGTATATTACATATAGAAAGCCTGCAAAAGTTTCTGACAGATTTATTCGAGAAAGTTCTGAGCACTTGCAGGTGCAAATCAAAAATCGGTAGCAGATGCGTGTCATACCGACATTGACCCTATCAGATCTCGAGTGCGCCACAAATCGATTCCGCGGAGCCAATAGGGCCGCGACTGACGCGCGAACTCCGGTCGACGACCCGCGCCTTGCGCCCGCGCAGACAATTTGCATAGTCGTTATATCACGAATGACCATAACTGGTCGGACGATATAATTTGTACGATTGGACCGACAGACGCACTATATGTTGCCATCATGTACAATTAGGTTATATTTAGCATACTATTATATACTATATTTCTACCGTTACAGCCTATTGAAGTCATAATGTCTTACAACATAAGCTTCTAGAAGATTTTAATTTTTAGTCGTATTAAAAACATACTGCTGACCATCTTCTGATTTGTTTCCCTCTGTCGCCTCTTACGATACCCACGGGACGATATGGGATAGTGAGTGTATTATGACACCAGCAATTCTTCATCAATACCGGGAAAGGATCATGCTGTCACAGAATACTATCGTAATTTTTTTTAATAAGATCAACGTGGCAAACGATCACACAGTCATCCGGATGGTAAGTGATTGCTGTGGCCCATAGACATCTACATCTATCATCGATTACTGTAATCATAGTGCAGATGCGTTGTCACCCGTGAGGACTAAGATAAATGCCTCGTTTGCATTTAAAAGGGTCTCCGGTTCTCTACACTCACCATACGAAACACAACGGCGTACAACTATACCTCGTATTCTGTGAGAGCGTGGTCTTCCCCCAGTCGAGCCGACCCATTCGTGCTACAATTATACCACTAATATAGCTCCAGTATGGCAAAAAATAGTAGATTAATGCTGTTGTTTTGTTGTGACGTTGTGTGACGAAATGTGCTGTTACGAGAACCGAGGACCCTTCATACCGGTTACGATTCATCACATCTTAATCTGAAGGTTAACTAGACATCTATTTATCCCCAGTTTGATGTATACCATGTACTCGTATAAAAATCTCAGCTGCATTGTGATACGGTAGAAAGAGCTTACCCTATCTCATTAAGATTATTGTAAAAATCGATTAAGTAAGATATCACGAGATTAACATCGTAAAATCCGGAATTTTAGATAAGATAAATTGAACGATAAAATTCTATATTCATGGTTAGATTTACGGAACTATCCGTTGCAGTGAGAAGAACGTGCATAAATTGTTACTCTCTCGCTACTTATGACAAATCGATAGGAAAAGGAATTGAAGTCAGCTTGAGAACAAGTCTTCAAAATCGTATAGTTAACTATAGTTAACTATAGTTACTAGTTATAAACTTGAATCTTTGAATTGGAAATTCGACTCGTATCAAATACGATAAGTTTTTGATACAAAAGTTTTAATTGCCAGTTGCGTGTTGTACGGATGACATCCGGAATTCGGCCGCGGCACATTATTCTAACATTAGTGCCTATCTGTTGAACATTCAATGTGCTGTTGAACGTCCTCTTGAATTTCATTGATTCGTTTATGTGGTATCTATAGACTCTAACGAACGGTCAGCCTTTGAAGGTGGTTGAGTCGAGTTTAAAAAAACGTGTTTCCTATTAAAATAAATATCTATATACTGAATGACCTTTTTTGCCGTCTGGAAAAGAATATGGCATAACATGTTAACGGAGCAGAAGCAGATGGCACTGATATTTTACAAAAAAATAAAAACAATTTTTTTTTTAATTAAATTAATTAGTTAATTAAAATCTATCGAAATTCAAGTCATGTCCACCCTAGACTACTACCCTGCGAAGTGACAAGGTCAAAAATGCCTATTAAATTTATTGTTTTTTCGCCGTTCGTATAGTAGGGTGGATATGATTTGAATTTCGATAGATTTAAATGAATTAATTCATTTAATTCAAAATTTTTGTTCATATTTTTCGTAAAATATCAGTGCCATAGGCTTCTACTCTCGTTCACATGTTACACCATATTTTTCAGACGGTAAAAAAGTATAGATAGGTAGGTCCTTTGAAGCACAATTATTTTAAGTATATATGAAGTTCGCCAAACCGCAGTGGAGCAGCTGAGTGAGTTTTAGACCGCTCTATTATCCATTCTAAAATGAAAGGAACCCTGAGTGAATAGTTTTAGGTTGGTGTTATATCTACCAACATAATAAACACTAACTTAATAATTTATTTATTCATTTCAAGTTCTAGTATAAGAAGGAATGTTATTATATATTCCTTAAAAATATTCGTTTTAATAATATTGCATAACATTAGTACAACCGTGGAAAGAACAATCGTACTTGTACCGTACCATTACCATTGCCATATCAAAAAGTCCACTGCTAAACAAAGGCCTCCCCTATAGATTGCCTTTGCCATAGTTGCCACCCTTGGCTAGCAGGTTGGCAACCGTAGTTTACTTTATTCAGTTGTTATCAGGACGATGCTGCCCGTCTCCTATCCCTCGGGATAATAGGGGTAAGTGGATATCCTTACGTAATACTCGGTAAAACAATGATAAATAAACTTACTATGGTTTAATATAAGACTTACTTACCTCCCTTTGTTTACAATCAAGTTTATCGACATAGATTCGAATGTTGGGATAACATCAAGTGGTTATCAAAGGTTGTGATCGGCTACGTGGAGTAGTTGCGAGCCCGGCGTTACGTGCGCGGCCGCCGCGTGTCGCTGCGACCCGTGGACGCGTGCTGCCTCCACAATGCATCGTGTCGTGGGTGGAGCTCAATAAGGCATACATTACATACGACAGACGCATTATCGACATGGTCTTTGTTGTGTCAGATTTTAATGTGACGTAATGTTTATATAGTTTTTTAATTTTTCGTTATTTATGCGTGTTTATAAAGGATAGGGTTGTGTTTCCTACTGAATCGTACGAATTATTATCTAAAGTCGTCAGTAAGAAATCACTTTCAGAGTTCTAATTCAAAAAAAAAGTTTATATAGGTATTTGAAATTGCTTCTCCCATTTCGTATTTGAAATCAATAAATGAATAAAATAAAATATTACATAAATTAAACTCGAAATTCTGCCTTCTACTATTAATCTCATGTTTAATGGGAACCATTTATAATTTTCAATATTTTTTAAACGAAATTCCTTCCTTAGGATGTCTTCGAATTTGCGTGGTAATATGTTACTAGTTTACAAAAATTAAAACACATGAATGTTTATACACACACATATTTGTCTAAGAAAGAGGTTCAAATTTCACCAAAGTAAAAATAATTAGTTTTTATCACGTTGCTATGATGAAATCACGAATTTATATTACTTGTTTAGATAAAGGGATAGAATTGATGGTGTTGACGGTTGATGCAGTTATTCAAATGATAGCTGCGAGTTCTAGCTATTCGTATTTTTTATTTCATACATTTTATTAAATAATGCATACTCAATAGAATATTGGGTTACCAGACGAATTTTAAGTTTTCAATTTAAATCAGAAATGAAAAAATTATTCAGAGAAGTTAATTTCGATTGTCATAAAATTATTTTATTACTATATTTATATTATGTGTTCCTTCTTTTGAGTTATACAAATACATTCCTATCATAATTTATTCAAGAAACGATTCAATTAATATGAATATGAATTATATAAATAAAGTTGATTAATGCGTAATGAAATATTTTTCGCATGTTAGCGTTTGTTATTTACATAACTCAGCAGTTTTAACTGACTTCCAACAAAAGAGGCGGTTCTCTATTCTTTCGAATATTTTAATTTTATAGTGATTATATAGCATATATAATTTTTTATTACGATATTATCCTTGCAGTCATTATTCTTCATCGCCAGTTTCTATATAATATTAAAGTACCAAACACTCTTTCACTAAACTGACTGAATCCACTGTTGTGATATAGAGATCGTGAGGTGTACGCCTCAGGCTTATATTACATATTTATACTATAACATGTTTGAAACCGTACACAACCCTGATTTTGTTCTTTCGAAATACTTGTGCATTTGCCAAACGGATATTGAGTTTCTTAATTTCGTTTCACTTCCTTTGACTTTCTATTAATACTTATATTTGTGTTTCCTGTTTTGTTTACTTCTATCATAAAATGAAGTGTGGCACACTTCCCACATTCTATCTAGAGAACTAGTACGCACTACCTGGATACACAATTTAATTAAACAGCAACAGACAACTTTAGTACTTTAGTATTTTCATATAATTTATCTCGATTTATGTGAGCTGCCCTGGTACTTGCGATTGACAAGCCATCAGCGAAGCGTTTCTATTATCGAAAGCGCTCACATAAATGATTAATGTTTTATCATCTGCTCCTTATTTATTGTACATATATCTTCGTCTTCTTAAGCCTCTCCCGTTGTATCTTTAAGCTTGGCAGGCCGATTGACGATCGAAGTACCAGACGTTTTGCACTATGTCGCTACTACCCGTCGGCGTTCTGGGTAGTCTACGCGCTATAGAAATGGAGGAAATGGAGATGGGAGATTTCTGAATCTCGGCAATAGCGTCAACTACCGGGTCCAATTGGAAACTAAACTATCACACACACAAAAAATCTCATCAAATCCAGCCTATAGGAGTCCAGCCGCTTAGGAGCAGTTCAGTGACAAGCACGCCTACAGTAGAATATATCTAAAGATTTATTCGTATGCTTTCACTTTATTATTTGTATCCTTTGCTTTGAAACTATTGTTCGGAAGAGTTCCGCTAGATGGCATTATTCTTTATTATTTATCGAATTTCACTGTAGCTGTCTCCGCCAGCGATTGCCATCGCGCTGATTGATAACTTCAGTTTGCAAATAACATTGGTTCAAGTGAGTTTTGAGTTTTCAGATTTTTCCTAAAACCTTTAATCTCTTTTGGGCTAACAATTATATTGAGTTCAAAATTATTTTAACACTGTAAAATATGAAAATGTACAAAACATGTTTGTAAACTACTTTATTATTTCGTTTTTCATCTCGAGGCTCTTGCTCTCAATTTTCAGAGCTTTTGTAGCAATAAGAACATATGAAATATTTCACTCATTAGATGTCGCTAGTTGAAACTGCAGTGAAGTTTTTTTTATTACATCATGTCATTTAATTAAGAAGTTAGTTTTAAATAAAAATTGGTGAATTTCTACAGTATTATATTAATACACAAAACAATGCCTCAGTGGCTGTTTAATTTTTTTGTTAAAAAAATGTGGTTTTTTTTGTTTATTTTAATCTAATTGTTTTTTTTTTATAGCATTGGGTGACAAACGAGCACATAGTCCACCTGACAGTAAGTGGATGCTGTCGCCCATAGACATCCATATTTATCCTCAATTAAGGATCAAAATGCAAATGCGTTGTCACCCCCTGAGGACTAAGATGAAATGCCTCGATTCCAGTAAAAAAGGGTCTCCGGTTCTCCACACTCACCATACGAAACACGGCAGTATTACGCTGCTAATTTACGCGGATATTCCGTGAGAACGTGGTCCTGCCCGGTGGAGCCGACCATTCGTGCTACAACTATAATATAGTTGCAGTGTGGCTCCACCACGTAAAGATAACATATAAATAAGACAGAAAGACTACTCAACCTACTATGAAATCTGTCAAATATTACACCTCATTTTTGGCGCTGCACTGATGGCAAAAAAAGTCGTGGATACCCTCACTAATGCGGCGCGCTGCTTTTACGTGTTAGTGGACTTAAAATGTCCTAAAATAGTTGCACATCTCACGCTCAGACTTGTAGGTTTCATCACATTGTTTTCCTTCACATCCGAACACGTGAGAACATATATTGAATCTTAAAATCAAAAACACTATTTTTTATTTATTCAACATAATAGAGGTTTAAACTGTTCAGCAGTTCGTTGATAAAAAAAAGATATTACTACTCGTCAATAGAGGTTATTTCTTGTGAATAATTTTGTGCCCATATAATGGAAAAAATGTCGAAAGACTTTTAAATTATACGCATCAGTTGTTTTGAAATGTCGTGTCCAACCAATAACATAAAGTAAACTCGGTAATTCCAAGTTAATTTTCATTCGCAACGGTTTCACATTTCTATAACAGACATGTCGAATCTGAGTCCGTCTGAACCGGTGGTTAAACCGAGGTCGGAGTGGTAGCCCGAGGTGGTACGAGGCCAATCTAGGGAATGCGGCCCTCGAGGGATCCCGTGTAAGTGCCTGTTCTTTTCCACAAACCAGTCGTAAGGCCTCTGTTGTGCAAGTGATCATTTATTGCTGTTCTAAGATCTATAACCAACTAACGAATCGGATTTATCGTTTGTGCATATTAACGGTTAAAATTATAAGCCTACTTCATAAAAGAAGGAATGTATTAATTCAGTTCTACCTACGTTTTGACAGGCCTGTTGGTCTAGTGGTTAGTGACCCTGACTGCTATGCCGGAGGTCGTGGGTTCGATTCCCACCCAGGACAAATGTTTGTGTGATGAGCACGATCATTTATTCTGTGTCTGGGTGTAATTTATCTATAATGTTTATGTATTTAGAAATATATAAGTATGTTTATCAGTTATCTAGTACCCATAACACAAGCCCTGCTTAGCTTGGGACTAGATGGCGTTGTGTGATAGTTGTGGAATATTATTATTATTATTATTATTATTACGTGTTTTGGTGTTGACATTTAAATTAAAAGAAAATTCCACTTCTGGTGGTGGGGAAACATAGAACATGAATGTTTTTAATGTCGACTGTTTAGACGATTTTTTTTAGAATACGGGTGACAAACGAGCACATAGTCCACCTGATGGTAAGTGGATGCTGTGGCCCATAGACATCTACATTTGTCTTCGAATAAGAAACAATACGCAGATGCGTTTTCACCCCTAAGGACTAAGTTGGAATGCCTCTTTTCCAGTATAAAAGGGTCTCCGGATTTTTACACTCACCATACAAAACACAGCAGTATTAAGCTGCTATTTTACGCTGGTATTCTGTGAGAGCGTGGTCCTTCCCCGGTCGAGCCGACCCATTCGTGCTAAACTATACTACTAATATAACTGCAGCATGGCGCTACCACATAGAGAATATAACCACTACCACGTATAGATCTAATATGATTAGGTTATTCTCGTTTGAAAGGTGTCCTAATTGAAAGTGCTCTTAGCTATGTTTCAAGAAAATCTATTTAGCCGTTTGAAGCTCTTTGTTTCAGGGGTTTTAATTTTTTTTAATTTAAGTTATTCTTTTAACTCTTTGATGCACTGTGTTTTAACACAAACTGCTATTATGTTAAAGTTATTTTGCGTGTCATTGTAATTGAAATAGCATTCATACATAAATCATTACAATATCATAAATACAATTCTTGTTAGTAAACATGGTAGCGCGCCTTCTAAGATTCAACCATGATTTATAAATGTATTTATGTCCTCTGTATATGGGCTTGAAATACTTCATGAATGTAATCAATCCATAAAACCAGCCATCACGTCCTCGCTTTTGTACCTTTATGTTTATGCTATTATTTATATTAATTTTTTACCATTTTACTCGTCATACATATCTCAAGATTGCATTCTATTCCTAGTGTAAAATCATGTAGTAGAAGAACTTTGCCTCATGGTGTGGTTGACATTTAACGAAAACTATTATAGTATAATAATAATATAGTTTATTTAGTTCCAAATATACACACAAATTAACATAACAGAATAATTTAATGGAATGAACTAAAAAGGCGTCTACTCAGCAGAAATGCTATAGAAACCATATGGTGGTAACTACAACTACTGATTTTCAGTAAACGCCAGATACATAGGTGGAATAAAATAAACTTAACTAATCACAGGTTCCAACACTTACAAAAATACACACACTTATATAAAAAAACGCACTTACAATTTTTTTAAATAAAAATAAACTGCTAACATTTGGGGAAAAGGCACAACAAAAAGCCAACGCAACAAAAAAGCGCAACAATAGGCATGTCCAAGGCACAAAGTACAACAGATATCAAAGAATTACTCATTTTATTATACATAATATGGTTTGTTTAGTGAATTAGTGGGACAATTTTACAATTTTTTGTTTCTTTAGCAACTCCGCGAAAGGCTGCGTCCACATTTGATCATCTTGGTGTATCGTATCTTCCTTGAAATTGCACTGCTGTGTTCAGGTCTCAAGGGTTAGTATAGTTACAATATGTAAGGCAATCTATCAGTATCCTCAGGGGTGATAACGTAGCCTTCTTTGTTTGAAATTAGCTGCTGGTGTCCACGGACTGCGGTAGTCACCATCAGGTAGACTCTTAAGTTCGTTTTTCACTTCAATTTAATAAAAATAATAGAAATTAGGATATCCGCACATCCGCAGTAGGACCAGAGTAACCAACATAGCCCAACGGATTAGTAAGCTGAAGAGGCAATGGGCCGGCCATATAGCTCAAAGAACCGATAACCAATGGAGAAGAAAGATTCTCGAGTGGCAGCCTCGTACCGGTAGGCGTAGTGTAGGGCGACCCCCCACTAGATGGAGTGACGACCTGGTAAGACATGCAGGAAGTCGATGGATGCAGGTGGCTCAGGACCGTGCTTTGTGGCATTCTTTGGGGGAGGCCTATGTTCAGCAGTGGACTTGTGATGGGCTGTAATGATGATGATGAATTTATTGATTTAAATTGTTTCAAACGAATGTTCTCAAAAATATTTAAAACATAATAAAACTGTAACTGTTTAAGTATGCAAATTAAACTGCTCGTCTGATTTGGTCTTTAATAACGGCAGACAGCAAATCATTGTTGTGACACAAAAACCTACTTTTAGTTATTGACTTCATTTAAAATAAACGTCGCGTTGTGTGACTCACACGCGGCATGAAGCAATTGACTATTGCTACGCTAATGGATAGCGTCAAGTCATCGAGTCGCCGTCCGTAAACGACGAGAACTTGTTGTGAAGCAGAGATTTAGAGTATTCGTGTATCCTTTGGTTTTCTAAAACGTTCGAGTCGTATCCGAGTTGTAGCGCCGTTTAGCACGGTGACCTGACCCCGGGCGTGCGCGCCCGAACAATCTTATTGATTCAATACGAGATTAAGCGGCGTCCGTGAATATTTCCATTCTGATTCGCGGTCCAAAGCCCGATTGAACTCGCACCCGGATGTCATGTTCGATTTACATTTTGCTCTCTTGTTGCGGAGTCCGAGGGCCGTGATCCGATGTATTCATGATTGACGGTGGCTTCTTCCTACATATTAACTTACCGGTTCAAAAAAAAGTTACGTCTCACTTCGCGCTTGACGTCGGCCCGAGCATCAGGAACGCGGGTTGGCTTTAGAAATGTACAGCCGGTGTGAATAGCTAATGTCGATTCCCGAAATAGAACATACGGAATTCGTGGCAAAAAATTGTGACAATTGCTGAACGCGTCAAGCCGCGGGTTTCCCAACGAATCTGTATTCATTGCGAGTCGCAGCTCGGTTTGTTTATGTCTTAGGGGTCTTGGGGGAAGACCGAATTTCACATCGTGCTTTACGCGAGGCTTCTTCCGTCCGCCTCTAAAATTTTAACAATTCGATAAAACATTTATTTCTAGAATTCTAGAAGTAAAGATAACAAACGATTATCCGTAAGTGAATGCTCCAGCTCATATACACCTACATCTATCGATCGATTAGTCGGGTAAGTCGAATAGAAATCAAAATGTAGATGCGTTGCCACCCTTGAGGTCGAAGATACCACCATCTTTGTCCTCAGGCCACATTATAATTCTCTCTGGTTCTCTAATCACTATAAGCACAGCATTGAGCTGCTGTTTTTGCCGGTACAGCCATGCTGCAGCTATTTTATGGACGTTGCAAGAACCCAGATACCGGGACATCTCCATGGGGAAGGGACCACGCTCTCACAGAATACCAGTGAAAAATAGCAGCGTCATTTGGCCACAGCATCCACTTACCATCAGGTAGACTGTGTGCTCGTTTGTCATATTTATATTAAAAATAGGTACATAGCTACTTTGAAAGAAATCACAGATACGAAGCAGTCGCGTTCGTTGCTAAGCGTGCTTGCATTTTGTTAGGCGAGCGCCCGAGGCTAATCATGTCTCGGTATAATAAAGGGTTGTGCGCGTCGCTGGCTGGGCTTTAGATTTATGGAGCGGGCAGGTCGAAAGTAGTCGTCGCAGATGCGTACAATACACGTTAGCCAAGTCAATACCGCGATAGCTCTCGTATAAAACACGCAACCTACACACTACATTGTAATTGATCGTGAACTTATCGTTTGCCGTGTACGATTCCTAGAATTCAATATTGAATACTGGAGGCCACGCGCGAGGCAATTAAAAGTAAGAATCTCCAGCTATTGTTACATATTCATCGTGCGAGTGCAACATGACAGGATCACGCCCATGTCTATATTTATGCTGATCGAAGACCGATATCTGATCGGCGTTTTGTTCTTTTAGTTTGATAGACTGACTGCGTAAGTTACTGTTACTTTTAACAATTACCTGATCGTTAATTATAGATAATATCATATGTCTTACGAATATTTTTATTTAGTTTGTCAACTAAGTAGTTAAAAATTATCGTTAGAACTTATTAAAAGCCCACTGCCGAACATAGATCTTCCACATAAATTGCCTCCTAACGTGGCAGGCTGGTTGGCCACCGCAGTTTATTATTTTATGTGTCAGACTCCTGATTTGTTAATCTTGTGGCTTCCTACGACCCCCACGGGACGTTACGTCTTACACCGCCAATATACGGTTAAGCGGTCTGTTGGAACTTAATTTTAATCTTTTCTTTTCTCTTTTTTTAATAAAACGTTACCCCTACACTAGGATTTTCTCCTGTATCGCGGGGGCAGTTTACAAACATAAATTGCACAAGGACAAACATCCAGACCCGGAACAATTATTTGTAGGCTATACAAATACTTGTTCCGTGCGGGATTCGAACCCGCAACTCCCAGCGCAGCCACTCATTGCTAAGCCACTACGCCACGGAGTCGTCAAAATCTACCAATAATAAATGTTTAATTTAGAATTTCTCAGTTTCGCCATACAGTGGTCGTTTCGGGATAAATCAAGATAAACTACCGACCATTCCATATTTATTATGCAATTGGAGCTTGTGTACTTGTAACACATTTGGTGGTAGTTTAAAAGCGTAATGATGTTTGTATTGCGTTATCTACAATCTCGCACCACAGGCCCAACGGCGAGACGTTTGAAGCTTCAACGCGATCCTTTACCAGCGGTTAAGTGGTCTTATTAATCTCGATCACTGCTTCATTTATGCTAAACAGTTGGCTATGTTTCTTGGTTTGGTTTAGACTTAATGCTACTATGGGATTAGTGTCTGCCAATTAATCGTACGTATGAGAGTATACATATAATCACACCAGCGCGAGTTACTGGTATTAGTGAAAGAGGTATCAATTTTAATGTCTCATGTTCCTTTTTTCACTAAATATTTATATTATTAATGAAGAAATAAAATGTGCCATCTACGTTGTTACAACAAATCTAATAATCCTGTCCTGAGCAAATGGCTAATCTCCGTTGAGACCGGCCGCCGTACCGGAATTCGATCTCGAATACATTATTAGGATATACCACATACATTGATATACTTGGCTATAAATTCCAAATAACTAATTTGTATAACATGTCATAAAGGTCTTTTGTCCTTAATTATTCGAAGAGGATCCACGTTTTTGTATACACAAGGGGTGCGTTGGCGTTTGCACGTGTTCGTAACTCGACCCTTATGATATAGATAATAATTCCGTGTAGTACCCCGCCCCAGACCTCGTACAATAAAGAGACTGGGATAATCCAATGAAAGTTTGAATTTACTTTTCTTTGTGGTCAACTCTTTTCGAAGCTGATAACTTCAATCTTTGTACTGATCTCTTATATATATTATTTAAATCATTTTTTGCCTACTTACACCTTACCCTTAGATTTTCTCTATACGTACCATACTAAATACGGCAGCATTATGCCTCTATTTTGCGTTAATATTCTGTGGGAGTCCCTTCACAGAATCTAAACTTACTACAGCCTATTTAAAGTATTATCGTGGTTCTATCAAACGAGATTGTAATATATCTATTGATATATTACAATCGCGTAGTTTGTAACATATTTGCTAAAGTTTTCTTCATGTAATTTCGAATCAACACATGCAGTCCGAATGTCGAAATGTCGTGTTGTCGGATTATTTTGTATGACACAGCATGCGTTGCTGAACTGTCCGTCATTGTCTACAGATCACCAGACATCATGTGCAATGTCAACGGTTCACCTTGACGATAGAATTCGGTTTGCATGTCGGCATCAATCGCGGGCAGGCGTGTGGCGATCAATAGACTTCGGCGGATGTTGACGTGCGGGCGCACACAGACTAGCTTTAGCGAACAGAGAATTTCGCAACTCTAATGTAATAGAAGTTCTAGGTTTAACCTTTTTATAGTTATTATATTTATTTTTATATTCAGTGTCTGCAGATCTATATGATCCCACAATTTCTTGACCAAATCTGTAATACTTAATACTATATAACTATACTAAATAAAATTTAATTTAGTAAACTGAGTGAAGAGTAACTAAGGAATTACGAATACTTAATTAGTTTACTTTAAATGAAAAAGCACTTTGTTACAAAATTTTTAATAGAATTTTTTATCAACATTGTATACTTTTTACATTTTAACGCCATGCTGCAGCTATATTGGTAGTATAGTTGTAGCACGAGAGGACCACGCTCTCTCAGAATACCAGCGTAAATAGCAGCTTAACGCTGCTGTGTTCCGTATGGTGAGAGAACCGAAGACCCTTTCTGTAAAGGAGACGTTCCATCTCATGGGTGACAACGCCTCCGCATTGTGATTCGTAATCAAGGATAGATGTAGATATTTATAGGCTATAGTAACCACTTGCCCTCAGGTGGCCCTTATCCTTTAAAAAATACTTATACATAGTATCAGTCGCCAGTCACATCGGATCAGATCGGAAGTCATGAGATTTTTGTGACATTTCCTTAAGTTTTTAAGAGCTTTGAGATGTCTGGTATTGTGATCGTCATTACGCCTGTTTGTGTTTTAGACTTAAGGTAAAAGATTTATCAGGGCATGGTATTCTGATACATATTAGTTAATCAACCGAGTAGTAAGTATATGCCACCCAGGTGTGTTTGCTTTAGAAGATCACAGATCTTTCCATCTGTGGACTTTTGGAGCATGATGTCTATATCACTGTAAGGATATTGATTGATACTCTCAAGTAATAGTGGGGCTTAAGATTACAAAAAGAATATACAAACATTTAAAGATCATTCATTGTTACTCTGTGCGAAGGCAGCGCAAGCTGCGCGCGCGCCTCGGGCGCACACGAGAGCGTGTGTGTGCGCGCACGTGCACGTCTGTGTGAGTGCGTGGGAACGGGCGCGGGGCGGACGCGTGCGCTCGCGTCGCTCCGCAACAACGCTTCGACACGCATCGCACGAAAATTCGTCAGTTATTTGCTTATATTTTTCATTGATATTAGGACTTTGAGATGAGTAACGTTTCAGCTACACAGCTCAGCTACGCAATATTAAGCTTTATACTTTCGTCCTGATACTCTATCATTATCACTGCCGGGTTTTAAAAGTTTATTTTCAAACGATGTCAATCACTTTTTACGTTTTATTCCTATAGAATGGTTTTTGATTAGGTATAGATAATTTACCAAAATATAGTGTAATAAATGACAGGATTTCGTATCTTTAAAATTGATATTTAAATACATTTCTTTTCGACTCACAAAAGATTAATTATGATAAAATATATGTAGGTACCTAAAAAACTTTGGAAAATGTATGTTTTATTTAAAGCCATTTTTTTTAACATCTTGGCTAAGTCCCTTTCTCCCAAACTGCATCATTCGATTATCGTGTCATAAGTCGCGGTGAGCACGATTGGGCATTGGTTTTTACACTTTGTTACATTGATTTATATATTAACTCAATGCTTTGTTATTTGTTTAGTGGCAACTTTGCCACAACGACTTAATCTATTGTTTGCTTAGATCGGTTCGTTTAGGATAGGAAATGAACTACGATCAGGTTTTGAACGGAGCATAAAAGGAAGGTTGATCGTTGATATTCAAACATTTTTTAAGCTAAAATTGTAATTGAGTTGCAATTTTAAAAAAAATATGTTGATGTATTTTCACATAAGTGCGTAAGAAAAGATTTCAACGAAAATCAATTTTTAATTTGTTTTTTATAACTTAATTACTATTATCGTTGTTGTTAACTGATATATTATTGTAATTTTTATCTAACACAATAGCCTTGCACTGGTACTCTGTGAAGGCCAAAGCATTTCATATTCAGAAGAATGTTATAAGTATTAAAACATTTGTAGCCTTTTCTGGAACTACTTAACACCAGGTAAACTGTTCGTTTATTAGTTCAGTTTTATACATTAAAAAAAAACTAATAGGTCAATCTAAACAAAAATATAGATTTTTATCTTTTGAGTACAAAAAAATGAATCAAGAAGTTCATTACCATATGACATTGCTTTTTAATTTGTTTGCAAATATTAAAATAAATTTGAACAAAGTATTAGCTACTAATGTGTCATTTACATAATCTGTAACGTTTTTCTATGACTAAATTATAACCGCCAATTGATGATCATTCCTTGCATTTATTAAGAAAATATCATTAGTAATTTTTTATTTATTCATTTTGAAGTTATATTTTGAATTCAATACAATTATATAACTTTTTTTCATTAGACAAACTCTTTGCTGATATTTTTGTATTTGATAACATTGACCCAAAAACAAATTTATTGAAATGATTACTAAATAAATTTGATAAAGCTACAAATGAAATCTAAATTGAAAGCTAACTTCGGAGACTAATAATGATAAATTTTCTATTCCTAAGTAAATTTATGAATAATATTGGCATATTTTAGCAAAAATTTAATTCTTAAAGTAAACATAAAATGTGTTTAAAAACATAAAATATGAAGCGTGAGGAGCGAAATTGGCCCGCGCCGTGTTGCCGCCGGGTATGCCTCCATGCCCTATAATGTTTGTCCTCAGGCAACGCTATCATAAAAATCCAGTTTGGTTTATTTTTATTTTTTCGAGTAACCGTTGAATTATCCGACCTGCACAATCGCTTGCCTCAGCTCGTACCTCATTATCTGATCTTTAGATGCCTGAATATAAGCTTGTACGGTTTTATCCTTATACTGATTTTATTATGTTTAATTAATTAATTTAACTAAAATAAATTAATATTTTCTTCACTTCCTTAAACTTCTGATACATTTAAATCCGGCTTTGTTGAAAATATATAGTCTTTACGCGTTTCATTTTATAACTTTAGAAGTATTAAAGTAACGTCATCACATTAGTGCAGCGTGTTCAATTAACGAAAGAAAGTAAGTTAAAGCACAGAATAAGTAATAGTACTACGTAGTTAAAGTAACTCCACTTTTGTTTGCACCATAACATCAAGCCTTTTGAATCCACTGCTGTGCATAGACCTATTCAAGTATGTGTCTACTGGAATAACTGTCTTGGAAGATTCGCCAAAAAAACTCGAACAGAACGAAGAAATTTGAACGTAAATGTTTTTGAATTGAATCACCAGAGTCTTGTCTGACAATTAACAGGTTGCACGGAATTTGCAGGTGAAGTTGCCATTTGGCAAAAAAGTTTACAAATTACTCTTAACCCCCTTTCAGTTTCGTTGAAGTCTAATGCTTTCATTCGCTACATAACGTAATGTTACATAGAATTACGATTTGTATTGTAACTATTTAGTCTTTCAACATTTTTGAAAGACTACAGTTACAATTGATACTAAAATTTAAGTGTACTGTCAGACGGCTAAAATTTCCCCATCTCATGTACATTGTACAGTAGATAACCTGTAGAGGTTAAAGTGCGTCCGGTGAGTTTACGTGCCCCCTCCCGCTACCGAGCGTAAACCACGCCCCTTCGCAAATTGCGTCCGCCACTGCGGCCGCGCCGCTCTCTCGCCCAATCGCCGAACATTGTGCATCTAAGCTGATCTAAATGCTGTGTTCATGTTGGGCGTAGATATAATGATTTGAAACCAAAAGGCGAAAATTTGTTAATATTCTACAATACAATATAAACTGTTACACGGTTTCTTTCTAATGCAAAAGTATTTCATTTTTGGAAATGTTTTTGTTTTTTACTTTTTATTGCATAATCCACTACTGAATGCCAGTCAGTACTTTCATATTAACATAAAATCACACAGCGGCCTATATATAGTCCACTACTGAACAACAGGCCTCCTATTATTCATAAGTGGGAAGGAATTTTTCATCTAATCTTACTCGAAAATAGAGTTCAAAGTAAGGTATCTACCGTATACGTTGCACTTTCCTAATACATAGTTACGTATCGACGGATGTCATATAAACTTGAAACATTTTTACAGGTGTCCAAGTTTGCTCAGGAAGTTTTATTTTTTACTAATTAGCACGTAGTAAATCAATTCATAAAATTATGATTACAAAGCGACACATCTATGGAGATTTAATTAGGGAGACTCGCGTATTTTGTAATTTAATACGAGCGCCCAGCTTTTAACTACCACGGTTCTGATTAACTCTATACGTATATTAATCTGTGATGTCTTATAATCTATCACTTCCAATAATATATCTCATATTATATCTTACTCAGTAATAATACTTATTGGATAGCCTCATCCACGTATAAATTTTATCAGCCCTATTATCTGTTTTATAACCTGGGACACTCTCATAAACTTATAAAGAGTCCACAGCTTTTGTTATAACGCCAATTACTCGGTTCGTGAGGGCCTTATCGACTTGTGTCTACAAGGCACTATCGAAAAGATTTACAGGGAGCGGGAAGTCCAGCCAGCTCGAAGGACCAAGATATTATCCGCGAGGTTCTCACTATTTTCTTTTTGTTAACGCTTATTACTTTAGAGAGTAGATATTTTAAAATGCTAGAAAATTCTTGAACCGCATAACATTATTATTTTTGTCACAAAATATACCTATTTTGAGAGTTTAAATAGTTTGGTAAGGTGACTAGCAAACAAAGAAATCATTAAGAAAATAAACGTCGTATACGTCCATAAAATCTGCATACAAAGCATAGAAGCGTCGAATGAAAGCAACGTGTATTTAATATAGCTGGCGAAATACGCTGTAAGGGCTCTCGGGCGCTCTGACAGGCGATGAGCTATGGTCATCGGGGGCCCGCTACCGGGCATCGTTTTATGGTGTTGTAAAGCTTTTATTTCGTCGTAAGTACGCCGCGGTATTACTTTGTGGCTCCTCTCATTTAATTGGCGATACGTTGCCATATTTTGTACCTCTACTGTCTTCATTGACTATAATCGTTTTCTTTTTAGTTTTTACATACATCTATAAATTGTATCAACATTTTCTTATCCTTTTTTTTCTTTTTTAAAAAACGTTACCTCCGCACTAGGATTTTCTCCTGTATCGTTTTATCGCACAATTACTTATCGCTGTCGTGCGATAGAGATAATTGCAAATTTTGGAAGTAATTGCTTACGTTTTCTTTTTAAAATATTAATTCGACCGATAACGTTTTCACCCCCCTTAACCTTCACGAAATGAGACAATTTTGGTCTCATTAGATTCAGTATACCTTAATTTAGGTGTTTTTTTTTAGTAATTCAGTTTAGTTTGATTAAAAAAACAAAAACGCTCGGGGAAGAATTTAAATCAAAAATACAGATATTTAGATGCTAATAACTTATATCGTACGCAATATTTTCATAAAATAAAAACGTACGGACCTAGTTTTTCATTATATTTACAACATTTCAAAAATTATGAAAATTAGATTATGTTTTCGGGAGGGAAAACGTTATCGCTTTTTGTATGAAAATTACAATACAGCTTCACAATACTCTTAAAAGGTGTAAATCACTTATTTCTTATTATTATTATATCTCATATGCGACAAGAACCGCATGAAGGATCTAGGACTAGTCTATATAGGTACAAGTACCGCTCGACTATAACTAGGTAACCGTTATTCATACATTTAAGGTGTGTCACATGAACAGGAAGGTACATTATACTATAAATGCTTAATGCTTCAGTGTATGTATCGGCGTTTTTTTTTAATTCCATTTACGGGTCATATAACTGCACATGACCATACGTTCGTCCGCGCAATGCCTACAACAGGAACTAGACTGGTTCGGATGACATCGGCTAACTGGACGTTGGGAAAATTATGTTTTATAAATATTTTTATTATTTATATATTTGCAAATTTATAAAATAAATTAAATAAAACGATCATTGCTTATTTCATGATGGTAATGAGTTTTTTTTTATAGAATAAGTGTGACAAAAGGGCACACAGTCCACCTGATGGCAAGTTTCCAGTAAAAAGGGTCTCCGGATATTTACACTCACTATACGAAACACAGCAGTATTCAGCTGTTTTACGCTGGTATTTTTTGAGAACGTGGTCCTTCCTCGGTCGAGCCGACCCTTTCGTGCTACAATCATAATATAGCTGCAGCGAGGCTCTACCATGTAAAAACGTGGTCGCTTGCAAGTTTGTTCAACCTTCCATATTGTATAATTCACTTAAAAAATCTCTGGGTTTCTTGCTGGTTCTTCCCAGGGTAGAGGTTTTACCGAATCAGTGGTAAAAATAAAAAATGACGTTCAATAATAATTACATGTAATCTATATAGATTAAAAAATATTTTATTCTATTCCCTTCATATTCAAATTTTTTTCCAGCCGGCTTGAATTTCTATTTAAAGCATTGCCTATATAGTGTGTAAACAATTTGTACTTATACATACATACATTGATGTAATATTATGTTTCGAACAGCTAAACTTTAAAATATCCTATAAACTGTAATTTTAGCGATGTTAAAAAGATATTAAATATTTATGTCTGCATAAATTTGTCTTCTGTTTTTCATGTACATCCTATTCAAATCTTGGACTTTAAATATTATATATTGTTGTTATCAAAAATGTATACATCACAAGTATAATGAATTTGATGAATGAACTTTATGTATGGGTCATATTTATTATTATTGCATACCGCCGAGAAATACCTACCACCAGGCTTTCCACGAACCGACAGTCAACACATCAAATATTTGCCAAGTGGCCACCTGTCCGCATATTCAACGACGTGTGTGATAATTTATTCACTGCTATGAATAATTTCTTCAGCTACTTTGGCTTCGTAACGTTTAAATGTGGAGAAATCTTGTTTTTTTTTTAAATACCATTTGGTTGTTTGATCTTTCTTCGATGTTTAGTTGTATTAAATATTTAAAGTAAATTTTAGTGCACTTAAATTTATTATAGGTATAATAAATTATAATATTAAAATTTTCGTGTTCGGTTTTGTAATGCTAAGGTATTAATTCTATTACCGCATCTCAAAAGTAAACATAGACCTGCCTCATAAATTGCCTCATCAGGAGAATTAGCTATAGTTGCCTCGCTTGCAAGAGTTGGCAAATGGCAACCGAAGTTTTTTTATATTTTGAGTTGTTTTTGTTATCAACAAGACGCTACTGCCTCTTGCCATCTCTTGTTGCCATTTTCCTGTGTCGCCTCGTACGACAATCACGGGACGATACGGGATAGTGAATATTCTTAGACCGCCATCACACGGGGAACAAAATTAGGTATTTAGGTAGGTACTTTTAGCTTCTTAAGATATTACGATGTTTTTAACATATGTACATAATTTATATGTTACGATCAAAACTAATAACCGATCAAAACCACTTTTGACTGCAAAAATCAGGCAAAAGAAGTTTTGACGAAGGACGTTGGTCAATACTACTTTTTACTGGTATATTTTTATGTACTCATATTCTCTAATGATGGGGCTATTAGTGTCTATAAATCATTACACAAGTCTTGGATAATAAGTGACAGTAGGTTAAAGCGCGTCTGGGTTGGCACTTGGGCCACCCTAAAGCCGCGTACGTTATAACGATATAATCGTTAACAATATATTGAAAGAATTGAACTAGAACGTTGGTCAAATCACATAACTGAGAACATTGGTGAAAACCACTTTTGGCTACAAAAATCAGTTAAAACCGTTTTTGAATAAGGGCATCGGTCAAAACGATTTTCAAAAATTTTGGCTTGATTTCCGAAGTCAAAAGTAGTTTTGACCGGTTATGAGTTTTGACTGTAACATATACAATGATGTATGAAACATGTGAAAACAGCCAAGCGGCTTCTTCACAAGCGGCTTTTCTTTACTACATGTTATACAAATGTATATATAGCTTGTCTAGCTAGTAATTCAATACTTTCCCTAACAGTGTGTTTTGTATGAACGAAACAGCAAATATATTTAGAATACAATTTTAATATAAAACTTACAACTTTCTGTATCCAGGCTCTTACAGTCTGTGCCTGCTTGAGAGCGTGCTATTTCACCAAACAGCACAAGTAGATCGCCGATAGGTTCAGCAATATTAATTTATAGTGCATCAGGTAATGAAGATTTAGCTCTGGCGAACTGTTCGAGCGCCTAACAAAGGCGGCTCGTCGGTTTGTTATTTTGAAAGATAACCGCGTGCAGGTAGTCGCTAGTCGGCCGTTGTCATTCCGCGATGCTACGCTGCCTCGTTATGCGGTAATTAACGGCTCGGTGGGCCCTATGTTTCATTTCGATCTCTCCGACTGTCATAAACGTGGAGTAAAATCTATTCAACAATTTTCTCACGTCTTAGTCCAAGCAATTATTGTACGAGACCGTTCAAGATAATTTATCGTTATTTTCAATTGTAGCATGAAAGAGTTCGTCCGTTTCATTGTTCGTTTTTTTTGTCGATTGCTGACGAATCTCGTAGTTGACGTTTTAATACTACGTTACTTAATTGTTACATGTGTGATTTTTATAAAATTATTTCTTATATTTACGCGAAAACTGCCCGTTTAAATAAAACTAGTTTTTACGGGTTTATATCGCGTATATCATGTACTTTCAAATAAATAAATGATAATACATTCATTGAAATCGTACTATTTTTTCTAATGAACTACTTTCAAATTTTGTGGGTACTATGCGCGCGCCACCTAGACTAAATATTCAGATGATGTAAATTGTCTTCCGTTGTCAGACGCTGGCAATAATGCAAAAAAAGTTCATTTCCGTTCGCTATCACACTTCACAGGTCACCCGCTAGGCCAATCTGAAGATTTCCCGAAAATTTCATCGATATCAGCTGTTTCTGTGTCTATACTACACCTTCGACCAATAATATCGAAGGGATTGTCTTTTATATGACATGTGACCTGTGTGATTAAGTGCGCTATAGGGCCCAGTGCTTAAATTCCGCATGGAACATGTGTTTGTTTGACCTATAAATAATTATTTATGTTCTAGATATTTATCCATATGCAATTTATGCATGTAGAGCGTCTCCACGATACATATGAAGATCTTATTGTGGAGGTAACGTTTATTACGATTTTTTATTCTTGTCAAATATTAAACAAAATATCAAAGATATATTGCACTGTAAATTCATCTACATTCAGTGCAGTGCAAGCACCTCGGCCTCCTGAGGTCAAGGCGTGGGTGTGAAGGAACAGGCCCCGAGGCCGCCCACGCAGACTCACAAACTACAAGTTTGCATCAACTTGTACGTTGGAAATATTCAGTCTCTGCATTAAACGTCGGAATGCACCTCGAAGATACTACAAAATATTCCTTAGAAAATCATTATAATAGTATAGTAGTATGAAACATTTTAAGTTCGTTTTTTTTTTAGTTAAAGCTAAGACTATCGATAAAGGTTTTTAATAAGACCCAGCATCCAGTATTCTTAATTACAGCCCTAAAATAAATCTGTTGAAGATAATGAATTATACTTTCTTTGAATAATATAAGAGCTTGTGGACAACTTAACATTCCACCTGAGAGTGGCTGGTGTAGCCCAGGACACTTGCAACGGTCTTCAAGCAAATAGGCCTATAGATAAATGTTTAAAAGACCTTCAAACCACAGCTGTGGTTACGCTGCTGTTTTGTGGTAGAAATAGACTTACCACTTTACTAGGTGTTAGCTTTTTTGCCTGGGAGTGTAACACTGCCGCCAAGCATAAGCAGTGCGTGTACTGCTATGTTCCGATCTGAGGGGAAACCAGCGTAAGGCAATTAGAGGCGTTCCATCTTAATTATCCAAAGCGACAACTCGTCTGTTACCTTCTTTGTTTAATGTCGGCTGCAGGTATCCATGGGCCGCAGGAGCCACTCACTGATGTGTTGTGATTGTTGGCTCGCTGGTCAATGAAGATTTATTATTATCTACTATCGGCCAGCCACATAGCTCGAAGAACCGATAACCGATGGGGGAAAAATTTTCTCGAGTGACAGCCTCGTACCGGCAGGCGAAGTGTAGAGCGTTCCCCCACTAGATGGAGTGAGGATCTGGTAAGACATGCAGGAAGTCGATGGATGCAGGTGGCTCAGAACCGTGCTTTGTGGCATTCCTTGGGGGATGCCTATGTTTAGCAGTGGCTGTAATGATGATGATGACGACTATGGTAGATAATAATAAACAAGTCTAAATTTCAACCAATGCCCCTTTATACACTTTATTTGGTAACGCAACCTAATGCTTATCTATTATCCATAGTATTGAGATAGAGAATATTAACCTTAATAGACAGATGTTGAATATTTTATTAAGTGGAAATTCCTATATAACTATAAACTCCGAATGACTATTGAATTTGACGATTTTCCCACAAACATCGTTAGTATAACAATTTCGGATGCGATAATAAGAGAGATTGACTTCGTCTAGTGGAATATTAATATAGACGTGGGTGGGGACTCCACGTTTTGGCTCATCATATGCACGATGATTGCTTGTATTTATTCGATTGTTCGGAAACCATTTTAAATGTTAAGGTTATACTATATTCGTTTTCAAATTGGTGACTGTGTTAATATTTATTTTAAATTATCATTATACACAACTTTTTCGTTTAGAAATTGACAGTTGTTGGAAATAAAGTAACTTTAAATATATTTTTAATATTACACGTAGATTCAACTTTGTTATAGGATACTGAGACATATGTTATCTGGTAAGAAGGTAAATATTGAAATACATATATTGAATTAAAAATAAAATAGTAATCTCAAGTTTGCATTTCTTTATGCAAATGATGTTTGTTTTAAGAGGATTCGACAGGTTGTTCTAGAAATATGTTTTCGGTTTGGTTTCTCTATCATATTCTGTTTCCTATTTCATTGTCATACAACAAACTGCAATATATTATTATAATGCCGTGTATTCATAATGCAAACCTAGAAAGCGTTTTAAATTCAGAGGTAAGGGAGTACAAAGGCGATAGTGTGTGCGCAGGCGCATGTCACGCGGTCGTGTCCGCAACGTATCAGCTTTATTTATTGGCGACGTCCGGCGCTCGCGATAGCGCGCGCCTGCCGGGGGCTCACCGTTGCGGCGGTGTTGCATCTACGTGGACCCGTTTTCAGTGTTAGCGCTATGTTAAACATCTTTTACTTTGCGAAACATGGGACGAATTAAGCTTTGCCTATTTTCTTTTTTATCAAGAATATGGAACGTGGTGGAGCCACGCTGCAGCTACACTGGTTGTACCACTAATGGACAGGGGAAGGACCACGCTCTCACATAATACTAGCGTAAAATAACAGCTGAATTCTGTTATGTTTCTTTTTTTACTGGAAGCGAGGCGTTACATATTAGTCCTCCCAGCGCTGAAAACGCGTCTGTATTTTGATTCTTAATCGAGGATAGATGTAGATGTTTATGAGCCTCAACATCTATCTACCATCAGTTGGACTAAGTGCTCGCTGGTCACCTTTATTCTATAAAAAAAATAATATTTTAACTAAATATGAAATATGTAAGTATTTGCAAAATGAAAAATTGACAAACTCACTTGCGGTACGGTCTGCTAACGTAATTAGCCGTAATCAATATTGAGAGATTTCTTTTTATTAATGCCGTTGCCAGTTGTATTTCATCACGCCACATTAAAAAAAAACTACATTTCTTACCATACTTAAAAAAGATTTGACTAAAAATAATTATTTTTGTTTCAGTTGCACGTCCCGATACGCCGGCGAATTCTGCCAGCATCTGAATCCGTGTCATAGTGAGTCGAGTCCCCGGTGCCAGAACGGCGGCACTTGCCGAGTCCGTCCAGGAGTCGGGGGCGGTCCACCGTCCTTCGCCTGCGACTGCCCCCTCGGCTTCAGCGCGTCGCTTTGCGAGATACGAGTGCCAGCGGCCTGCGACTCTGCGCCTTGTCTAAATGGAGCGACATGTCGACTGACGTCACTACATACATTCGAGTGCGACTGTCCGCCCGGCTACACAGGTATGTTGTTTAGTACTTGTTTAAGCCTTTTATAGTTTACAACAATGACCATGTTGTGAATAACTGTCGGAGTTGGATCCAATATGGCGAAACGACAATCCATTAACTGTATTGTTTATATTGCCATTTTAATGCAAGAATGTTTATAGTGGTTATGCACAATAGACTACACTGTACATTATAGATCTACTGTTGAACA
This sequence comes from Parnassius smintheus behrii, assembly GCA_036936625.1. Classification (NCBI taxonomy): domain Eukaryota; kingdom Metazoa; phylum Arthropoda; class Insecta; order Lepidoptera; family Papilionidae; genus Parnassius; species Parnassius smintheus. The sequence goes on from JAUPFT010000001.1 coordinate 55,710,855, forward strand.
CTCATCCTCCCAGTATTACTTCAAAATACGGTGATACTGAACCATCTGCATCCATCAAGTGACCTGGATATTTCATCAGGTCTTCATTCCATCTAGTGGGGGGGGGGGGATCGATCAACGCTGCGAGCTGCTTGTACAAGGCTGCAAAATATTAAGCCTTTAAAAGCTTAAAAAGCTCGTGCACGAATTTTAAAAAGTGTTTCATAAAATTATTTTTTTTAAATAAAAAGACAAACGACTATAGTGATACATTATTTTTTTTTATTATTTGAAAAATCTAGCGATGTTAATGGCATTACATAACATAACTAAATAATGATAGAATTGGTTTTATTGTATTTAAAATATTGATTGGACAGTAGTTGAATTGCGAATTCAAACATTGAGGTTCGTATCCTTACCCTTAACCATTATGTTCTGTAATTTGCTTAAACGCATTGTTGCAAAGTTAAAACAAATCACTTGCAATCAATTGTAAGTTACTCGAACCAAGATTTTATACGCTGCTGTATGAAGCTTATGCAATAGCGTACTGCTCTGTACACTTGATTTCCAACACATCGTGTTTTTTCTGTAATCAAGCAGAGATTTCCAAGTAACATGTTTAGTCTTCCAGAACCAATTTCGTTAACAACTGGTAATCTCAAAAGAGATCCAGGGCACCAGCGTAGAGTAGGATTATGTGTGCACTTTCTATTCCCTCACTCATTGTCCGATGGGTCAGCTATACGACACGACCAGAATCCGATACGTTCGGAGTTTGGAAAAATCAGGCGTAGAACCAACGTCTTTACGTGATTACCGAGATATAGAGGTTAATCACCGCTAACTTCCTGAATCTAGATTGCTACTGAGAATTATTTTTTGATTTGATTTTTTTCCCGTTCCATGATTTAGACCCCAGACCAGACATCATGACACAACAGTCGCGTTTACAACCATTAGACCAACCAGCCACATAAGAAATTGACAGATTGTTAAACATAATTAGAGGCATTACTGTTGAAGTGAATCACATTCGATGATATCTCATTGAGCTTTTGAAGGTTTGACAGTTCCGGTTTTATGATTAATAATAACCACAGGTGTTCATATGAGAAATAAGAGAAAAATGCGTAGTATTTATTCCGTACTACTTTAGATCGTGGTAGAGCCATGCTGTAGTTATATTAGTAGTATAGTTGTAGCACGAATGGGTCGGCTCGACCGGGGAAGTACCACTCTCTCACAGAATACCAGCGTAAAATAGTATCTTAATGCTACTGTGTTCCGTATGGTGAGCGTAGAGAACCGGAGACACTTTTCACTGGAAACATCACTGGAAGTCCTCACGGGTGACAACGTATCTGCATTTTGATTCGTAATCGAGGATATACGTAGATGTCTATGGGCCACAGCAACCACTTATCATCGGGTGGATTGTGTGCTCGTTTGTCACCCTGTTCCATATAAAAAAGAAATAACTAAATATACATAAGGTGGCAACACATATATTGATTCTAAATTAACATATGGGTGTCTATGGGTGACGATATTCACTTACCATCAGATGAACTGTAAACTAGTTTTATCACTTTTCTAAAAAAAGTCAAGGTATCAATACGTAACTAAATAATATTGTTTAAATTTATATATATTTTTATTTCTATTGATTGTATAGATATTGTTTTTGATTTTTATATAAGATTATAACATAATTGAAAGTTGTTTTGTCGTAAAGATCAAAATTGTATATCCGTTTTTGCCTCAAACTTATTATAATACTCCATACTTTCGATTACACGCCAAATCATTGAATCAAGCAAATTGCATCGACTGGTTTGATTAGTGGGTTGTCTAATTAAATGAATGCCTTTCATTTTTTTGTTCCGGTGTAGACAATTTTTTTTTACTTTTGAAGTGCCACGCTGCAGATATATTATGGTTGTAGCAGGAATGGGTCGGCACGGCCGTGGAAGAACCACGCTCTCACAGCGTACCAGCGTAAAATAGCAGCTTAATACTGCCGTGTTTCGTATGGTGAGTGTAGAGATCCGGAGACCTTTTTTTTACTGGAAACGAGCATTCAATCGTAGGCCTCAGGGGTGACAATGCATCTAAATTTTGATTCTTAATCGAGGATAAATATAGATGTCTATAGACCACAGCATCCACTTACCATCAGGTGGACTGTGTTCTCGTTTGTCATCCTTATTCTATATAAAAAAAAACTTGAAAAGTGAGAACAAGCTATTTTTTCTTGTTATTAAGTGTAGCAGGACAAGTCTATTTCTATATCATCAACACTAAGGTAGCGACCAAGGCAAAGCAAAAAATAATGACATGGCTTCCATTAGATGGAAGTATAACCACTTCGTTTATGCCAGACGTTAAACATCCTAGACTATCGAGATACACATTTCGAACGTGCTAATGAAGAAGAAAAAGAAGATAATTTTTTTTTACAACCATAGTTTCTTATTCCAAGTGCTGTTACTTGTTGGCATCCTTTCATTATGCATTATCAAAAATAAACAGCTATTGCATAATTTCATTATTTTTAATCAATTTTCGTAATAATAATGTCCTCCAGACCGAATTTTGGTCTCGGCTCCCAGACTAAATGGAGACTAGCCATCTGCCCAAGACAGGATTATAGTGCCCAAGTGTATGTGCAAGCACAAGTGCACTCCCTATTCCCTCACTCTCATAATCCGATGGGACGGTAAACGGACACGACCGGAAAGAGATCAGGCGCAGAACGAATGGCTTTACGTGCTTTCTTAGACACGGAGGTGAGATACCGCCAATTTCCTGACTCTGGGCAGCTACTGACAATTTCTTGGAATTTCGGAAAAACTCAATTTTGTGATGAATGATTCGAACCCATGATCAGCAGTGGCACTACTGCAACCACTAGACCAGCGAGGCAGTCAGGTTTCGTAATATGTTTTACCTTGTTCTACAGTCGACGATATTAATAGCTTATTTATTACTAGACTGACGTTGCTTAAAATTGGAAATTCAAACTTTTAAGAAAAATGACAAAATCTATTGAATTCCCAGAATAAATCATAATAATGTAAATTATTGGCTGTAAACAGACAGTTATCTATTCAATTCTACTCCTTTTTTACCCGTTTGCCCAGAAGGAGGTTAATGTTTTCAGAATGTGTGTGTATTTCTATCGTAATTCTTTAGCACGCCTCATGTAGCATAAATGACCTGATTGGTGAATTTAAATAATTGCGGAATATATTACTAGTGAATAATGATTGAATGTCACTTTTTACGCATTCTGGTTTTTTTATAATTACAGTTTATATATTGTATGTTGTATAAGTACTATTCTACCGGGGCTTGCATATGTATAGATATATAATTAATTGCTTTAAGCGTACAAACATACCTACATTAAAACTATCTGCCTTATAAAGAAGATGGATAGATACGTGTGATAAGTTATGTCCTTATGCATATAAAAAGCATATTTATAATGATGGGCGTCGGCTTAAACTCGAACTACCTAAAGCATAGAAGACGGTCGCGTGAATATTTAAGTCTCTTTGGAGGTGAAATAAAAGTTTTTAATATGAAAAGTACACTATACATAAAAATAACTAAGATTATTTGCTATTCATTCATTAATCCTTTTATTTCCACACAATTCATAAAAACTCGCGAATCGTTTGAACTCTTTAACTAGGGTTCTTGGCATTAACATTAGTTACAACACGACACCGCTACAGAAAGGGAATTTCAGCAAAAAATTCAACACCAACCGCCGCCATCTTTGTATCTCAGTAATCACGACTTGTCGTCGAGCAAAAATTTTAATTTCTTTCGCTTTCCGCGCACATTTTCATTCCGTTTTGGAAAGACGCCTTGCGTGTTTTCTTTTTTGCGCAATTTAAGCGAATCGCTTTTTAATTTTTATTGACGTAATACTTTAGATATAACGCGTACAAAAAACTTCAAAGCTTGAAACATCTCACATACCCGTTTTACAATTTTTTTTTTATAGAAAAAGGATGGCAAACGACTACAGTCCTATACATTTGTCTAACTTAAACTATCTAACATAAAATGTAGATACGTTGTCACCCCTGAGGTCTAAGATGGAATGTTTTGTTACCAGTAAAAAAAGGATCGCCGGTTCCCTGCACTCATTATATAAACCAAGTTATTATGGTGTGCGGCGTTGTTCTGCGATTATACGCTGGTGTTCTGTTAAAACGTGAGCCTTCCCCGAAGAACGGACGCATTCGTTCTGAAGCCATGATATAGCTATTAAGTCAGTGAATACCAGTAAAAATAAAATACTTAAGTTTATTCTCAATTTTAAAGTGATAGTAAATAAATTACCAATTGTTTCGCAGCTAGAAAGTCTAAGCAATTTGAGTTTCCTGTTTTACGTCACATACATACAAGTAATATAATTAAACTAATCAAACTATGTGAATTTGCCCAATTACTAATGATTTCCTTTGTCCGGTTTCCATTAGCGAGGTGTCAGCGATTACATGTCTTTTTCTAATTGAAAAAGTAACCCGCTAATAAGAAATGTACATCGAGTTATTAGCTATTTCTATCTTTTTCTAATTCAAAAAGTGACTCGCTTATAAGAAAAGTACATCATATTTTATAGATTTTAATTATTAATATATAAGAATATAGTTCAGAAAAATATTCTTAGATATCTCTTTGTGATTTCTGTACATTCTTCGTTTTCTATTCCTTCGTTCTTCTTTATATGCTATAAGAACAAAGATTTGTCGTCATGGTGAAACGACTTTTTGAAAAATTCTGTTGATTGATGATAAATTAGTCACAGTTGTCCACAAAGTCGGATATCATCACCAAAATGTAATAATTGTGAATCGTGCTCTTATACAATTTTGTATTTTTTTATATATGTGATTTAAAATATTCCAGTCCCAATCAAAACCTTGGATACCCCTGAATAGGAATCGCATTAGGGACTGTAATGTTAATTGAGCTTGTTCCGACCAATCAAAACTGAATTTTTCATGTCGTTTGGCGCACGTTGATTAGTCAGCTTAGCATTCCAATTAAACTGGCGACGGATTCTGTATGTGCAATACGACGACGCCTTACGGCCTCATGTCGGTTCGGTGCATGGAATTTGTATTATTTTAGTCACCTATTACAACACGTACGGTGCTGTAATACGAATTGTCTAATTTATAGCTTCCAACTGTTTTCGTATCTACGTGTTTGATGGTCCATAAGTATTAAATATTTATTTTGAATTTTGATGGTAGTAAACAGTTTGCCGTGCGGTTGCGTCGTTGGAAATCTACAAAACCCTATGATCCGGTGGGTTTCGTTAACGTCGACTTAGGGGAACGACTGTATCCAGGCTGTTATAGATTTCGGAATAACCGTTTCAAATGTTACATACATTTGTATATGTAAAATATCCAGAGAAGCGACTGGAAACAGGGTCAAAGTCAAAGAAGCGAGACGCCTACGATTGACGACGGTTCGAAATCACCAATCCGCACTGTGCAAAGTATTGTATATCCTTCCTATAAGCATATTTCCAGCTGTGGACTACTTGACAAGTCGATGATAATATAAAATTTGTAATTTATCACGTGAACGTTACTATGTTGTTAAGGGTAATTAAGAAATCCTAAATTTCTTTCGTTTTAAAAGAAAGAAATAAACAACTTTAACGGGTAGTACAAAATAGTCCATAGTATATTTTTATAACATGAATTTTTTAAAACATAATGATTGCGGCGCCAAACCACCACTGCAATTTAATTAAGTAAAATTTTTATACGTGGTAGCGCCACGCTACAGCTATATTATGGTTGTAGCTTGTAGCACGAATGGGGCGGCTCGACCGGGGAAGGGCCACGCTCTCACACAATACCACCGTAAAATAGCCGCTTAATGCTGCTGTGTTTCGTATGGTGAGTGCAAACATCCGGAGATCCTTTTTACTGGAAACTAGTGCTCGTTTGTCACCCTTATTCTATAAAAAAAACATGCTGAGGCATTCAACTGAGCAGTACGATAAACAGCGTTGGTATACTGCCAAACGTAACCCTTTAAAAAATTTATATAATAAAGCATTTGAACTTGCATGTTCATTAAATCATAAGCTTTATGGTTGTGAATATCCTCCTTAAATTCTTTATTTCCATCAAATGTTTCATATATATTAGCATTAATTTACATCGGTCCCACTGGTTGTATGAATGAAATTTCGTAGAAGTGCTTTAATTTGTAACGGTTTCAATCAATCAGGCTCATCGTTTTATTTTTAAAAACAGGATCGGGTTGTTCTAGGATTTATGCTAATGTACAATATAAACTTGACGTATACTACTTTACAAGGCTGTTAACGGTTCACCAAATTTTGTGGAATATTCACAACATTCACGAATTAATTATCATTTTAAATTAATGATTACGTGATAACCATAAAAAATGGAATTTGTCGAATACTACAGCAAAAGGGATTGAATATAAAATCATTTTTTTATCTTTGCCATAAAAACTAAAAATTATGTAATATGCTATTTCTACGTCGATGGCGGTAAGACATGTTAATGATCCTAAATGATAATGCAACTTAGTGTCTCAGACAAAAATTAAATTGAATTAAATTAAAAAAAATTAAAAGTTTTACCAAGCAAAAATTATTTATTAAGGGTTATTATACCAAAAAATATTACGTGATTGATAAAAATTACTGACAATGAGGTGATCGCTACCCCGCGCTTGGCTGTAACCAGTTTCGTAAATATGGCAAAGAATAAGCTTAAAGTTTATAAGAGTAAGATTTAATATTTAAATGTGTATGTATTTAATATTTAAATTATCTTTATCATACTTTAATGTATTAATAATAATATCGTGCTATTTAAAACGCAGGTGCAGAATGTTCACACGAAGACCACTGCGCATCCCAGCCGTGCAGAAATGGTGGGCGTTGCGTTGCAGACAATTCAACGACTGCAGGCTACTCCTGCGCCTGCCCGCCCGGCTTCACTGGCACACGATGTACCGAAGACGTGGTGGAATGTTCGAGCGGCTCCGGGCCATGTCACCATGGGAGGTGCTTCAACACCCACGGTTCTTACACGTGCGTGTGCGAGCCTGGGTACACGGGGCGCGATTGTGACGCGGAGTACGTACCCTGCGAGCCGTCTCCCTGTCTCCATGGAGGGAGGTGCACGCCGCTGGATCAACTGAGATACGAATGCGACTGTCCCACGGGTAAGTTACTTTTTACAGCTCTACCTATAATGCACTCCTTTATGAGCAGTCGGAAGGTGTCTAACAAGGCTCGTTTACGGAAGTGAAAGTTGGGTATGGCAGAAGAAACATGAAAGTAGAATAAATGCAGTTGAGATGAGGGCATTAAGAAGTATGATAGGAGTTAAACTGAGTGACAGGATAAGAAATAGTGAGATAAGGAAACGTTGTGGTCTGAAAGAAGATGTAGTGACAAAAATTGAGAAAGGTATGCTGAGATGGTTTGGCCACATCGAGAGAATGAATGAAGAACGATTGACGAAAAAAGTGTATAAGGCGAGTGTGAACGAAAGTACTGGAAGGGGTAGACCTAGGCGGACTTTTCTAGACCAAATTAGGGACGTCTTGAAAAAAGGCCAGGTTAAGAGTACCCTAAACCGTAGAGCATGTATGAAGGGAATAATGAAAGTGGACGAAGCGAAACAAGTATGTAAGGATCGTAGCAAGTGGAAAGAAGTGGTCTCTGCCTACCCCTACGGGAAAGAGGCGTGATTATATGTATGTATGTATAAGACTTCGGATTAAAAAATATGCGTCAAAATTCAATTAGTTGTAACGACATCCTAAGATCATATTTCGAACATTTTATGAACTTTGAAAAAAGAATTAGCTAATTTGACGAGTAATAACTTTTAGTTAATTTCGGCAAAATTAAAACCTGATTCTTATATTTCTTATTTATAGTAAATTATATAATTTAAGAAAGACTTATCCTGATTAGTTCTAAAATAAAAATAAACTATTTATTATTTATGGAACGCCGGTTATGATATTTTATTACCTACAGCGAACTTTCGTGACGATCCAAATGGGTAAACTTTTATATAAGAGATAAAACCTTTTTTATTTTCTTCTGTAAGAGTCATTTATTTTAAATTATATGGCACTAATATCTTATTGGTGTCACACTTTATATAAGTCAATTTAGACCGCGCAAAAATCAATTAAACCGAATTTGAAAGTAAAACGGTTTAGGTCCATTTAGATTATCGGCAATTTTCCATACATGGTCGCGTTTCCATATACATAAGTCGATTGCTTAAGCAGCCCTGCTCCTTTTAGGTGCGTCGCAACGGTACCCGTTCCAGTAATCGTTGAATGCTCATTTTCTGGGTTAAATGTATTCACGGACGAACACTGCGGTATCCGATTGTGTCATTTCTAACTGTTGCGAATACCGCGACGTCCTGTGGCGCTATGGATAATCACGGAATATGCTGTTTTTTTATTCATAAAGGTAGAGTAGGTATTGATTATCTGCATTGGCTAAGTATAGAGCATTTTTTGCGGATGATTATAAAATAAAAAGATAAACTAATAACTGCAGCGTACAGAGTATTTGTGATGCAAAGAAAGCGTGCGTGTTGAATGACTTACTATCTTCTTGAAATATTTTATTTTTCTAGAGAAGATTGAATTTTGGTTGCTTGTGTGTGGTTTTGAATTTACACGACAATCCCCTGATGTACATAATGTTATTTTTTTTTTGCTTTTTTTTCGTGCGATCTACAGTGACTTAAGATATTAGTTTTTTTTATTTATTTAATTATTAGTAAAATAAAATTTTATTACTACTGTACTGTTCAGATGACGTAATTCAATCTCGAAATACGTTACGAGTCACATTTGTAAATATAAGCGTGTTGTTAATGTTTCGGTAGGTTTAAAATTGAACTGTTCTATCACAGATAATCATAAGTCGTAACATTAGTTTGATGTATGATAAAAGGTTATTTAATTTAATTTTGTAATTATATATTATAAGGTCAAGCCCAAATAGTAGATAATAATAATTGTATTAATTAATAGAATTTTAAACAAACATTTTAATTAAGTTGAAGTTGATTTAAATTAAATTGATTAAGATGAATCTATTAATAGAATCAGGCGTTACTTTGCGAAAATCTTAAATTACATTATATTAAAGTTGTTAAGAATTACTTCGCCCTTCCATCCCAACCGCTCAAGGAAAGGCTTTCGTAGTATAGTGGTGTTGGGGGTAGTGGTGCTGGGATTAGTGGTGACGGGGATAGTGCACACAATTGAGAGAGGGTGGGATGTGCTGTTATAATTAGGTAAGACACATCATTTTATTTCATTGAGCGGATATGGGCGAAGTTATTCTTACCAAGTTTAATAAGATAAATCCATCAGCTCGTCAGGGGAAGAGGACCACGCTCTCACGGAATACCAGCGTGAGGCATTATAATGCTGCTGCGTTTCGTATGGTGATTGTAGAGAATCGGATGCCCTTATTACTGGTAACGAATCATTACATCTTATTTCTCATGGTTTCAACTTATCTGCATTTTGTTTCTTAATCAATGATAGATAGACATCCATATCTATCATAGCATGGCCATAGCATCTACTTACCACGTGGTGGACTATGTGTTTTTTTTGTAACCGTTATTCTATAATAGAAATTCAGAAAATAAAGGTAAAGGATGAAGCAAGAACAATATTTTTTTATATGTAACTACAAAAAAAATATTGTTACCAAAAGCCACCAGTGACCTATTTGTTACAATCCAATATTTTATTGTTTGCTAAGCTCTTATAGTTTCTCTCAGTTCACGTTTCGATCGAAATCGATAGGCAGCGCCGATTGCCAATTATTTCTAAATCTGTCGTCGATTTGCTTTTGACCTACGACCGTTACTAATGTCACCCTTTACTTGGCCATCTTGATTTTATCTATTAAATGTGACCGTTTCTATAATCTGAGATTCGAAATCTTTGATTGGTCGTGCCTTCATAGTTAACTGTATATAATAATTTAATTCTTATTATGTAATGTATTTTATGGTAAAGTAATAACGATTATCGCTTGAACTACTATGACTCAATTGATTTTATTATATATTATATGATATTTCAGAAGTAAATAACCTGAATAGTAATAATATGCATAATTCAAATGTAATTCATCATTAATAAAAAGTAAGGTGTAAGTGTTTAACACACTTTTGTTGAGTTATAACTTATAACTCAGAGATACGTTTAATAGAATGTAACAAAAACTAACTGATTTTCTTTTATGAATTGCCTATAATATCTCAAACGATAAATAAATGAGTGATTGAGTAGACGGACCGATATTTATTATTTTATGTAATAAACTTGTAATATATTTGCTCCTTCTGTAAATCCGAAAGGAAAATTATTTAATAAACACTTTCTAAAACTCTTTTTTTTGTATTATAAGGGTGACAAACGAGCTCACCTTTATCCTCGATTAAAATCAAAATAAAGACACGTTGTCACCCCTGAAGACCTGTCACCATGAGTAAAAATATCTCCACTCACAATACGAAACACAGCAGCATTAATCTGTTATTTTATAAATATCATCTACATCTATCCTTGATTACGAATCAAAATGCAGATGCGTTGTCACCCTTGAGATTGAATGTCTCCTTTACAGTAAGGGTCTTCGGTTCTCTACACTTACCATATGAAACACAACAGCGCTAAGCTGCTGTTTTACGCTGGTATTCTGTGAGAGCGTGGTCCTACCCTGATCGAGCTGAACCAATCGCGCTACAACTAACATAGCTGCAGCGTGACTCTACCACGTATAAAAATTTTACTCTTACCTATTTCTGCCAGCAAAGACTAGTGCCTTCATTCTTGTGTTCGAGGATTATGGATATGAATTCAATGTAATTTTAAACCGTGAGGCATTTAGTAATGTTGAAGTCGCCAACTATTTGGTAGACTATTAGCTCGTTTGCCACTTTAATATCAACCAAATGTCGATGCCTAACGTAGTATAAGAAATGTATATTATATATAATATATGTATTCCGTGAGAGCGTGGTCCTCTTCCCCTGACGAGCTGATGGATTTATCTTATTAAACTTGGTAAGAATAACTTCGCCCATATCCGCTCAATGAATAAATTTAGTATTAGAAATAATGTTTATAAATTTATGGGTTAGATTTAATTTAAAGTATATCTGTAAATATATGATATAACAACAATATAACTTAAAGTATGAAAGTTTAAAGCTATTCACTCATAGATGTCGCTGCATTTAAATAATATGATAAGGATCAAATTTTCAACACGTAGTATATATTTATTCAAAACTCAGAAACTGAAGACCATTCGATCAAAATGTCCCATTCAAAACTTACCATTTCCTTTCTTAAATTTTTCTTCATTTGTTTATCATTACTTACCATTTGTTGTAATAAAATAGTAACATAAATAACTGTTGGGCAAAATGGAAAATAAATAATTTTAACGTTGCGTGTCTACCGATAACTCTCGATTGGTCTATGAGCTGAAAGCCTTCGTTTGCCCGGGGCGACCACGACCGTGCCGGTTTGAAAGCCGCACTTAGACAAACTATGGCTGCTTGTGAATACTCGTAACATTCGTACCCATATTTATAGCTGTTAATATAACTAAATCAAGATAAAACTGCTCTGGGATTGGAGACTTGTAACTTCAGGTGGGTTTTTATTGCGAGTTAAGTGGTAAAACGTGTTTAAAACGCCCGCTTGAGGTGACGAAGATGAAAAATTATTGCATGCTATTGTTTTTTACGTGTTGTTTTTTTTTTGATGATTCCGTATTAAAGTGCGGTTTATAAACGAGCGTCATTTGGATAACGACTACAAATTATATAATCTAAATGAAATAAATCTAATTTTCAAAATATTCGATATTTCACCACTTTTGCATAGAATACCAGCATTATGCTACTGTATTTTGCATGGTAACAAGAACCAGAGAACCTTTTTACTGGTAATGAATATCTATCTATCATAGTCTTCGAGCGTGAAAATGCAACTGCATTTTGATTCTTAATCGAGGGTAGATGAAGGTTTCTAATAAAAACTTATAACTATAGGTAACATCATTAACTTACTAATAGGTTGGATTGTGTGCTCGTTTTTATGCTTACTTTTATAAAAGACCCTCCCCGATGTCGCACGGGTGATTTGATTATATACCTGTCAGGTATATAATCGAAGCACGGGTGATTTGATTATATACCTGTCAGGTATATAATCGAAGCACGGGTGATTTTCGGATCTCGACGCATGTACTGTGCGTATTAATTAACCTTCCTCTTGAATAATTCTGTCTATTGATAAAAACCGCATCAAAGTTGGTTACGTAGTTTAAAAGGTCTAAGCGTACAGTTGGCGGGAAGGATTTGTTTTGTAATGGGTAATAATAATGTCTGAAGACCGAATTTCGGTCACGGCGGCCAGCCTCAACGGAGACTAGCCATCGACGCAGGACAGGATTATAGTACACAAGTGTATGCGCATGCACAGGTGCAATCTCTATTCCCTCACTCTCATAATCCGATGGGACGGTAAACCGACACGACCGGAGAGAGATCAGGCGCAGGACCAACGGCTTTACGTGCTTTCCGAGGCACGGACGAGAGACACTGCCAATGTTTATACTAATAGAGATTGTAACTGATTTGAAGGATCGATGATATGAATTTTTTATGGATCGTTCATAGTATTGTATTTCCAATATATATAAGTAAGAAATCGGACAAGAGTTACAATATTCCTTTATTTGCTTGTGTTTTATTTTCGAATAACAGACTTTTAAATCAAATTACAAGAATATTTAAAAAAGTTTCGAATCTGATATACACATGAACGTTTTTAAACACACAATGGCAATATTTACGTGACATCGCATAAAATGTTTAACTCTAATCACAATGTAAAGCAAAAATTCCTCATCAAATTCATTAGCCGTGTAATTCTCACAGAAATTTATAGCCGGATTGACAATTTCAAAAACCAAACTAAAATGATTCATAAAATAAATTAACATAGAGAGCAGAATGCTCTACACTTAAAGCACAGGCCATCATGAATGTACCGGAAATTATTGCAAAATGACCTCTGTTACACTAAACTAAAGTTTCACTTCATTTTTAAGTTCGTATCATATTATCTGTTTAAAGCGACAAAATAAAATAAAATCTCATTCTAAACTCATAAGGTGTATAATAAATAGAAAACCATAATATTGATGACTGTAGCTTGAGAAAGCTCTACAATGAGATAGTTTTAACATCCGTTCTAAGTCTGGCGATTCATGATGGTACTTAAGCATAAGTAATAAAGTTCAAAATTGAAAATTATTTGTTTCTTGGAAATAGTTACATCACTATGTAGTCCACGGCTAGCATCTCGTGTTCATTAGCTTCATTGCGCTCTTGCAAAATAGAACTGAGCGATTGCGAAATAGTAGACGAACAACTCATTTTAAGTTTGAACGCTTTCTTTTAGCATAGGGTCAGTAGATCAAAGTTCAAACTAGTAATGATACTTGTATCATTGCATTTGCAATACAGCATATATATAGTATTAGCTTTGGAAGCTGGAACATAATATTAGATGAGGCAAAAAGGGAGTACTAACTACTACTTGGTAGAGCTATCCTGCGACTTTATTAGTCGTATGATTGTAGCACGAATGGTTCGGCTCGACCGAGGAAGAACCACGCTCTCACAGAATACCAGCGTAAAATGGCAGCTTAACGCTGCTGTGTTTTGTATGGTGAGTGTAGAGAACGGAATCAGAAAAGAGGCATCACATCTTAGTCCTCACGGGAGACAACGCATCTGCATTTTGATTCGTAATCGAGGATAGATGTAGATATATTTGGGCCACAGCATCAGATGGATTGTGTGCTTGTTTGTCACTCGCATCCTATAAAAAAAGAAAAACCTTTAAATTTTTGTTGGCTAATCTTCAAGACGTTGACGCATTCTAATTTTTAAATTTCAAAACCTGAATTACGTTTGGTTATTGCCAAATCGCGTTTAAAATTCCAATTATAGTTATCTATATTTAAATAGAATGATTCGTTATACTAAAAATACTTAAACGCTGCTCAAATTTACGATGCCGTGAAGTCTCGTACTGTCTTTATCATTTGAAGTCAAAGAGATTGTGACGGTACGGGACTTAACTATAGCTTAAAATTGAGTGGCGATGGAGTGTTTGCCCGAAAAAAATGATCTCCTATGCTTGATTGATCACCATTTATCACCGGGTGGAATATGATATTTACCACCGGATGGATGCTGGCTTGATCACCATTTACCACCGGGTGGAATAGTTTTAAAAGGGTGGTACCAATCCGGATCCTACCACCCTGTGGGAGGATATTATATTCTGCTGGTCAGTTTGGCAACAGAGACAAGTTCCGAACGTTGTCAGAAGCTATCAAAATGCTGCACATATTATATTTGCAAGTGAATTTTGAAGAGAACTGCTGCTCTCACAACTCTAAGCCTGCCCGTGTCCAGCTACCCCAGCCCCAGTACCTAATGGTGAGTGATGAAGCCATATATGGTAAATGATCTTAGCGTAACAAAATCCTATTCACTCTCGCTCCGACTACAATCTGGATGTCTTTAAGGCAAAAGACAGACACCCGCAAGTTATTCCACTCTTTAGTGGAAGTCCTGATGGTAAGTAGCTACTTCAGTCCATGGACACTTGCAACCAACTTTAAAAACACGTTCATAAAATTCCGACATTTATAAGTACTGTTTAGAAATGAATTCAAAATTACTGACTAAGTATAATATATCTTTTAACACTCCGTAGGGGACATTTCTATTTATCAACCAAATGTTAGCCCCACTCGAGATGGATTTCCCACTGATGATGACGTCAGACGAGTGCTTAAGTGTGGGAACAGGCAGAAAAAAGAATTTCAGATCGGAAGTTTATCGGTCCGATGTATAAATAAATACTCAGTAACTGATGAGAGTGTAGTCAAATATATAATGCCACCAGGATTTGTTAAATGCATTTATATTTGGATTTGGGGCAGAGAGAAGATCATTCACATTTGACACCTTTTACTGGCAATTCACATTTCGGTGTTCTTAATTACACTTCTTAAATATTTTACGATTAAGCATTTTATTAGTAGATAAACAGAAGTAGATTTAACATTAATCACCTAAAACTTACTTTATCGCGTGTATTTTGACGTTTGGAGCACCCGTAATTTCGGTGCGGTCTGAATAGATGTCGCCGAGAGTTAACACGCGATAGAATCAGTGAAATTAATTTTACTGGATGTAGTAAATACCTAAATAGGTAAGTAGTAGTAATCATCTAAAAGTTGAATTAATAAAATTAACCACGATGCCAGTAGTGCCATTTATACTTATAATTTAAAGGCTGAGTAAAAATGCGGAAGGTACTTTTCATAAAACGTTAGAAATATGTTTTCAATTAATTGAATTTGGGATATACTCAAACGCCTCTAAATGTCATTAACCCTTTATTTTATATATTGCAAAAAAGAACACTCGTTTGATGACCGGTATAAAATGAAGCACATGTGTCAAAAGTTGCTCACTACATCTGCTATTATGAAATTCCCTAAATAGACTCAACGGCTTCCGTACATTAATTGTTTACTCATACTCATGGGAAAGACGAAGCACACCACCTCTCATACCGTATGGTAATACTTAAAAGTTAATTTCCAATTCTTACACACCAATACTACACGCAACTTATAGCAAAGGAGCCGGTAGCAGAAATTTTTAATAGATTTCATCGTTTGGCAGATGGGTGATAAATCCACTTTTTTAATGTTAGTCATACTACGTTAAATACAAAAATTATTGTAGTATAACATTAATCACAATGTTCTCCAGACCGAATTTCGGTCACATCGTGGAGTTTCAACGGTGACTATCCATCTGAGCAGGACAGGATTATAGTGCACTTCGTATTTCCTCACTCTCGTAGTCCGATGGAACGGCAATTCAACACTACCAGGGAGAGATCCGCGCAGAATCAAATTTACGTGCGGTACCACGTGATCAGCAATCGCTTTTATGACCACTAAACCAACGTAGCATATCTTAACAAGCGAAACAAGCACACAAATAATAAGCATTAAAATAATCAATTGCAATATTATTTGGTGGTTTGGTCATGTGGAAAGAATGAATGAGGAAAGAGTGACAAAGCAAATTTATGTTGCAAAAGTGAACGGCAGAGTCGGAAAGGGACGTCCTAGGCGAAAGTTTATCGACCAAATTGGCGATATATTGTAAATGGGACAAATTAAGTGGACCCTTAACCGACGAGCAATGTATGCGTAGATATATGGATGTGAAGGAGGCTAGAGAGGTATGTCAGGATCGTACTAAATGAAAGTCTGTAATCTCTGCCTACCCCTCTGTGTGACAGATGTGAGTGCTTATGTTATGTTAATATTATTAATTAAAAAAAATCTAGTATACATTAGCAGTGTTTTTAATGCACGCGGAACGCTTCGTCAAGCTTCACCCTCGTCACTATGGTTAAACACTGGCCCACCCGACTTTACCTGGATCTATTAATATCGCGTCATTTAGGTTTAAGATAATTTTTTCGATTACTAAAAAATATCCAAGTTTTTTATTTAAAGATAATAATAGTCCAGATCACTCTTGGCATTGCTTTCTATCTGTTCGTGAAGTTTCATCGCTATCGTTTCAGTCATTCCGGAGGTTAGCACAGACGTACTGACTGACAGATAAAAAATATTAACGGTTATTCGTGTCTTAATGACATGTAAATGTCTCATTGAGCTCTAAAAGGCAGTTCTTCCGCGTCTACAAACATACTCTTTAATTTACGTAATAGTACGACGGTTAAATAAATATACGGAAACTATTACTACCAAAAAACATAACAAAAAAAACACTAGCTCCCTAACTATTAAGCGCATAAAAGATTATACAATCTAATATTCATAAACCCAGTCTTTCCGTTTATAATCAATCGATGTTTATATTCTTATTAAAATGCCTTGTTTATTAATTTGTGTACAATTGTGACAAGTAGAAAGTGTAAAAAGTTTAAAAAGTTTATTGGATAATGGAAATGTCTCAGGCCTTAAGGTCAATGTAATTTAGTGTTGTCATAGCGCGCTAGTGGCTGGGTTGAAGGTTAAAATTGCTTCGAATTGAACCTATTAAATAAATTATACATTTAACTCAAGTTGAATGATATTTAATTAATAAAATACCGATATACGATAATGAAAGCTCTTTTGGACTTCACCACTCATTTCATTTTAATAATACTAACTGATCCGCGTAGCTTCATTTCGATTCCGGCCTTAACTCCGGGTAAAAGCAGTATTTTAATTTTGTTTCCTAAAATATTTCGAAAAAAAAAATTACAACAAAGCAATACACGTTTTAAATATACTCGTATACTAAGCAACTATTTGTTGGAAGCACTACCCTCGAAGTTGTTGACGAGTATGTTTACGATGCCTGCGATGTTTACCTAGGACTAATTGTCCAACTAAAATAGTTTTTTGCCATTGCGGGGTATTCTTACTCAAGTAACGCTGCTGCCTATAACCTGAATTTTGTTTTTTAGCTTTGACTCTTGTACCGCCATCAAAATAGAAATTATGAGTAAGGTAAGGGTTTAATAAAACTTGCCGAAGGGAATCTACGAGTATGCCTCGAGACATGTAACTGGGATGTGTTCAACCTAGAGTTAGCTATCGTTATGTGTTGTGAGTTATGTAAGATGTATTTATTTATTTATATTCCTAAATATATATCCACAAATACCAGAACAATGCTTGACTGAACCTGACTAAGCCTTATCCGACGCAACACTAATGCGATAAGCTTGATCTTTTTAATAAAAAAATAGCTTTGCTTGGATTCGAACAGAAGACCGTCACAGTGGTAGGACACTATGATTACTAAACCACACGGTTGTTTGATTTATATACACGGAGGAGAAAAAGGGCGTCGATGGATTTAATGCCAGGCGCCCGTTAATTTTTTTCACATCTCATAAACAGTGCACATGTGGCGCGCGTGGGAACGGGCCGGGGCTAATGAAGGTAATGAGATTGCGGACTTGCTAATCGACGGCTGGCTGTATGGGCCGCTGTATGAGCCCACCGATGGGTGAGGGCTTACATCAAGCAATTAGAGCCTTTTGGATTGCATTAGTTGCCCTTCTGGAATCGTTGTACGACCCTTTAATTACTATCTGGAGCCAAATATTTAAACAAATATATGACTTTTTGTAAGCGTTATCCAGGTTACTACTGCCAAGATCAGGTTTCTAGTCACACGTCTCCGTTTTGCCCAGTGCCCAGCTACAGACTGGTGTCTTTCCTAGTGATTAAACGAGTGCACAACAAAATAAAATAATTTTACCTATAAATATACCTAGAATTTTATTCGCGATAACCCTCTAAATATATATATATATATATATATATATATATATATATATATATATATATATATAAAAGTTGATACGTCTATTAGTGATCGTGTAGTTCCTGAACAACTTATAGTCCGGTCAATCTAGACATTCGGTGATACATAAATTTACAACAAGATGATAATTGGTAAAATTGTTCAAAATATATTGATAAATAAAATTTTGAAGTTCCCCACCATTCCTGTGTATGGAAATTTTTTATTCAAGGTCAAAGGTCAAAAAATGAGCGCAATTTTTGGCAAAACGGTACGTTTTATCATAAAAGTACTCCAGACAAAAGTTGTAGATCATAAAATTATCTACAAAAAATGTTTCAATACTTTTTTTTCTTACGAGCTACCGTTTCGGAGATATTACGATTCAAAAAGTTGTAAAAGTTGTAAACGTCATAAGTACATAATATGCACACGTTTCCAAACCACCTATGTGGTGGTGCACTTTTTAACGTGGTTTCCCCAGTAGGCCTATTCCATGAGTCAGTTATGATCATTTCGTCATTGGCCTTGACGAAAACTTGCTCAAGTCTGCTGAAGTATATATTTTTCAAAGCTTGGGATGAGACTCTTTTAATTTTTCTAATCTGATTGTATAAGAATCAGCTAATCCTAGCCTTTTTACTATTTGTACAGGGTACCGGGGCCAGAACTGCGAGATAGACATCGACGACTGCCCGGGCAACCTCTGTCAGAACGGAGCGACGTGCGTGGACGGACTCAACTCGTACACCTGCGAATGTCCGCCCACTTTTACTGGTTCACTCTGCGAGACCGACGTCGATGAGTGCGCACTCAGGTGAGTTACAGAAAAGAAGGCACTGACCTTGTATTACAGAAAGTTAGTACATAACATAACACAAATACTCACGACTGCCACCCAGAGGGGTAGGCAGAGACTATGGACTTCCATTTGGTACAATCCAGACAGACCTCTCTCGTCTCCTTTACATCCATTTGCCTACGCATACATACTGGTCGTTTAAGGGTACTCTTAATCTGGCCCGAATATATCCCGAATTTGGTCGACAATGTTGTGTAATTTGATTTTTGTTCTTTACTTATGTATTAAGATATAACATAAAGCTTACAATATCGGTAAATATCACAGGTAAAAAACTGACAGTATAAAAAGGAATTACCCGCCTAACGAGGTAATGATACTTACATCTGTATTTGATAGCAGTCTTAACAATATGTTCACGCCGTCATTGGTATATCGAGTGCTAATTACATAATAACTCGATGAGAAGTCATCGGCCTCTTGATTTTTAAATAATAAGCGCTTAGCGATTTTATTTTGTTTCCATTTAATTTCTACCACAGATTTAAAAAAAAACTCAGATATCTATTAAATTTTACTGTCATGCTATGATATTTGATATAAACACCTCATTCATCATGTTCTGTATCTATATGCAAAGCGTTTTTTTTATTTCTTTAATACATGATTTAAAGACATAAGCACATCTATTACATCAAACAATTTTTATCGAACAACTTGATTTGAATAGCTTAGCTTAGAAATAGTTCCATACGTCGCTAAAGGAGAGAGCGTGAATCCTATGAGAATAGATATTTTATACGTTACCTACTCACGTTGCAATTGTTTCATGGCTGCAGTACGAAACAGTTACACAGTTGGACTACCAGGCTCTCAAATAATATCTTCGTAAAATAAGCAGCATAGTGCTGCTGTATTACGTATGGTGAGTGTAGAGAAACGGAGAACCTATTTACTGGTAATGAGGCATTATGTCTTAGTTTTCAGGATTGACAATGCATCTTTTTATCTTTTCCTAAGATAGATGTAAATGTCTGACACAGTATCCCCTTACCATCAGGTTGACCATTTGCTCGTTTGTCACCCTTACTTCTTAAATTAAAAAGAATCACAAAGACGCAAGTACAGGAGATTCCAAAATGATTTGATACTCTCTCTTCCCTATGTCAGATGTCACTAAAATCTCTAATTTGCCGGATTTAAAATATCCACACTGGCGACAGGAAGCTACGCCAGTCTGCGTCGTTTGGATCTTCGGTTGTCAATACGTCGTAACGTTTTCTATTGACAAGCATGGTAAAATTACAATTTTGACTGCATTGAGAGAGACCTGTTCTTTCATCTTTATCAGCCAGAAACAGTTCTATCTTTATGGGACTTTTCCTGGCTGATAAAGATAGAGCATTGTTTTAAAGATTCACATTTAATTAAACAACGATTAATAGTTATAGTCATTCAGGGTTATTTTGCAATAACCGGCCAAATTTTCAGAAAAGGTCCAGAACAAGTATATATAGGCAAATGGTGAAGAAAAATTAATTAAAAAAAATCTCAAACTTTCTGTCCTTTTTATATATTTTAATTTCAAAAAATACTTTCGTAGGGGTAGGGTAGGCAAAAAAGTTAATGTCCATACATCACATTCAATTCGGGATAATTTAAAAAAAAAATAGAAGCCAATTCTTACCACCTATTAAATAGATGTAAGCTTGATTTAAATTACTTTTACTTATTTTATAGCGTTTAATTTATTTAATTTTTAATTCCTGACGTTTCGGGTGCTTTCCAGCACCCATGGTCACGGGGGACTGAGGTGACTGACGTCCCGATGTTAGTGTTAACCCGGAGTACCTTCAGCTTTTTATTTATAATTTATGGTCCGACCTACTCATAACGAAACTTACTGTGTCTTGAAGTCTTTCAGTGGTAAGCTTGGGTTTAGTTATAATTTTATTAATTACAGGGTCCCAAGCAGGTGGTAGTACCCAGCCTCTCTCTTTATTGAAATTCTGATGTTTTTCTTATTTTTTTTAAATAGCCTCACGTATCATCCTTGGTAGTGTTACGCCGCGCTCAAATCAGCGCACTAGCGCCATCTAGTGTCAGGAACGAGAGCGAGGGGAGCGTTGCAGTTTATGACATCACACATCTTTCGACGGACAGCGCCACCCGAAGAACTAAGTTTCTAGAAAATCTATACTCGAATTCTCGTTGTCTGGCGCGCATTTACGTGAATGTTCGGAACGCTTCTTTGCTAATTATATAAATAGGCGCTGCAAGATGCGATCGGGGCACCAGAGTTGATTTGACGAAACAAGCGAAGCTTCGGAGCGGAATTAAGTGAATTAGTGTTTTTTAATTATTAGTGTTTTTAACTTTAGTTTGTGTAAAGTAAATTAAAGTGTTAATTTAGGTAATTTTATCGGCAATTTTTATTGTCACGAACCCTAAGCTCGTAACAATTGGTGTCAGAAGTGGGATAAAATAATGCCGATTTTACCTAAGGAGGAAACGGAGGGTGTCCGTACCCGAAGTCAACGCCAGCAGGAGACGGACCAGAGGAGATTTGGTGGTGCAACGCCGCAGATGTCTGAGGGCCAGCCGCCGGCCACGGAAGCCGGTCCGTCAGCAGCTTCTACGTCTGCGGCACCTAACTTAGGTGCTCTGATGGTGATGCTGCAGGAGCAGGCTCGCCGACAGGAGGAGCAGGCCCATCAGTTGAAAGAGCAGCTGCAGAGCGGACAAGAGGAACAGGCCCGCCGACAGGAGGAACAGGCCCGTCGGTTGGAAGATCAGCAGGCGGAACAGGCCCGTCGCTTAGAAGAGCAGCTCAAACGCGATAGGGAGGAGCAGATGCTTCTCATGAAGGACCTTCACGCTACCTTCGGGAAAGAGATAAGGGAGGTGAAGGATAAGGTTGCTCAACATGATAACCGCCTGTCGGAAGCTGAGACCCAAATCAACCAAGTTAAGAAAACGCTGGATGAACTCAAACTTGGAGATGGAATTGCGGCCTCCGCAGTAGCTACTACACCTTCGCTACGTGGGTTCAAGGTACCACCGTTCGACGGGACTTCTTCCTGGTCGGCCTACAAAATCCAGTTCGAGGCCGTCATGGAGGCAAACGGCTGGAATAAAAGCCAGGCCATGACTGCACTCACCTTAGGCCTGCGCGACCAAGCCTTAACCGTGTTGGAAGCTCTCGGTAAGAAAGTGACCTACGAGCAGCTCCTTGAGGCATTGGAGGCGAGATATGGTGACGCTCACCTGGAATACGTCTTTCGCGCGCAGCTTAAAGATCGCGTGCAACGCAGCAACGAAAACCTGCAGCAGTGGGCTCTAGAAGTGGAGAAGCTGGTGCGAAAAGCATACCGGTCTGTACCTGCGCTCATTGAAGGGAACCTGGTGCAGACATTCATCGACGGCATCCGCGACCTGGAAGTCAGAGCTGCTGTGAGGCTCGGGCACCACGAGACGCTTAAGAACGCCATGGCCCATGCACTGGAAGTGGAAGCCGTGCGGCAGGATCATCGTTTCCATCGCGTCAGGGAGGTTGCAGCAGCTACAGTTCGCGACCGCAACAAAGGATACAGCCCAAGGTGCTATGGCTGTGGGGAAAAGGGCCACCTTCGATCCAGCTGCCCTAAGCGAACCGCAGAAAGGGAAAGTGAACGATATCAGGAGGGTAGTGCAGCTAACGGCACTGCCTGGCGGCGACAGGATCATCGTTCACCTCACGCTAGGGAGGTTGCAGCAATTACGGTTCGAGACCACAATAAAGGATTCAGTCCTAGGTGCTATGGCTGTGGGGAAAGGGGCCATCTTCGGTCCAGCTGCCCTAAGCCCACCCTAGGAAGGGAAGGTGAACGGTCTCAGAAAGGAAGTGCGGCTAACAGCACCGCCCAGCAGCAGCAGGAATACGACTTTACTATCAGACACTGCAGCGGGAAATCTCACGGCAACACAGATGCATTGTCAAGAAGACCTTGTCCTGAAGATGGCAACCATTGTAGTAGGCAAGGTAAGGAAGTGGTATCCGTGAGGATGCTCAGGACAGACCACCTCAGCAACGGGTGGAAGGACAGCCTACGACATGCACAGCATCCGGACATCAAGCCGATTCTGGGGTGGATGAAGGCCCGTGCTACCAAGCCTAAGTGGAGGGACGTCTCAGCGATGAGTTTAACCACGAAAAGCTATTGGGCCCAATGGGACAGCTTGCTGCTTCAGGATGGAGTCCTGTGCCGTAAATGGGACAATGGTCGAGGAGACAGCTGTCGTTTGCAAATGGTCGTCCCTAAAGCTAAAGTGCCGAATGTTCTACAGCTGTGCCATAATGGTCGTTCAAGAGTCCATCTGGGAGTTAAACGAACTCTACTGAAGGTCCGAGAACAGTTTTACTGGGTCCATTATCGTGACGATGTCGAGGATTGGTGTCGTACATGTACAAGTTGTGCGGCCGTGCGGGGACCTCAGACACGTAGTAGAGGAGCACCGAAATTGTACAATGTTGGTGCACCACGGGATAGGACATCCCTTGACATTGCGGAGTCGTTACAGAAAGGCGCAAGAGGGGCTCCTAAGATCGTCCATGTGGATCGCTTGGCGCGTTATTATGGGGCCGATAATGCTCGGGACGAGCATGTCTTAGGAGGGGGCAGTGTTACGCCGCGCTCAAATCAGCGCACTAGCGCCATCTAGTGTCAGGAACGAGAGCGAGGGGAGCGTTGCAGTTTATGACATCACACATCTTTCGACGGACAGCGCCACCCGAAGAACTAAGTTTCTAGAAAATCTATACTCGAATTCTCGTTGCCTGGCGCGCATTTACGTGAATGTTCGGGACGCTTCTTTGCTAATTATATAAATAGGCGCTGCAAGATGCGATCGGGGCACCAGAGTTGATTTGACGAAACAAGCGAAGCTTCGGAGCGGAATTAAGTGAATTAGTGTTTTTAATTATTAGTGTTTTTAATTATTAGTGTTTTTAACTTTAGTTTGTGTAAAGTAAATTAAAGTGTTAATTTAGGTAATTTTATCGGCAATTTTTATTGTCACGAACCCTAAGCTCGTAACAGTAGGAACCGATGTTCTTTCGCGAGGATTTGTGGTCTATTAAATTTGATATAATGGTTGGGGCCGTCTATGATATGATCACAAAGTCTTAGTTTAGTTTATAAATTAAACGAGATAAAATCCGTAACAGTAGATTTAATTTAATATAACTGAAAGTTCACTACGTTCTTCAAAAAGGAAGCCATTTTTCAGATGCTGCAAGAGAAATATATGTTTCGTGCAAATTTCGAAAGGTTTCATACTTCCCGGAGATCGTTTTTTAAGCAGACATTGATAGGAAGCCCTAAGTTATCAGTTCATCCTTATAGCAGCTTCAATAAAATTTACGACCCCTTTTTAATTATTTTTAAGCCTTTGTAATATTTATAGTGGTTAAGCATTAAAATCTATGTTATCGGTAGCCCATATGCAGTTTCCAGCAGTTCGAATTGAGAGGTGTTTTACAATAATCGCACACTGACAGCTTTAATATTACAGGCATTGAAATAATAGATTACTTGAACCATACATGGTTGTCGCCTTATATTAGTATTCGTAATCATTCGGGGACTTTTTGTCATTGAATTTCTCGACGAGACGCATTGGTAAGTTGCTCTGTCGTCATTATAATTTTTATATTTCTTACTTTACACCCTATTGTCTACTGCTGAACAAAGGCCTCTCTCATATTCAACCTCAGTTTTTTTTTAATAGAAGAAAGGTGACAAAGGAGCACACAGCCCACATGATATCATGATGACATCTACATTTATCCTCGATTAAGAATCAAAACGCAGATGCGTTGTCATCCCCGAGGACTAACATGAAATGCCTCGTTTCCAGTAAAAAAGGGGTCTCCGGATCTCTATCCTCACCATACGAAACCCAGCAGTATTAAGCTGCTATTTTACGCTGATAATCTGCGAGAGCGTGGTCCTTCCTCGGTCGAGCTGACTCATTCGTGCTACAACCATAATATATAGCTGCAACGTGGCTCTACCACGTATAGAAAGTTGCTTATCTTGCCATAGTTGCAACGCTCCGCAGGCGGTATAGCAACCGCAGCTCTTTGATTATTTAAAGTTGTTATCAGAAATATGCTGCGGTCTGCGTGTCTGTCTGTCTGTGTGTTGGCTGCTGTCTGTGTGTGTCTTGTTTCACTTTCCCTCTACTGCTTCTTACAACAATAACTGGATGTATTGGGATAGTGAATATTCTTAAGCAAAGTTACAGCCTATATACATCCCACTGCTGGGCACAGGCCTCCCCCTCATTTCTGAGAGGGGATATTCTTACACCGCCACTAAATTAAAAAAAAAACTATTTTATATTTATATTTTATAAATATATGTTTAATCGAGACCAAAAAAGGCGAAACGCTTAAGGACTTTAGAAAAAGGAATGATGAAATATTATAAATTTTGATAAATAAATATAGACATATAAACATAGGTTTGAACACTACAGACAAGGAATCTTCAATAAAGAATGCTTTACCAGAGACAGTACCAAAGGCTTTCGATTTACTTGTTTTGGGCTTTTATTTGAAGGTCTTTTATGTCTTCTTAATATTTCGGTATGTTGGACTCAACCGCCTGCTGCAGACGCTTTTCAAAACGCAATGTAATCACAAAATTGTATCTGATAGTGGGTTCACCAATTATAGATTCTATTTATTGGTAATAAAGCCAAATATTCTGTGAACCGGCCATCATAAAACGCACACATTTCGTTCCGTACACGCTTAACCGCTCCACGTCGTTGTTCAGCTTATTTTACATGTAATTCCTACAACATAAACCAGACCTGTTGATCCAATTTCAGCTGTATTCTAACGGATTAAAGTTGTGAATCGACCTGTGCTTTTTGTCATGGGATAGCGTCATACTATCCGAGCCGTCGGTTCGTGAACGCAACAGATAATGCGTGCTCGATATCGAGTTACGTCTTAACGTGGCGTTTTGTTTTTATTTTGTGCATTACTCC
Source organism: Parnassius smintheus behrii (assembly GCA_036936625.1). Lineage (NCBI taxonomy): Eukaryota > Metazoa > Arthropoda > Insecta > Lepidoptera > Papilionidae > Parnassius > Parnassius smintheus. The sequence goes on from JAUPFT010000001.1 coordinate 55,737,228, forward strand.
AGCCTCCATTGAGACGTAAGTGGTAAGAAGGAGGAATCATTACTTTTTGTCTGGACTGAATGGGGTATAATTTAGTAGGTAGAAGGTACTTTCGATCCATCTAGTGGAAAAACGATAATTGAAAAAAGCCCGTTGTCTCGAACAAAGTTTTTTCAAAAGTGACCTCATAGACTTTAATTCGTTCAAGCATAGCATTATCCTATACCTTTAAACGAGCAATTCTTGTATATATATATATATATATATATATATATATATATATATATAATCGGGATCTCGGAAACGGCTCCAACGATTTTCATAAAATTTAGTGTCCAGGGAGTTTCGGAGGCAATAAATCGATCTAGTTATGATTTATTTTTAGAAAATGTCCTTTTGTCCGTGTTTTCAGGCAATTAAAAAACTGTTACAATATAAGAAGGTAAATTTTGACAAGTTACCGACAATCGTAATAGCTCAGATGGGATGTTGTTCGGGCGTGATATCGGAGTTCCGTGGTTCACGTCTCGTCTTGAGTCCGACTGCTTTTCCTTTTTTTCAAGTTCCCTTCTTTTGTGAGAAAATCTATTATTTCGAGCCCTTTTTTTAGTATTTTTTAAAAATACGAAAATTTTAATTAAACTAATTGCACTCATGATTTTTTATTCAAATAACCAGTTCAGTTTTTTCTATTATGTCAATAAGATCAAAAACCATTATTCATGTAATTTGTAAATGTAACTTAAAAAAACCGGGCAAAGCTCGGTCATCCGGGTACTTATGCATAATATAGGGAATGTGTCAAACTGATTTTCTCGAGAGCGGTGCGCAAAACCATTCTCGATGGTCCGGTTACTTTAGACGAGTCCAATAATGAAAAAAAAAAACGTACCGCCGTGTAGTGGCAGTGTAAGAATATCCACTATCCCATATCATCCCGTGGGTGTCGTAAGTGGCGACAGAGGGGAACAAATTAGGAGATCATCAGCACCGTCTTCCTATTAACGACTTAAAATAGTAAACTGCGGTTGGCAACCCGCTTGCCAAAAAAGAATATCCTTATCTTACATCAGGTAGGGTTAGAGTAGAAAATTTGCTTATACTCAACAAATAAGGTTTGATGGTAAGTTTTTCTTCTTTTTGGTTATGATTTTAAGACTACAATCGCTTAAAAAGTATTTTCAAGTCCCAAAAAATGGGACGTCAAAAGATTGCTTCACAGCGTTAGAAATTGTTTCGGCGAAGATATGCGCGCTGTAGTAATTGCATCTAATTGTGAAAACATTTGGACCAATTACCAGTGAGATTTATAACGTGTTGGCATTTCGGCTTTTTATATTGAACGTTCCTAAATGATTTCGTTGTTTTTGAGGTCGTTAGGATACGTTCAGACAGTATTGAGTGCTGTTTTAGTAGCAATTGAACCAGCATTCCATGTATGTAAGTGTTGGCGACGCGCCTATAAGAATGTTTCAGTTTATTAAGTCAACCGACGACGAATAACTTTTCAGAAACTTATTGTCCAATTTAAATGTTCTGATAAGAAAATGCTTAGTTAAATTTTAAAGAAATGTCGAATTAATGTTATGAAGGTCTTGGGTTCGACTCCCAGGCCGGACTAGTTTACTGTTTTCTAAGTGATATCTTTCAATAAATTCTTATAGGGAATTTATGTTATAAGTTATGTTACCGGATTTGTTCCCCGGTTGAAATCGTCTTTCCAACGATGTAAATTCGAAGGAATATTAAAGTGAAGTTAGAGATCGGATTGGTTCCCCGGTCAAGATGATCACTCTGTGCATAAACAGAATTAACGGAAGTTAATTACATAAGTATTGTCTTGTATAAGTTTGATACGTTTTGTACGAAAACAAATGCCTATTTGTTATGATCGATTAATGAAAACATTCACTTGTATTGTTATCTGATAAGAAGCATGATAACGAATAAGAGTCTTATCAGAAATAGTTTCCTACTGTTTGAAAATTATGTAGAAGCACTTGTTTATTTAATATTGTTAAAATTAAGTGTATTTCAGACTTTCATTTTTTCTGATAGTCGAGAGCCGTGCAAAGTTAGTTGTTCAAATAGTGTGAGTTCACGGAAGCACGCTGACCACGCCCTTAGGAGGCCGAATATGTAAAAATTTAAAATGTTTGTAATTTCAGCGATTTATGTAAAAATGACTTGTAAAACATTTCAGGTTGATTGTACGTGCTAAAAAGGTGAATTCTGTGTTATTTTTATGTGAAAATTCCTGTGTATAAGTGAAATAATGATAGTTTTGTATAAGAAATTTAAAAGTGTTTTAAATAGTGAAGTAAATAGAGAAAATGTAAATTAAACTATTGTATTAGTTAACATATGTATAAATTCAAGTAGGAAACATTGTTTTAACTTTCTGTGTTAAATATTTAAGAAGTTTGGATTTTGGATTTGTGAGTAAAGTAGGCATATTTTGTTTTATAAATTAAAGAATTATTGTGATACGGAAAAATAATGTATATCATGGTGTAGATATTGTTTTGTGTTATCTAAATAAATAACTTGCATTTGTGTATGACTTATGTGAATAAAGAAATTAAGTGAAACGTGAGAGAGTAATAGTACAAATTCATGTAATTAAGTTGCGCAGGCACGCGAATGGCGCGGCTCACTTTCGCGTTTAGCTCTGGGGGTAGCTTAGTGAACGGGTTTTATTGCAATTGGTTCGGGGTAATAGTTCGGAAAAACAAGAAAATCCTTCGGGAAAAGTGAAAACCAGCAGTCAAGAAGAAAAGTATAGGGAAAAGTGATTACTCTCTCACGGAACGGTTTGAAGATAATTGCTGTTTCATTCCCAAGATCCCTTAAGTTATACAGTCCACATCGAAGAATTAAGGCGTCGGGACCGGGACGACTTCGGAAGACCCGTAATCCCCGTCTGAACCTACTTGCTGAAAAGGAACGAGGTTATCGCCCTAGTGTGTTACTCCGTTGCGGAGATCACATACGTTGTTCCCGAACCCAACGTAGGCGTTATAGGAGGCCGGATCGAGAGAAGCCTCGATTCCTCCCTTCTGTTTCTTAGTTTCCGTCCGTTGTGTCCTTTTCAGTAAGGTTTTGTTTAAAAACTCGTTATAGCGTGTAAAAGTTGTACAAATTCTCGTTTCTTTGATTAAAAAAATACATCGATAAAATCTGCACACATTCGCTGGATTTCTGTTTTCGATCTCGTGGACGAATTAATAAAAATATTGTAACACTTAATGCTACGTATTGACTTAATTATAATCGGATGCGATTTAATCTTATTGTTAATCTAGCGAACAGTATTTTATTTATTCACATTGAAGTAATATGTACTTACGTACTAGAACAGCTATTTCAAACAAAACATGTGCGCTACTCTGTGTTCGCGCGGTTGGTTTTTTTTTATCATAGAATAAACATAGGTAAAATGATCAGTAGGTAATAATAGATTTTATTTATTATTGTTTTATATTATTGTTAAATAGGTAAATTATATCGAGAACAATTTTCAAATTTTGTAATATATTTTGTATATTATATTTGCTTATTTAATATTATATTACATAATATTGTATTATCACAATTACATTTTAATGATATCTTTATCTGAATATTTTAAAAGGTATCTATGTCAAGTATAAAAAACATACTAAATGTATGTTTAACCAAACTTATTAATATAAAATTTAAATTACAAATATATTTATTTAAATTAGAATAAGAGTCGTTCATAAATGCTGGGCACGCGAGAGTTAAAAATGGACGAATTTATTCCACTTTGACTTAATATAAATGAATAACAAGCAGATTTAAATATAAAAAATTGGCCCAATTATGATAACTCATATATGTTTCTACAAAAAAAATTGTGTTTAATAATATATTCGTCCTTAAGTACCCACAGAAATGTCGCATCTGAACAAATTAATTCCATAATCTATATTACATGACACAAGATGGCGTCTTAGGAATAACTTGTTTTATTATTAATTTATAATACTTTTTTATTCATTAAGTATCTTATTTTTTTTAAATTAACACAACACGTGACAACCCTACAAGCGCCTAGCAAGTGACTGATTAAAGTGCGGTGCATGCACCGCAGTTGAGTGGAACAGAGTAGCTGAATGCAATGTCGCCTCTAGTACGTAGTACATAATGGCTCAATGTTTATTCACGATAAAATTAAAATCATTACATTATCTTTCAACACATTTGAATAACGGCCTAACTAAGAGCTTCCCAGTCTAATCAATAAAATAATTTACCGTAAAAGTAATCCGCCATTAATCAGCAATCAGAAACATGCTCCCTCGGATACGCGGGAAAGTTTACGATACAAAACCTCAATTCGAACTTCAACTACACAACCTGCGGCCGCGAAACGAAACCATCGATTATCGATATCGACTCTTTGATTAATGCTTATTCGATAATCGCCAAATTGAATCTTAACGGCGTTGTCAGTTACCTACTCATTTGTACAAGTCGTCACCATCTTGATAGGATGTCGATAATTAAGATGATGTTTTTACTTGTTGTTATAATAATATTGCCTGAATTTTTAAAGCAAATGAATTTTGCTTAGTAGTTATGTATGTTGTAGAATGAAGGTGTGTTTACAAATAGAAATTCCTGTTTTAATACTACAATAAATTCCTTTTTAACCATCCCTATAAAGACTATCATTAGTTAATTAAAAATGCGTAGATGGTTAATCGTACTTTAATTTTATATAACAAACAAATTAAATTATGCAAGATCTTGATCCGGAAGTGTCTGCACAAACATGGTCACAGTAATACCAGTAGAATTGATAAAATTTCTACCTAGAAAGATTGACTTTTTAAATTATTTGGTAAAATTATTTGTTTCGTTTAACTTTATATTGAAAACATGAATTCGTACAATCTCAGTAACATTAGTTGAATTTGCAACAATTTTTTTCAGAAAAATGATTGACGTTTTAAGTTGAGTTGCTTTTCTTTATTGAGAAGATAACTGCAATTTAAATTGACTTGCTTATTTAACAACTAAAGCTCGATGGCAAATTAGCCCAGTTACGCTAACATCCGGTGCGTTGTCAAATCGCAGCGTCGATCAATTTTCGACCGTGAAATGCACGAGTCGATTTTTGTAAACAATGTTGCTTTGTGAAGAAATTTAAGCTTTTCTTAAATAATTCGTTTCGTTCAGCTCTATATTGAAAGAACAATCGTTATTTGAGGGCGTAAAATACCTTTGTATAAACATAAAATAAATTAATAAGCAACTAAAGCGATAAAATGCCACCTAAATACAGATTCTAGGTAGATTTATTATATTACGCATTAGAAACGTAATCAAATTACAATCGAATATTTAAATACTGAAGCCAACTGTAGTCACACCAAGAATAACGTACCTGATAGTTAAAGCGGTTTTTCCTTGTGGTTTTTTTTTACATTGCGAGTAAATAATAGCCAAAGGAGCATTTAGCTTAGCCTACATGAGAAATAGGTGATAAACTGATAAATAATCGTTTTTATCCTTCCTTGAAAGTGAATCCAAGATATATAGGATGCGCGCGGTTACCAGTATTAGTCACCGCCATCATAATTCATCGTAAGTTTTTTCTTAATATGTGATAGAGCTACGCTGCAGCTATATTATGGTTGTAGCACAAACGGGTCGGTTCGACCGGAGAAGGACCACGCTCTAACAGAATAGCGTAAACTGTGTTTCGTATAATGAGTGTAGAGATCCGGAAATCCTTTTTTACTGGAAATGAGGCTTTGATCTTAGTCCTCAAAGGTGACAACGCATATCTGCGTTTTGATTCTTAATCAAGGATAAATGTATGTCTATGAGCCACAGCATCCACTTATCATCAGGTGGACTGTGTGCTCGTTTGTCACACTTTTTCTATAAAAAGAATTCGTGTCCGTGGAGTTTAGTTTCACTCCTATTTTTATCACGCTTGTACTCATCGTTTAAAACATTAAAAGAAGTAACTATGTTAAATGGTTATATCGTCATCATTGTGTGCCTTGAAACAATAATATTAAATAAAAAGTCGTTTAGAAGTGTAGTACCTATTTAAACGAGTTCTTAGACAGCAAAAGGAGTCGCACAAAATAGAAAATTGAATTAATTGTGCTTATTATCTTAATATCATATTAAATATTAAGGTAATAAACATAATAAATGGAGAAAGGAAATCCTACTTTCTTTACTTTAATCGGCGGATCGTTATTTATGGTGCTCCCCAGACGGGCAGTAATCACCTTGCCCGGCTGACCGGCCTTCCGCGTGTGGTTCAATGCCACCGGGCTTTACAGGCATAATTTAATATCTGTATACTTAAAGCTAAGATGCACGTTATATATTATCATGGAATAAAACTCTTACAGTCCTGATAATACGATCTAGATTCGCTTGAGCTAAAAGAACTAGATAGCAAATTTTGTTTGAATATCTGGATCAAATATTCTGTCTGCAATATTCAATGCATTAAATGACAAATAAAGAAAAAGAATGATTACCGTATGGCTCAGGGCCCGGTTGTTGGTGGAATTTGTTTTTTCACCGTCAAGCGATGAATCATCACTTAAAATTGCATATAACAATTTCATCGGTCGGGTATCGTAATAGCTTTTCTAAGGCTTTTCTACCATGAAAACTTTAATCATGTATAGGGAATAGGGATGTAGACTGGTAATTTACATTTTATCTATGTACCAATACCAATTACAGCCTATCAAGTCTAATGCTCAACATAGGCCTACCCTAGAGATTGCCGCGACACCCACTAAACGGGTTATCTAAATGATGGAGAAAAAAAAGACAAAATTGATACACAGACTACGTTACATTTATAAAAACTCAGCATACGTGTAAAAATAAACACGCAATACCAGGGCTACATACTTAGCAGGAGGATCCTAACCTTATGAACATAATTATGTTTTAAAGTGGCAAACGGACTAACGGTGCACCTAATTAAAAACAGCTGCAAACAAAGATGTGTCTACAGGTGTGTTGTCACTACGCAGGATTAATTATTATTTAGTTTAAAGAAAAATTAAGTTTAAAAATTAAGTAATCTTTGGAAATTCTTATTTTTTACTAGCTGTAACCCGACTATGCGTTGCTATGGCTCAAAAAATTTCAAAAACTATATAAAATGCGCGTATTATATATATATATATATATATATATATATATATATATATATATATATATATATATATATATATAATGCAACGTAGTGTCAAAACTTCAAAGAGAACGGTGAAGAACTTTTGAAGATTTAAGATTTTGAACATTTACATTTTTCGTTGAAATAGATTGTGGCCAAATTTCCTGTAAAATATTAAATAACTACTATGAATATTAATTATTTATCAACGTGGGACCGTCAGCAACATCCGAGGTCGTTGAAAGTTTCATTTGATACATCCTTAAGCGCAATCTAATAAATTACAACTTGCTACATTTCTCGACGCTCCAGATTCGTTAACGAATGGCGTCCGCCATCTTGAATCCGGCGGCATCTTATAATCAGTTTCATAATATTTGCTTTAAAGTAACCAAAATAAGCGACTGTTGCGAAAGAACTTAAACATGAGTTGACTCATAACAAGGTTTAACAATTAAACGAGCTATACTCATGTTTTATTTAACACAACTGGATTGAATAAATTCAGTGTATATTCTAGTGATATTATCTCATCGCTTGAACATGAATATCTCAGAAGCCAAAAGAAATTCAGAAAGGATTACAAAAGAAAGACTTCAGTTCCTACAACGTATCCGTAGTATCAAGTGAAGTCATACAGAGCATTATGAAATGAATTTAACTGTCCAAAAAAGAAAGAAAAAGAAGGAGAATTCTTCTTTTTACTTTTACGGGCTTTAACTCAATAAAAATTAAAAACGATAAATCACTATATTGATTAAATTGTAAAATTTTGTAGATACCTCATTTAAATACATCTTCATCCGATATAATGATTTATATGTCGACAACTTTAAGATTAGAAGTTAGCTAGTAATCCTAATAATATAATAAGATAGGCGTTTTATAAAGAAGGTTTTACAAGACCGTGTCAGTGATGTTTAAAAGTCGACAATTTATTGGTACTCCATCGAGATTTACGGTCGCCGAGCCTATTCCGAATATTAAATTGCGGTCGAAGTTTGAATACATTTGAGTTATAAACGATAGCGAAGATATTAACAATTCTGTTATATAATAATTTTTACCATTAGGTAGACCTTTTTAACGTCAACTTAAAAACAAAGGCCTATCCAAAAATGCGCCAGGAATGCGTCTACTTCTAATTTAAATTCTGGAGCTGATTTATCGGCATGTTCTTGTAGCCAATGTTTTGGAAATAGTTCTATATGTCTAAGTGGTAATATACACCATTCAGGGCTAGTAGCTTGAATTACCTTTGACTTTAATAACCCTGCGTGCGGAGGTTGGAGTCCCGCTTTGTGTGCAAACATTTATATGATGAAAAAAAATATGCTTGTACGCGATTCATAGCTTGTTGTGTTTTGTATCTATGTCTAAGAAAAAAATATATAATGTATATTAAATACTTCGTAATGTTATGTCGAAACGTGATTTATATTTGCTATTTATTTATTTTCTATGTATCATGTATCATTCCGACTTACAAATATTTTTTCCTCACTATCTAGAAACGCGCTATCGCCTATGACTTGTTCACTTATATAAACCAACGTTGGGCATGAAATCGATATTTGATTTACTTTATACCTAACTTCTTTCAAGTTGTTGCATATTTATTATAGTTACCCACATTTAGTGTCCACAATCACGTGTGCTTTATTAGCAAATTAATTTAAGTCCAGACCGTGTCATTGGGGACTAAATCTTGAAGTGCTTTTAGCCTTTAGCTTCTTATATTTAGACCCCAAGTATGAGCAGAATTCATCATAGAATTACTATCGTAATTTGCAAATGTATTAATTAGAGAATTTTGGAATGATATTGGAGCGTTTCATCAAATATTAAAACTGTTAGAGGTGTAGTATCTGTACCTGTTCTTCAACAGGATTTATTTTATATAAAACCAGTTAACAATTATTTATACAGTCACTTGTAAATATTATGGATATGTATTGGCTATTATAACTATCATAAATCTACGCGGAATTAATGTCCTCGCTTCGTTTAACATATCCAAACTTTAATAACCATTTATCTAAAGTTAACTAAGACAATCTGACTGGAATTGTTAGGTAATAAACTTGAAACAATCAAATAGGTAAAGAATATAAATTCACTGCTTAATTATAAATACAAACCGCGTTGTTTGTTTGACAGTATTTAATACATTTAACGGGATATTAGTGAGCGCAAGTTGCCCAGCTTGGTAATATCGGTCTCTGCCAGATCAGATAGAAGTAAATATGCGCGGGAGCACGCGCCACGCCCGACTCGATCTTTACTTGATTCTGCTCAGGCTGTGTTGCGACACAAGGACTCGTATATTATATTAAGCCATTGACCTGTTTCTTTATTGTATTTTGTCTTAATTTGCTATACAAACTAACATGAGAATGTTTAAATCATTTAGTTTTCCCAGCTAGAAGTCAGAGTAGGTACATATATTTTATTAAATTATATATAATTTAATGAAATGGGTTTTATGACATAAAATTTAATTAAAAACGAAGTTATAACAGGTAATTTCTAAGCTGATAAGCTACATATTTATTATTAAATAAAACTAATTTACAATTCCTGGACTAAAACACCTTCAATTGTTTAAATAATATTCTAAATGTTTCTAATGTGTAATTCTTAATTAGTTACATACATACATACATATAATCACGCCTCTTTCCCGTAGGGGTAGGCAGAGACCACTTCTTTCCACTTGCTACGATCCTTACATATTTGTTTCGCTTCGCTTCGCTTAATTAGTTACTCATCTAATTAGAGATTTTGTCAAGTGATTGAAAATTATCTTTTATAATTATTCGTTTGCAATATTCGCCACATAGTTTGGTGCGTCTTATTGCGAACTTTTTAAATGACACCATAATTAGTGGACAATCCCTGACGACAGTATCTCAAGCCGCCGAAATCGCGACGAAAATCTTGTAGGATTCAAAAAGGATTCTGATGAAAAGTTGTAATTATCCAACTTTTCTCGTAGGAGTAATGAGGCAATAAACAGTTTACTATAAACGCACTAAGCACGCAGGACGCAAGTATGGCTTGGCAAACAGCGTATTCTTGATTAATATTGATAAAAGATTCTTTCTAATTTGTCAGACAAGCCGGTTTGCTGACTATATTGTCCATCATTGCCTTACGTAACAATTTAGCATTTACAAATGCAATTAATATTTTTTGTGTTTGCTATCTCTAATAGGCGATCAAACGTTTGATTGCGTCGTGTTATTTGATAAGAATTTCAGGCGAAAGCTCGGCCCCTAAGTTACGTATATTAAGGCTTTAAACCATTACGTAACTGTATAGATCTTTAATTTTACACTATTAGTTTTGAAGTTTAATAACAAGTGCAATCTGAATATTTCTTTACAATCATATACATGTTCACCGAATGATACTAGATGTTAGGACTCCATCCCAGCCCCGGCGTTCGTGTGGTTAGGTACCATCTTTTTACCAGCCAACCAATATTTCTGCTGCTAGCATTTCGACCTGTGTGAGCGTGAGCCAATCCAGCTTAGTCCTTGGAGGTGACAACGCATCTATAGCCTGTTTCGATAGAAGTTATCTACAGGCGACCAGGGACTGCAGTAGCTACATAACATCAGGTGGATTCATTTTTCATTTCGATTTTATAACAAATTCTGGCCTAGTTTTACTTATCCAAGTGCATTTTGTAAGTTGGTCGGCTGTTACTCGTTAACTTGTTAATTCTACCTAGCTGTGATAGTTTTCCTTTTAGTTTCATTATATTCGCTACTCTATCTTGTATTATATCTTGCATACTTTTCACATTTCCAAAACAGCAGTTAAATCGAAAAAAATGTTGTTTCATACTCAATAATACAACATTTTTGAAAAACCTATCCTATATATATCGATACCCCACGCTATAGATTAGACGGGTAAAAAAAATCATCCTCCATTTACCTGTATATAGGGTTTTATACAGGTAAATGATATGGATAGGGAGGTACTCAAAAAAAAATCAAAATTTTATTCACAGTTTTTTTAGACGTAATTAATATCTATAATTATGCCAAATTAAAAATTCGTAGCACCTATAGGTTTCTGAGTAAAACCGCGGACATACGGACGGACATGGCGAAATTATTAGGGTTCTTTGTTGTCAAACTACGGAATCCTCAAAAAATCGACAAACAAAAGTCAAGTGACGGACATTTATAAAAAATATATATTTAAAAATTTTTGTAATACCAAGACAAAACAAAATCTAATTACTCTTAAAGCCCCTGTCATTTAAGAAATTTAAAATTACTAAAAAAATGTAAAGCACTTCTTGACTGCCCCTGCTACACATGACATCGGCGAAGCTCAAAAAACGCTGACAAAAAATTCACTAATGCGGTAATAAGTGATATTATAAACATGAAAGCTACCGCCGCAAGCGTTAAAGACGTCTTGGCGAGTTTTTTTTGTTCATTTCTGATTCAAATGAAACAGCATTTGGAGCTGAGCTTGAATTAACTGAAAAATTCGCAATTCACGATTTTTTTTATTTATTTAGGATAAAAAAATGTCATTTGTACTCTGTACGTTGTATGTTGTAATTACTTGGTCGAGTAAAGGAAAAAATTACCTTTTTATATTTTTAATTAACTACCACAAGAAAGCTTTATTTCTGTTCTTGCATTTATTTATATTTGTTTCTATTTGATTACTTATATTTTCGGCTACTATTGAAACAATCTTTCAATTTTAATTTTACCAATGACTTTCTACTCCAATTTAGTTATACCTACTCTCCTTCACTATTTAATGTCTCGTGACAGATTTCAACTTTTTAATACACTTTGTAACGAGTTGAAAGGCAGTTATGTCAGTTTGATTTTAATGTACTTTTCAACTAACTTTTTCTTATTGTTCATTTCCTCCTTAGGCCCCTTGTGTGTCAGAACGGCGCCACCTGCACCAACTCAGTGGGCGGTTTCTCCTGCATCTGTGTCAACGGCTGGACTGGGCCGGAGTGTTCTGTTAACATCGACGACTGCGCCGGCGCTGCGTGTTTCAACGGAGCCACTTGCATCGATAGAGTCGGCGCCTTTTACTGCAAGTGCACGCCGGGAAAGACTGGTGAGTACCCCTGTAATTTAGTCCTAGGAAATTAAATAAGGACTAGATGAACAAAAAGCTTAGAAATTTTGATTTCGAGGTCTAATTGCTTGTAGTATTGTTGTAATTACAATTAACATAACGCTTGCCACCAGGTCTGCTCTGCCATCTCGACGACGCCTGTACGTCTAACCCTTGCCACGCGGACGCTATCTGCGACACCAGTCCCATCAACGGTTCCTACACTTGCTCCTGTGCTTCAGGATATAAAGGACTCGACTGTTCGGAGGATATCGACGAGTGCGAACAAGGTACGCAATTTAAATCGAAGCTTACTTCTTCTTATTGCTTTTATGGTAAATATATTTTTAATGTAATTTATTAGTTCCAATTAGGAAGTAAACATCAAACCATAAAGAGGTTTGTCATAGAAACTTAGCTGTAAAGCAATTACGAGTATATATAAGACAATTATTCTTTAAATACATATACGTTCAGAAAACAAATATAATACATATAACAATCAAATTTATAAATCAATTATTCTTGGAAATCCGTTCAAAAACAAACATCATCTCAGAAATAATAATTATGTTGACAGTCATAGTTACATCTACCCAAGTTGTTTACTTCGATCTACCTACATAGAAATGACTGAAAGCAAGCTTGAGAAAGGATCTGATGAAGTAATTCGTTGATAGGATCGCCATGTGAACACGACGGCACTTGTGTGAACACGCCGGGCTCTTTCGCGTGCAACTGCTCGGTGGGCTTCACGGGGCCGCGCTGCGAGACCAACGTCAACGAGTGCGAGAGCCACCCCTGTCGGAACGACGGCTCCTGCCTCGACGACCCCGGCACCTTCCGCTGTGTATGCATGCCTGGTAAGTGCTAGATATTTTTTATCAAAACTAGGTAGTTTTTTTTAAATATAATATAGGTGACAAACGAGCACACACACAGTCCATCTTAATATATATAAATTACGTGTCACGTTGTTTGTCCGCGATGGACTCCCTAAACTACTTAACCGATTTTAATCAAATTTGCACACCGTGTGCAGTTTGGTCCAACTTGAGAGATAGGATATTTTTTTGCCCATGAGTGACCCATAATTATTTTTTTTTTTGCGAATTTAAGTATTTTCAATAGGACATGACTAGGGGTCATCGAAAAGGGCAGAACAACGTCTGCCTGGCAAGCTAATAGACATATCTATATTTAAAAATGCAGATATCTTGTTACCCCTCTGGTCTAAGATGGAATGCCTCATTTCCATTAAGAATGGGTCTTCGGTTCTCTACACTCACCACAAGAAACACAGCGGCATTAAGCTGCTGCTTTACGCTGGTACACTGTGAAAGCGTGATCCATAATATAGCTACAGCTTGGCTCTAAAAGTAAAAAGTAAAGTTACAGCCTATATACGTCCCAGTGCTGGGCTCAGGCCTCCTCTCATTTCTGAGAGGGTTTAGGGCAAGGAAGTGTCCGCCGCGCTGCCCAAATGTGTGTTGACGAACTTCACATGTCTTCGAAATATTTTTTTTCTTATTCCTCAGACATGCAGGTTTCCTCACGATGTTTTCCTTCACCTCCGAGCACGTGGTAAATCAGCACTTAAAATTGCAATTAACAATTTCATTGGTGCCGGCGGGGATCGAACTCGCGTTCTGTTATATTTACAGCGAGCGTTAACCACTGAGCTACCACGGCTCATCATCAGCTTGGCTCTACCACGTATAAAAGTGTTGAGTGTTGTGTCATTCTGGTATTCTCATATTTTCATAGGTTGATAGTGTTGTAATCAGAAACACGAGAGTAGTTTCTGATAGTATTTCCTTTTCTTGCCTAAGTGCGGCCTTATTGTTCAACAAAATGTTGGTTGGTTCAAAAAATTTAGTGAATCTGTGTTAGCACCGATGCGCTGTAATATTTATCTACTGTGCTGTTTATTGCTTCCGATATTATTCGGAACTAATGTGCGAGCAATCATCTGATAATAGTTCGACATAAGATTTTGAACAGTTATATAGAACCTTCTGCTGTGTATGCAAGCCTGGTATCTACATGATAGCATCGTAAAGGTATTCGAATATTCTATAGAACCCCTTGTGTATGGCCTGATTTAGTTTCAGATTTAAAATATTGTAGGAATTTCTGTTGTATATGTAAACCTGGTATTTCTATATTTACCATCTTCGTACAGGATTTAAAATATAATATGAACTAAAGAAAAACCTGCTACATTTTTTCGAGGATATATAGTAACAACTTAACATCAGGTGGCCTATACCACAATACTCGTAGAGGTTATCTTCATTCAAATGAAATTTAAAAAGAACACATCGTAGCAAGATGTGAACAATTTAACCCTGGGTGGGTAACGTAAGAAATTTATGTGTTTATTTCCAATGCAAATGCCATAATATCAGTAAAACACTTCCGCACAACGGTACTAATGGACCACCTCGTACAATTTGCTCGCCGGTGACCGTCTGATGTTTGTCATTACCATTGGACTGAGACGACGGTGACGATGGTTCTCGAAAGGGATAGTTAGATTACAGTAATATTTGTAGGGTTTACAAAGTTATATCAGAAAATTATGAAGTGGTTACATATTTTTAAAGAATTAATAAAGATGAAGCAATTTAATAAAACGCGTATCTGAAAGTGATACTTTAAAAATTATTTATAATCAAACGTTCAACACTTAAAGAGGCTTTACCAAAATTAAGAGTTTGTATCAAAATCGAAAGAAAATATAGTTCTTAATATTTTTTGTACTAATGAATTAAACGTATACGTTTAATTCAGTAGACAGCCCTGATCACTCACAGTTCCCATGAAATGGATGGAGAGCGGCGCCCGCGCATTGTTTTGACGCGGAAACGTTACGAGTTAACACAAACAATGAAAATTCATCTGTAAGGGTGTATATTAAGATAATTTTTCGCTTGTTTACAATTGTGTGAATTCACTATTAATTGGATAATGATCTATTTGCATGTCTCGCTCTATTCGCCACTACGGTAACCTATTCTTTGCCGTCTAATTAGGAAATTGACTCTTATTACCCAAATATATGAAGCAAGTTTGAATAAAACAATGCAAAGTATTTTTGCAGCTTATCTGTGATCTGAACTGGAATTAAAACAAGTTACGTGTAATTTAAAAATATAGTTTTACATTGACATTAAAGTTTGTTTTGTAATTTCTCACACAAAATACGGTACAGTTATGCTACTTCCTTACCAAACTGTATACTTTTTCGTTTTCGCACATAAATAGATGACGTTTTTAGTCTATTTTACTCATCTGTTGGGAAATAAATACTAGTCTATTCTATATATTACCTGTAAAAATTTACTACTGGACATTGGCATCGAAAACCGTCCCTACAGACTGCAGGGACGTTTTTCGATAATCGTTATATTACAAATGTTAATACCGCCATCTATCGGAGAGTGTAAGATCTTCCTAGGATTTTCTATAATTGCCTTTTACGACTACAATAGAATGATTTTTTTATAAATAGGATAAGGGTGACAACTGACAAGCGAGCACACAGTCCACCTGATGGTAAATGGTTGCTGTGGCCCATAGACATCTACATTTATCCTCGTTTGCGAGTCAAAATGCAGATGCGTTGTCAGCTGTGAGGACTAAGATGGAATGCCTCTTTTCCAGTAAAAAGGGTCTTCTGGTTCTCTACACTCACCATACAAAATACAGCAGCCTTAAGCTGGTATTCTGTGAGAGCGTGGTCCTTCCCCGGTCGAACCGACCCATTCTTGCTAAAACTATACAATTAAAGCTGAAACATGGCTCTACCACGTATAGGTTTCTGCTACCAGGCTACCACACGGGAAATTTTCCTGACTGCGTATTAATATTATCAAAAAAGTGTTAAGTTTTAAAACCAAGCCTGAACTTGGATAGTGGCTATATGCTGATTTGTCCATATACTGAATTGTAAATGAGTTTCATCTACTGAATGGTAAGTGGATGTTGTGACCTATATAACGACATCTATATAATGACTAACATCGCCGGTCTCTAGTCCTCTCTTCACTTACCCTACGAAACAGCAGTAATTCGAATCAGCAGTAACAGCAGTATTATGTTTTCCGCTGATATTCTCTATGAACTTGCTTCTACCCTGGTCGCTATATATATCGCCTGGAGGCTATCAATATTTATTGTTGGATCGACATAATATGTTCTGCCGTTTTCTTGTTATAAAATTTAAAATTAAAATTTTCTGTTCGTTGCTGCCCAAGCCCGTTTCAATTCCTTCGGCCTCCACTTGCTGCACCAACGATATGATATGGGGTAGTGGATTCTCTTACACCATCACCACAGCGATGAGCGGAAGCATTACACCGATAGCAAATCAAAATAATAAAAACTGCCTTCCCCAACCCGCCTGTCCAGCGTGCCAATTGTAGAGAATATCCTCCTGTGAGCCAATCCATTATGAAGACTGATGATGATAATTTTAAATTTCGAATACAATTCATCGGTTGATGAATATATATCTAAGGAAAGGCCACTAAGCAAAATAATAATTGGTATTTAAGTTTGGTAATAAATAAAAACCATGAAACGTAAACATTCACCTTTCCCGCTATGATTAGCGTAGTTTCACGGTATTGAAATATGAGCCGAGTTGAATTCCATTCCTGGACAGGTAATATTTAGCCACGTCAAAGGTTTTATGCGCATGCGTATGAATACTCGGCCACATTGTCAACGTTACAAAAGATGTCAGCGTACGCGATGATGCGGACATGCGGACGCGACCACTCATCGGAACGGCCCCCTATCCCCCTCCCTCTCTTGCATTATAACCCAGCTGAATAATGTAGACCTTTCTTACATCTCACATTAACAAAGATCTAATAACTCTTCAATTCGATCACGTCATTTAATCCTACAAGTAACGTGTAACCCGATAAAATTGAACGAACCTGTTTAAAGACGAGCATCGGTTGTAAAAGTAGTCGCCTATTTTTATTCGTATATTACTTGTATCATGCACGAGTGAGCCCGAACCCGTCCAGCTAGTGGTCTAATAAGGGCAAACGTGGTATGACGGCGATATACCTAGTTTTTTTTAACCATAAAATATGTCGACTAGTACTTTGCACCCGGTTTTTACCCGTAGCCTACGTTACGGTTGAAGCAGACGGGGCGAATTGGCAACGGTCGTTTATGACTAGTTTGATTGTTAAATGTATCATCAAAAATAATTATTATGACAACGATGGATATGTTATATCACGCAGTAGGTATTTTTACACGTGGCGAAATATTTTCATACAAATTCGTAAATAGGTATAAAATTGCGAAACATTTAATTGGCATGAATGTATATTGTTTCATAAGAGTTAACGGTTAATTAGAAATTTTATTCTTGGGTTTTCTTACCGTGTGCGAAGTGAACGTTCTAATAGCATATCAAATCATTTTTTTTTAAATAAACATCCACTATCCTGTGCGTGCCTTTATGAAGCGACGGAGGGGAACTGAAACAGGAATTGAGCAGCATCCCCTACCTGATAACAGTTCAAGTAATAGCAAACTGCAGTTGTCCTTTTTTAATTATTTATAGGTGCGACTTTTAATTCAGTCTGTCTACAAAACACATATTTACAGATACATATTGTCTCATACTTGTTTCAATTAAAGTAGAACCAACAGCACCATATTTTGATTAATTGGAGAAATGTTTTTCAGACACAAAAGTCAGGTCTTACAACATTCCTATAAAATGAGACCAGAGACGAGTCGCGGTTTTGAGAATACGCCTTTTTCTAAACGGCTACGACAGGTTTTAGAAACTGGACGGGATAAGATTTTGCCTTTTACATCATAGCGAGCGGTTAGTTAAAAAAAAGTTATTCCCATGAAAATTTCTTAGAACAAAAATATTTTCCTCTGTCTTTTTACATCTATAGCTATATCATTCGGTAATTTATAATTGGTTCTTGGTTTAAACCCACTACTCGCGTATCGTTAACCGTGGCAGATCTAGATAAACGCTCGCCTAATAATAATAAACTAACGATAGATATAGGTAAGAGGCATACCTAGTTAGGCGAGTATCTTGGCATAAAATAATATACTGTATCAAACAGTAAGACATAATATATAAGTTGTCACTTGTTTTTATTCGCTTATTAATCAAAGTATTGGTTCTCTATATCCTGCTCTCCCTCACTTGATAAACTGCAGACAAGATTTTTTTATATTCTTAAGTGCTAAGCTCAGATCATAGAACTGTTGTTTCTATTATCTAAGTGCTATCGCTTTTTATATGGAGAATGGGCCCACTACAAATTGTGGCGTAACTTAATAAAATGCATGTCGATTATTTCCTTATAATCTGTGCATTACACTAGTAATATTAGTTTTACCATATCTAAGGGGAATACTGAGAAGTTAACAATCAAACGGCAAATCTACTATCACCTAAAATTTTATATGTGCGACTATCTAGTAGTTTTTATGGATATTCCATGTTATAGTAGTGCACTGTTAATATAAGTAAGTATAAAAAATATGTAGGTTATTCAAAATCTTAAATACTACTTGGTGATCTCTCCGGAACTATTAAAAGAATATTTTAGAAGTTTCAACAATTGACGAATAAACAGATGACGGTGATTCGTATATATATATATATATATATATATATATATATATATATATATATATTTCTGATTTTCAATTGTCTTATTTATTATAATTCCGGTTAGACTTTTAAAAAATTTATATTATTTCTAGTAGGCCCAAAACGATTCTCTCCTTTCAATTCCACAGTGGACGTCCAACGTCCCCGCAGTCTACGTCATCCAACACTCATACATGAGCTCTTTGGCTTTTGAGTTTGTTATATCCGAGCTAAAGCCTTCCCATCTGGTCACGTGTTTAACTAAAACGCGCATTAAACATTCAAATATGCGCATAAAGCCGGCATTAGTATGCGCCGGACATTCCTATTGTGGCTTGTGATCCGAAATCGTGACGTTTCGGACCACGACGCACGTTAGCGGAGGAAGCGTTGTATAGAAAACGTGTACTTTTGATGTTTTAATGTAGGCTTATAAGGGATAACAACCGATATTTGGTCCCGCGTTTGGTTAAATATGAATAAACGAGTCCCTACAGTGGTGGTAACAAACGTAATCCCATCACTTAGGATAAGTCTACAATAATCTCGTGATAGACGTATATTATTTTAAGTACAAGTCTAAAATATGTACTAAATAATAAGTTATGGGAAGTTCGCGTTGAAATCCTCCCAACATAAGAGAACCCCATGTATACCGGTGGGTTACTGGCCGACATATAGGTATCTAGTAACATAAAATCTAATAATAAATTTCATAATAAACTTTTCATCTCTTTTAGACTGTGATACTTGAACTGACGAAGCGTCATAGCTAAGAGAGTAGACATAAAAAGTCAGTAACTTTTAACTTAGGCCATCTGAACATAATGCGCCCGAGCACGGGGTGTGGTATCCCCACCCGGCCACCATTTAGGAGATAAACGATAAACGTCCAATGGGCCGTGGCGGTTATAGAAATGTGCTTGCGTAAAGTTTTATTGTCCACAAATCTATCATTTGAAATGTTGGCCGATTACCCACGTGTAATTACGGGTCAGTACGATAGTTATGGGAATAAACATAAGAATCAATCGCCATAGAAATAGTAATGGCATACATATTTTTAAAGAAACATTATTTGACACTAGCGATCTGCCCCGGCTTCGCACGGGTGATATCTGGATTGTACAATAGCGCGACCTACCGGGTCCAACTATGCCTATAACCTTCGTGGAAGTGCAAGCAATATGTTGACAAAGTTTTATATTACTAGCGATCTGCCCCGGCTTCGCACGGGTGATATCTGGCTTCTACAATAGCGCCACCTACCTGGTCCAACTATGCCTACTTATTACCTTCGCGGAAGTGCAAGCAATAACTTGACAAAGTTTTACCGCAATCTGATGAACGGTATGGCAGCGCATAAAATACAAACATTAATTTTTATATAAGTATTAAATTATACACTAGATATGCCATTTACTACGATCTCATTTTTCGTTCATTCCTTCTATGTTATTTTATAAGAGATCTTAAGTCTAATAAGTAAAACTCCATAACGATCAAAAATTCTACCACAATTTTTTTATAATCTCCAAATTAGTGATATCTTCACACCAGTGTTAGGGAAAAAATGTTTTATGCTTAAGCATTAAATCATTTATTGAAATAAACATTTTTGAAAAAAGAAATAACTAAGTTTTAATTAAATTTCATGCAAATTTAAACTTCAACATAATGCAAAACATCTGAAAATCGTGTGCAAGTGCTGATTTTTTTGAAGTTGCTTATATTGCCTCATTAAGATTTTATTTAACAAAGAATAAGATAAAGCCGGTATTAACTGAGGCTATTTCTACTTATGGTTAAAACATTTAAGATATCATAAGTATGTATTGTCTGTAGAGACCTTAAATTCCTGTTTCGACTGTGAGACTATCGACATTGACAAATTCATAGTCCAAAGTGAACTTTATTGTAAGGCAGATAAGCACTGTTGGTGCGGGAGAAATGTTAATTGACTATTACATAAACGAAAGTCGGGACCGAATTCCCTTTTTGGCGGTTTAGCGATTTCTGTTGGAATTATTGAAGACTTTTTATATCATTCATACTAAACATGTATGCACTTTACTCCTTTGAAATAGAGATCAAAATACTGAATTAAAAATTTCCTTCTAGATGGTTGTTTGATTCTGCTTTGGTCTGAGCTAGATTATCCAGATATGGGCACACGTCGATCACTCAATTCTGAATTCTAAATAGTTTATCTTATGTTTGTGATTTTATTGTACACGATTCATTCGTCCAAATACGGCTTGTCAACAAGACGCAGTTTTGAATTATTCCTGTTCGAAGCACTTCCTTGTAGCAATACTGTTGCACAAACACAGTTTTGTTGTAAAATAGTACAAGTTTTATGGAACCAAGTAAAGAATGTATTATAAAAAACACAAAATCAAATCGATTTAAATCGTGCCAATGTTTTACATTATCTATATCCATAACATTTATTCGAGAACGTGTAAACATACTCGCTACTGCGACATAACTACGCAGTAGAAGTAATGTTACGAGTCCAATTTACACAAATTCGTCAGACTTGGGAAATGTATGAAAAATTCATGCATACCGGTGAGTTTTATTTATTTATTAGATGTACACAACGGTTTATATTCATTTTTACATAAATATAAATACCTAATATATATATATAAGTACAGAATTTTGATCTCGAATACAAATCTAAGACGCGCACACACAATTGTAACACATATAATACGTAAACACATAGCTATGATGTATGAGTAATTTTGATTTGTAAAAACTTAAGCTCCTCGGTGTCGCTTAAAGATCATAAAATGTTGATTCAATTTGACCACTTTACTTTTATTTATTAGGAATCGAAATTTGAGATGCGTTATTTCTGTTTTATGATAGCAAATAATTTATTATGCTATTAACAAAATTATATTGAAGTGTACTTGGCATAGGGAGTGCATCGACAGCGTAAAAGTATCCACCATATCACTAATCCCGTGGGTTCCGTAAGCGGCGACGGAGGGCAACTGAAACAGATGATGGTAGCAGAATCTTCCTGATAACAACGAAATAATAATAAAGTAACATATGTGGTAGTGGATATTTTTATATCGTTACTTCACGGCTAAGAGCTTATATCATTACAATATAAGCTAATTAAAATAACGGCTATTAGCTTATAAAATATCTTAACGTTATTTTGTAATCTTATAATTATAAAATTACAAAATAACGTTCTCAAATGACTAGTAAAATATATTAACGATTTTTATTCATTTATGTACACCCATGTTAATTTTTAATATAATTCAATTATTTCATCTGACAGTAGTTTTACCTTATTCTCCATGGTACAGTATAAACGATTAACCATATCTGAATCTCATAACGCATGCCATCCGTCTTGTTTACCGTCAAGAAGCCAGTTTGTCTTTAGAAACCCAATTATAATTTCTCCGAACCGCTGACTTGATTGACATTGAAGGAAACCCGACAGACTTGTTCGACTATCTAATCGGTAGGCGGTCTTGTATTGCAAATCGTGTGCTTCTGTAAGCCTATGACAGAAAATATACAAAAATATTAGATTAAATAACTAACGAGTATTTGTAAATTAACATGAGTTTAACGCTATTCAACGTTTTAAGTAAAGGTTTTCTTCTGATAAGCATTGAATGTACAATTTTTATTTTTATTTTAGTCCTTGTAGTATCATTATGGAACTGCCGAACCTAGACATACGAGTAGTATGTATTTATGTATGTATTTTACTTGAGTAGTATTCCTGATCGAAAATGATAGGTTTCAAGGTTGTTGCCACATTCATTAAAAGTATTTTGAATAAATATTGAGTATTTTAATTGTTTTGTTATAATTTTCTTTGAAATGTCAAAGCGAATCTTTGAACAGAAATTGTGTAAAACTACCAGTTAGAACTGTCATTGGTAGACGAGTATTGGGAGACGAGACGACAAAAATTTATGTTTATTTAAAAGTGATATGACGAGGGAATAAGTGTCCTAAACCAAAATCATTTAATAAAATACAATGCCCTAAATAAGGGTAGATATTTTAATAACAGTGCAATAAAATCTTTATTTATCGGTCAACTTTACGCAAGTTGACTTTGTTGCGTACATCTTTCACTATGCTTTACGAAGCTAGTGCAGGATTTAACTTTGTTAATGTCTTTGGTAGTAGCGTACGTCGCTTCGTTATAATAACTCGTTCTCGGCAATATTGTTTTGTAATTTGCCGGTTTTAGCGTCCCCATAATCTAACCTGATATTGTTAATGTTATATATGTGTATGTATGTATAAAATATGTAAAGTTGACTGTTTTAACCTCAAAGCAAAGAGAAGATTAAATAGTAGTCGGCATTCTCTGCCTGTTGACTTCATTTTATGCTGGTTTATAAGCATTTGTTCGAAAAGAATGTAACAATAAATATAGTACTTATATTATATTTGAAACAAAAATGTCCATGGCTCAGCAGTCGTCGCAGGAGACTCACAAAATATTCTGACGTGGCCTGATTCCATAAAATTTCAAGTTATAATGCTGCAGCTTGGCTCTACCACGACGATAGGTATATATAATTGTTTATCCGTATTACAGGTTTCACGGGAACACAATGTGAGGTGGAGATTGATGAATGCGCGAACAACCCCTGCCTGAACGGTGGCGTGTGCCATGACATGATCAACGCGTTTAGGTGCACTTGCGTCATAGGGTGAGTTTCAGATTTTTCAGACTTCAATTTTTCATGTTCATCTAACTTTAATAAAATATAAATGCCTATTCGCTAATTGTGTTAACATAAAAATAGTCTTTTTTGTAGTACATTACTTCATATTTTTATGATCCGTAGTAACTCTTAAACGGAAACAACGCATTGTACTACAAAGTGATCATTTTTATGTAAATAAAGTGAGTGAATAGGCCTACAGTTTTTCATTTGAATAATTTGCTTGTGAAATTGAAATAAAAACCGTTACTATAGATAACATCGATGTGAATCGATTTGTCTGAAAAAAAATCAAGATACCTATATTTAAAAAATTGATATTAATTCTAAACTATTTTAAATTCTCTTTTAAAATATCTTTCATTTCGTTTGTTAAAGTTTTACGGGCGCTCGTTGTCAAGTTAACATCGATGACTGCGCATCGAGCCCGTGCCGCAACGGTGGCACTTGCCACGACTCCATCGCCGGCTACACCTGCGAGTGCCTCCCTGGATACACTGGTTTGTAGTAGTTTTACATATTTTAAAATTAACAACGATATTTTAATAACAGTATCCTACATTACCACTACAACTTGTTAATTGTCATGAGTAACAAGTTGTTACTCATGACAGCTGTCGCTACCTAAACTTCCAGCCCACTTGATGCACCAAGTACTCAAAGCGATTTGTCTGGAATTTTAAAATAAATTTAAAAAAATCGCGATAAATACTTAAGAAATGTTATTTTAGGTTATCGTTGGTTACCCTTAGGCCACATTAAGCTACTTAACTATAATTTGGAATGTAGAAAACCTTGAAAAATAAATTTAAAAAAAAATTTTTTTCAAGGTTCACTTTATTTTTTTAAATAAAATACTAGCCAATGAACGCTCTTAATATTAATAATATTCCTTTGATCACTCCTGGTAAGATTAAGGCTTGTGTGAGGAGTGGTTCACGACAGTAGTCGAATGTCGGATTCAAACCCACAACCTTTTGAGTTGGTGGTCCGCACCTTGCCACTATGCTATTGCCGCTTCATAATTACATTTATTAAGGTGAAACCAATCTATGTCTATTAACTTTTCAATGAAACCAAGTATCACTTTCTTAATCATTGATGCCTTACCATAACCATATTCATAGGGTACCCCGTATACAAAACTGGGCTTCTACGACTAATGCGAGAATTTTTTCAGGTGTCTCGTGCGAAACTAACATCAACGACTGTCTGTCGGCACCTTGCCACCGTGGCGAGTGTATCGATGGCGACAACAGCTTCACCTGCAACTGTCACCCTGGGTACACCGGCCGCGTGTGCCAAACGCAGATCAACGAGTGCGAGTCCAATCCCTGCCAGTTTGGAGGTGAGCTACACATTGGACGCCATAAACTACACTAACCAATTAATGTCAGCTTTTAGTAATACATTTTTATATTCTCAGCTTAATGAAAAATGAACTCAAAGGTACAAGATCCGGCTTGAAGGACCATAAAGTTTGCAAACATAAAATTGTATGTTCTATTTCTTATAATCATGTGTATGTATATAAATTATGATATTTTCTTTGGTGGATGCACAATTAACTCGAATCCTTCAAGTCATACATAATACATTGCATATTTGCATATGGAGTATATAAAAATTGGTCATTTATCGACATTTTATGACCTAATTGTCTAGGAACTACCCCACATGACTACTTAAAGGAGATAACGCACTCACAAGCTTTTTTAGATTAGAGTTGACTTCAAATGTCGTAGGACCTGCAGTGTTCTTACCGTCATGTAAGCCACTAAGTCTATGGTCACTTTTAAACCTAATGTTATAAAAAATAGAACACTTTTATAATAGTACATTTGACGTTTTTTTATGTTGTTAATTAAACCAATTCTACTGCAATAGGCCACTGCGAGGACCTAATCGATGGCTACCAGTGTCGCTGCAAGCCGGGTACTTCGGGTCGCAATTGCGAGATCAACGTCAACGAGTGCTACTCCAACCCCTGCAGGAACGGAGCCACTTGCATTGATGGCATCAACAGGTATGAAGGGCCCATCTTTGACAGTAAGAAGAAGGAAATATTTTATCTAAATATTTTATGTATTTTATAGTCTTGCTCTAATGAGCTTTAAAATACTAGCTACACATAACTTACGACTATATGGAATATACTAAATACTATATATTATAGTTAAAACAAAGTAATTCCTCCGATCAGAAGTGTACATAAAATACCAAAATAACTTGTACTTACATTTAAATAACACGATATATCAAATATATGTTATTTCACTTTAACACTCACTCTGACAATAATTACAAAGTAAAATAACTTCAAGGCTTAAAATTTAGAACTAATGCTGTAGAAATAGCTTAAAGTAGATTGTATTTTAAACATTTATAAATAGGGTTCGTTATTTGTTATATACATCACATATTTTTTTAAATTTATTTTTATTTCTTTCCATGCAGCAATAATTATTTCGAGTAAGTGAAAGTACATCTTAGGCATGCATTTATTTTATTATATACAGAAAAAATTACGAAATAATATGGTTTGCTTATGCCCTTTTATGTATTTATTTTATTTAATGTTAAAGCTAAATTATTTGTTTATTTTTTGGTATTTTATGTATATGTATGACGAAATATAATTTAGTTTATCGGTATGCTATATCACAGTAAATTAATGCAAGGTTTTTGTTACGCGAGTAGTCTTTTTTAGTACAATTTTTTTTTGCTCATTGAATTTGCTAAACATACGCTACCCCCATAGTTCGCCTCATTCAGTAATTTTTGCCAAAGTAGCCTATTATTATAGTATATTATAGTATATTATAGTAGCCTATTATTATATTATAAGTTCTTATAAGGAAGACACTGATGCCGATCTCCTGTTTCCGTTTTCCTGCCGCCTCTTACGACACCCACGAGACGGTATGGTCAGTAGTTTCTTACGCCACCTTACTCGGTAATATATGTTCAGCGGCTTGCGTTATGCCAAAAAAATTGGTAGCAGTCCGCATTGGACTTCTAATGGGCTGTGATGATATTGATGATAAAATTCCATTACAACTGGAATACTTAAGAAAAAGTTGCACTTCAACTTTATGTATTATACTTTACCTCACCTCAACATGCTGAAAGTTTTTAATCTTGCAGGTACACCTGCGAGTGTATCCCGGGGTTCACCGGGCAGCACTGCGAGACGAACATCAACGAGTGCCTGTCCAACCCGTGTGCGAACGGTGGCAAGTGCATCGACCGCATTAACGGCTTCCGATGCGAGTGCCCCCGGGGATACTACGACGCCAGGTCCGCTGCTATTGCTTTATATACAATTGGCATTTTTAATATAGCTGGGCAAAAATTATCTAATAAACATTACATAAACACTCACGCCTGTCGCCCAGAGGGGTAGGCAGAGACTACAGACTTCCATTTAGCACGATCCTGACATACCTCTCTCGCCTCTTCCACATCCATATACCTACGCATACATGCTCGTCGGTTAAGGGTACTCTTAATTTGGCCCATTTTTAGTATATCGCCAATTTGGTCGACAAACTTCCGCCTAGGACGTCCATTTCCGACTCTTCCATTCACTTCTGCAACATATATTTGCTTTGTCAGTCTTTCCGCATTCATTCTTTCTACATGACCAAACCACCGAAGCATTCCTTTCTTAATCCTGGTCACTGCATCATCTTGCACACCACACTCTTCTTTTATCACACAGTTTCTCACCCTGTCACTCAGATTCAGCCCTAACATACTCCTTAGCGACCGCATTTCTACTGCATTTATTCTACTCTCGTGCTTCTTCTGCCACACCCAACTTTCACTACCATATGTTAAAGTGGGGACTAATACAGCACTAATCTACATCTTTTTTTAAATAATACACTTAAATGCAATCAATTTGTATGCTGTAAGCATACAAATTGATAATATTCTTGCATAACAAGCAACACCTGTGGAAGCTAACTTACTTTTAAAGAAAGAACTGCACATTCATAACGCAAGCAAAAACAAGCATACACTTAAAGTCATATTGATATTTATATAGAACTTTTATAAAGTTTATGTGAAATAGGAATCGGACGATCATAAATTAAACTAAAATAATACTGAGGTATCTTTGGGTTTCTACTTCTAAGTTGTGTCTTACGATAGATTCACGATCTGCTATCGGTATTTATTAATATATTACAGTTGCAGATTAGCGTTGGTTTTATATAATATTCTATTAAGAATAAGAGAAATGAGAGAAAATAACTCCGTTATCTTCTAGATGCTTGTCCGATGTCAATGAGTGCGCTTCAAATCCTTGCATCAACGGGGGAACATGCGAAGACGGAGTCAATCAGTTTATCTGTCACTGTTTACCCGGATACGGAGGTAAGCTCTCAATCTTTTTAATGAAAATCAATATGGTTAACAGTTTTAAATCCTCCTAAATAAAAAAATTTGCTAAAGTTATATACATGTAAAGTGTGTAATGTTTTTTAATAACTATTTCCAATTTATTTGCCAACAAGGTCAACGTTGCGAGCGCGATATCGACGAATGCAGCTCTAATCCGTGTCAACATGGCGGCACGTGTCACGATCGGCTGAATGCGTACAAATGTGACTGTGTACTCGGATTCACGGGTAAGTTTATTTGAAAATCTTAATTTTTAAATGTAATTTAAACGCTATTTCCATTAATCCAGTCCATTGTACTCTACTTGTGAACATAGAAGAACATATCTATCAAAAATTTTAAATTTGAGATAGGATGAAATTTTGTACTTCCAATAATCCTTATAACAACGCATTTATAACTTCATATTTGTGCTGTAGGTATCTTACGATATTTAGGATACCAGATGTACCCTCCAATGGAAAGGATCCATGTCTAGCCTTGGACTTTTACGGAAGTATGATAAAGAACAGTATTGCCTTTTAATATGACAAACACTATACTGAAGTATTTTGATATCCGTATTTAACTGATTTCTGTTTTTAGAGGACATCAAAAGTAAGTATCAAAAGTAATGTTATAGAGTAAACACGTTCTTTAGCTGAATACTGTGCTTTTTCACATATCTTAGGTAGGTTTTTTTAAAAGAAAAGACAGACTTTTAATCGGCATGTAATGTGTATGATTTTTCCTTGTATCTATTGAAAATGGTTCTATTTTATATTTTATCACAAAAGCAGTGTTTTTCTTTTGTAGTATTGGTGTAAAAATATACACTATTCAGTATTCTTATACCGCAACTATGTGGTTACTCTACGGTTGTCCGAACTCATTGTATTAATGTTTTTGTGTGTGTTGTAACTATAAAAAATATATATAATGTGTGGTGTGGTGGACGGTAGGCGTGAACTGCGAGACGAACATCGACGACTGCGCGGGCAACCCGTGCCTGCACGGCGGCTCGTGCATCGACCTGGTCGATGGCTACCGGTGCGTGTGCGCGCCGCCGCACTCCGGCCGCAACTGCGAGCACACGCTCGACCCCTGCCAGCCCAACCAGTCAGTCTACTTTATCTGCTATATACTCTATACTATATACTGCCCGGCTAATTAAAAAAAAAAGAATATTGACAATGCTATAAACATTACTAATATTCCCCTTAACCACTCGTGGTAAGCTTAAATTGCTTGTGTTACGAGTGGTTCACGCTAGTATTCGAAGGGCGGATTCGAACCCACGACCTTTTTGAGTTCACGGTCCGCGCCCTGCTATTCCAGGCTACTGTCGCTTTTTATATAATTGGATACATATTATCTAAGAATTTTATTTATTTTTACTTATTTGACATCGTGACCGTGGATACAATAAAGCACCCGAAAAGATAGGAATTAAGTAAAATTAAACGCGATAAAATCGAGTAGAAAATATGAAATAAGGGTTTATAGAATGAAACTCAATAATAAACCCATTCGTAATTGATGAATATTTTACAATGAAATTCAACGAGAATCTTTAAAATTTTAGAGCCATCTAATCCGAATACAACAAATACGCTTAGCCTAAAGCATTGTAAGCGAAAAACTAAAAAATAACTAATTTTTGAAATACATATTTGGCATCTACTAAAACTTAAGAATTTTGGATTGCCACTTCAATTTTAAAGGTACGAAGGGCATACAAAGCCTGCTCTACACATATTAATATAATATACATATTTAAAAAAAAAACTGTGTTCTATTTTGAAACATAAATTGCGCGCACGAAGGAGTATTAAATTTAGCATGGACAAAGTTTATATGGAAAAGGAGTGCAGGAAACTAACGTTTTTATTTTACATGTGTATATATAACATTGTTTACGTTTATACTGTCGTTTATACTGAGGCATTGGCCTCCGAGTAAATATGATGCGATTGAAATAAGAATAGAACTTACCTGGCGCCATATTGAAATAAAGAAAAAAAATGCATTTTATTCCAGTTTAAGCACGCAGCATAACAAGCAAAAAGTAATTGAATGCCTAAAGATAAATATAACTAAATTAAAAGTAATTTAACATCATTATAAATTTAAGAAAATATTTTAAAAATACCCTGTGCTGCAGCATGAAACCGTAAAACGGACCGGACTCAGTGATAGCACTGATTTCAGTCCATATTGTGACATAACTATCAATTCAAACCAGTTAAGTAGGATCAGCAAAACAGATATTGTTGAAATAATATTTATTGGTCACCATTATTATTACACGAAGGAAAGCAACCTTATGAAAACAGAACTAATAAAAATAATTATGAGTTCAATAGATTTGGTTATACTAGGATTCAGTATAATAAAGCGAAAAAAAAGTTATAACTACTCAAATAAATTTTCTTTGCAAGCCGTACTTTTCAAATGACATTTGCAAATCGAAGTCATTCGGGGTCATTAACCATTCTATTCTCATTTGAGTCGCATCGTACTAAGTAAGTACTAAGATTATAACTTTTTAGCCAGTTCTTCATCAAAGAGTTTTAAAATATTGGCAATAAGTAATTCCTGACAGATTGACATCTCATTTCGTGGTGAATTCTGTATGATTTTGATTTTTCCTTTTATAGTAGCCTGTTTGATTCTATTTCTTATTTTATTTGTTAAAAAATAAAGTTATAGCTTATATACGTCTCACTGCTGGGCTCGGCCTCCGCTCATTTCTGAGATGGTTTTAGGGCAAGGAAATGTCCGCCGTGTTGACCCAACGCGTGTTGGCCGACATCACATCTCTTCGAAATATTTTTTTCTTATTTGTTAGACGTGCAGGTTTCCTCAAGATATTTTCCTTCACTGCTGAGCACATGGTAAATCAGCACATAAAATTGTAAATAACAATTTCATTGGTGTCTGCGGCGTTTTCAGCCGGGTGGTCGCGTACTGGGAAATTCACAACGAGCGCTTAGTCCCATAGCTAGCACGGCTCATAGTTATAATGTTGTTGTGACGTACTAAGCGGTGATTGCGTGGCGGTGGTGTGCAGGTGCCGGCACGGCGGGCGCTGCGTGGCTGAGGCGTCGTACGCGGAGTTCACGTGCGTGTGCGGCTCGGGCTGGGCCGGCGCGCTGTGCGAGCGCGACGTGGACGAGTGCGCCGCGTCCGCGCCCTGCCACAACGCTGCCACCTGCCTCAACAGCGCCGGCTCCTACGCTTGCTTGTGCGCGCGCGGCTACGAGGGTCGCGACTGCGCCGTCAACACCGACGACTGTGCCTCCTGTACGTACCGCTCACCGCTCACCGTTACCTACACACGGCCATGGATTCAGCAACAACGATACGTACACGCCTTTTCGTATTCACTTAAAGGCACCAGCTGACAACCTGCGACCTGTAACCATCGGTCTGCGCTTTCATATACTTTCGTTAGTGACTTCTGTACGTATCTCATTCAGGGGTAAGTCTAAAGCCTTACGAGGCATACATATGTATGTCAGGTGTAATCTTAAACACCTGTACATATTATAGTGTTATGTCTAAGGTAGCGGCGTAACTAAGTTCATCACTCCATTGCGTATCATGTGAAAGGAATGATAGGATGATTAAAAATATAATGATTTAAAAAGAACTCATGACTACCAATAGATTGCGGTTTATTCACCCACAAGGGCTTAATGTCTAGTTCTGTGATCGTCAATCCTCCTAGTGGCGTATGAGGCAAATCCTTCCTACAATTGGAAAGGCTCCCTATAATTTTCAGAAGAATGTGATGAAAAAGATGTAAACTCCCCAATTGTAGACAGAATTTAATCTACATCGCTAAGGCATTTCTTTTTTTTAACTGTATAAAGCTACATATTGAGAGCGACTTCATCCTGCTTTGTAGAATCCAATGATGCAGCTCCTATGACGCCAAAAAATATTTTAGTTTCTAATTATGTATCTTATATATTATTCTACTTATGTACCTTACGTTCTGCGAAATTAAATAGTAATTATTATATTCATCTTATATTATATCCTTCGCAGTTCCATGTCAAAATGGCGCGACGTGTTTGGACAGCATTGGCGACTACAACTGCGTTTGTGCGAGCGGGTTCGCTGGCAAACATTGCGAGATCGACATCGATGAGTGTCAGTCGAGGCCGTGCATGAATGGAGCTACATGTAATCAGGTACTAATTGTTTTTAATCCATAATTTATAATTATTTTATACTTTTAAATTAAATCTTTTTGTGTTTATTAGCACGTAAGGTTAAATTTGTGGACATGGTCGAGCAAGAATCAACAACATTGAACTAACTACTTAATATCTTTGGCAGTATGTGGCGTCGTACACTTGCACATGTCCGCTGGGTTTCTCCGGGATCAACTGTCAGACCAACGACGAGGATTGCACGGAATCCAGCTGCATGAACGGAGGCACCTGTATCGATGGCATTAACTCCTATAACTGCTCATGTCCACCTGGGTAAGTAATACAATTAAGAATTAAGATAAGATTTAAAAGCATAAAAGAAGTTACATACGTTCATAAATATGAGATATGGTGATGATGTTTGAACTAAAAAGTGAGGCTAGAATGCAAATTTCCCAAAGATACTGTTTTTAAGGCCAACTGCAAAAAATACTCAGCTGGTTTTTATTGTAATATTTGCTCGATACTGTCAGTTATGACTGACATCCACGAGCAATATAAGGTGATAAATTCTCTTAGACGATCTCTGCACACAGCAAATTTCAACTTTTTGTAGGTTTTGTATACCTTCCTTTTATTTTATTAATTTTATGTAAATAACGTATTTTTTATTTTCTTAAGGTACACGGGTTCCAACTGCCAGTTCCGCATCAACATGTGCGACAGCTCTCCGTGCGACAACGGCGCCACCTGCCACGATCACGTCACCTTCTACACTTGTCACTGTCCCTACGGATATACCGGGAAGCACTGTGAAGCATACGTTGACTGGTATTATTTTTGTCTTTTCTATAAACTTATCAAATATGTAATATGTTTTTAATTTGTATAATGTAAACGTAATTTAATATAAAAAGTAAAATGTTAAGAAATGGATTCCTGCGTCCTGTTATACGTTAAAAGTTCTTGATATCTTTTGGAAGAAAAGGAGTGGAGAGAGAATGGAATGGAGTCTCAAATACTTTATCATATATAATGATGTTTCCTTTTACCGCATACGGAAAAGTAGTTCTAAAAGAAAATTGAGTTCGTAAGATTCGATATGATCGAATTGCGGTCTTCATCTTGTAGGGTAGACCACACATTTCATAATACTTTCTAACATAATTATCATTTGAAGGGTTAAATGTTATAATATAATTTTAGTTAGAAGTAGTATGAGTGGTTATTTTCCTTTTTTTAAGCAGTAAGGTTTGCCCTGAGCTACCGAGCCATTGAAGTATACTTATTTCGTTAGTTTGCCTACTCGTTAACTTCATGTTTCTTGTTTGTTAACAATTGATGATCTTGGAGCGACGATTGCGTGTTAGCAAACGTCAGTAGATGGAGTTACTCTTTGATTGCCTCATTTGTCCACGAGTGGTCGTAAACGCGACTGATGATATCTTAGTAGAGGATCCTAGAATCATAGAGTTTCACCCTCAAACTTCGGGAAGCGTGTAAAGCGCTTGGTCCTGCGGCTGATTTCACTCCGGTTGCATCGGAGTGCACCTAAAGTACACCTGCGCTAGCGCTCGTACACGTGTACTATAAATCTTTTCAGATGACTAGTCTCGTTTGTCTTTATTATCATAGATGTCGCTAGATGACTGTGTAGTAGCGGTGTAAGAATATCTATTATTCCTTATCGTTCCATGGGTGTTGTAAGAGACGACAAAAGGAAAACAACAAATAAAAACAGCGGGCTGCCAACCTTCCCGCTAAGCGTAGACTAGGCAAGTACCCGTCGTAAGAGGCGACAGAAGTAAACAAATAAATCAGGAGGTGAGCAGCAGCGTCTTCTACAAATAACTAAAAAATGCCAAGTGAGGCAACTATCCCTCTAATAAGCAGTCTATAAGAAAGACTAAAAGCCATATTGACCTGGTGGAGGCGTTTTGCAGATATATTATGGTTGTAGCATGAATGGGTCGGCTTGACCGAGGTAGGGTAACATGTCACAGAACACCAATGTAAAATAGCAGCTTATTGCTGCTATGTTTCGTATGGTGAATGTAGAGAACCAGAGATCCTTTTTACTTAAAACGAGGCATTCCATCTTAGTTCTCAGGGATGACAACGCATCTGCATTTCGATTCTTGTGTAGTAGTCTATGAATCGCAGTATCCACTTACTGTGTGCTCGTATGTCACCCTTATTCTATAAAATAAAACGCCTATGATCAGCAATGGACTTAACGGACTGCGAGGGT
Organism: Parnassius smintheus behrii; assembly: GCA_036936625.1. Lineage (NCBI taxonomy): Eukaryota > Metazoa > Arthropoda > Insecta > Lepidoptera > Papilionidae > Parnassius > Parnassius smintheus. The sequence goes on from JAUPFT010000001.1 coordinate 55,771,708, forward strand.
AACGGTGACGGTGTGTTTTATGTAAGTGTTTGCGCAGGTGCGAGAATCGTCCGTGCGAGAACGGCGCGACTTGCTCGCAGTCGGGCGCGCAATACGCGTGCGCCTGCGCGCCCGGCTGGGCCGGCAAGCTGTGCGACGTGCAGATGGTCTCCTGCAACGACGCCGCGCTCAGGAAAGGTATGACCAAACGCTTTTCACCCTAAGTTACTCCTCACAGCATCAGCCATCTGCCAGTAAATGTCCCGTCAAAATCGGTCCTTCCATTTCGGATATCAGCCAAACAAAAAGACTGACAGAGAATTTAAAAAATTGTTTTTAGTTATAAGTAGCGTATATACTTTCATATGCATTTAGTAAAATGCTGTTATATTGACATTACAAACAGGCACTTCAATTTTATTTATTTGTATAGATAAAGGCTAGCACTCTCACCCTAAAGCTGCGGGTGCAGTTAATGCCGTACCGAAAATCACAGATGCTGGCAGTCGTTTTGTTTGTTTTAATATCAAGACAAATTTTGCCATTAACGTAAAATAGAAGTTGTTTTTTTTAATTAATAATCAGTATATTGTGTAACTATAATTTTTATGACATTGTAACCACAATTATATGCATTATAATTTAAAAATGAATCGTAATGTAATTTAGAAATTTTAATGCTACAACGCAAAGAATATAATTATTAAGCGACAGTAGTATAATGGAATCTCCCTGACGATAGGTAGAACAAAAACTGCAGTTGCCAACCTATGGGGAGGCCAATGTTTAGCAATGGAATTTGATAGGTGGTCATGATGATGTGGAATTATTGTAGGAATAATATAGAATTAGGCGAAAATTAATGAAAACTAGTATCGCGTTTTGTCGAAATTCGACCATTTAATTGGTTATAGGTTAGGTTATACATTATGTTTGCACATTATTTTAATTGCCTTAACGGCAACAAACAAACACACACATTTTTTCTGCATGTTGTTGGCATAGTACCTTTCGAATGATGGAAGTTATATTCCCTTATCTTAAAAACGTATGATTATTTGCGATGTTAGCGTATTATTAGAATAATAAAAAGCATTTGTCATTAATAAATTTAATTAATTAAATTATTTTCCTCTCAGGTGTCAAACTGAAACAACTGTGCAACAACGGTACCTGCGAGGACATCGGCAACTCGCACCGCTGTCACTGTCTCGACGGCTACACCGGCTCCTACTGTCAGAAGGAGATCAATGAGTGTGACTCCGCACCCTGTCAGAACGGAGCCCTGTGCAAAGACCTCGTAGGAACTTACCAGTGCCAATGCGCCAAAGGATTTCAAGGACAGAACTGCGAGCTGAACGTTAACGACTGCCTCCCGAACCCGTGCCAGAACGGAGGAACCTGTCATGATCTGATCAACAACTTCTCTTGCTCCTGCCCCTTCGGGACTCTCGGTAAGATTTGCGAGATAAACGTGAACGACTGCAAGCAGGACGCGTGTCACAACAACGGCACGTGTATAGACAAAGTTGGCGGGTTCGAGTGCAAATGCCCCCCAGGATTCGTCGGACCGAGATGCGAAGGCGATATCAACGAATGCCTCTCCAACCCGTGCTCGAACCCCGGCACGCAGGATTGCGTCCAATTGGTCAACGACTACCATTGCAATTGTAAACCTGGATTTATGGGAAGGCATTGTGACGCCAAAGTAAATTTCTGCGCAAACTCGCCTTGCCAAAATGGTGGTATTTGCACGGCGATACAAGGAGGACACGAATGTTTATGTAATGACGGATTCTACGGAAAGAATTGTGAGTACTCCGGTTACGCATGTGACTCAAATCCGTGCCAGAACGGAGGCTATTGCCGGACGTCGGAAATTGGAGACTACATCTGCGACTGCCCGTCCGGACTGTCCGGAATCAACTGTGAGATTGACTCGATGAATGAATGTCTTAGTAACCCATGCAAACATCCGGAAGCCCGATGCATAGACAAACCCGGCGACTTTCTCTGTTACTGTCCAAGACAATGGACTGGCAAGAGCTGTGATATTTTCGACCCCCACTCTAGAGGTGGATACGGAAGCCCCGTTTCGGGAGTTTACAGTAAAAACCCGGGTTTAACCTTGCAAGAGTTGGATCTGGCATTCCAAAGGGAACAGTGCGTGAAGCTGGGCTGTAAGGAGAAGCAGTCCGATCACCACTGCGATGAAGAGTGTAATACATATGCTTGCGAATTTGACGGAAACGATTGCTCCCTCGGTATCAACCCTTGGGCAAATTGCACAGCGCCAATCAAATGCTGGGAAGTGTTCATGAATGGAGAGTGTAATGAAGTGTGTAACACGCAAGCTTGCTTATTCGACGGAAGGGACTGTCAGAAGTCGCTGCAACGTTGCAACCCCATCTATGACGCTTATTGCCAGAAACACTATGCGAACGGCCACTGCGATTACGGATGCAACAACGCTGAGTGTAATTGGGACGGCCTTGACTGCGAGAATGAACCCCCAGACCTTGCTGAAGGTGTCATGTCCGTTATCTTGCTCATGGACGTTCGAACGTTTAAAGAGAACTCTGTCGCGTTTTTACGAGACTTGGGCCATCAGCTGAGAACAACCGTAGTAATCAAAAAAGATCATCTCGGCAACGATATGGTTTACCCGTGGAAAGGAGCGGCGGACGTGGGTCTTCAAGACACCGAGTTTGGAAAGAAACATCAGATTGTCTATACCGAGAGAGGCCAGTCGGGTGTTCAAGTGTATCTTGAACTTGACAACAGAAAATGCTCGTCAATATCCGGAGGCGAGTGCTTCTTCTCCACTCGTGAAGCCGCTGATTTCCTAGCAGCTACCGCTTCCAAACATTCTCTGTCACCCGACTTCCCGATCTTCCAAGTGAAGGGAGTCACTACACCAGATAGCCCTGGAGACTTACCAACAAATAGTAAATACGTCTTTATCGGCGTTATTTTAGTCCTGCTCGCTGGCTTACTAATAGGAGTGTTAGTGACTGCGCAAAGAAAACGCGCTGCCGGCATCACTTGGTTCCCAGAAGGCTTTATCCGAAATAATTCTTCGACAAGAAGGCGTTCTAGACGTCGCGGTCCCGATGGTCAGGAAATGAGGAATTTAAACAAGGGATCTATGGGTTGTATTGATGTGGATATCAATGGTGGGCATATGGGACCGCCGCATTGGTCTGATGAGGACGACGACGGTTCTGCGCCGCCAAGGGCGAAGAGAGCGCGAGGTCCAGGCGATGCTAATGGTGCTCCTGGAGGTTATGCTTCTGATCATACGGCAATCACGGATTATGAAGAAGCCGGTCACGATTCGAGAGTATGGACGCAACCGCACTTGGACGCGGCGGATATACGGGTACCACCGAGTATGATGACTCCACCAGCAATCGTAAGTAACTCTTTTCTTCCTTTTCTTATTCAAGTTTCAGAGTTAAATATCGTAGTTCCAGAAATCCATACCTTTGACGCTGGTCTTTTTCAACAGTCTAGGTATATTATGAGTCTCATTGACATCGTAAAACCGTCATCTATTAAAGTCTACGATATTTTTTTGGTATGAACACAGTTACGACACCCATAAGACGAAGGATAGTAAATTTGAAAGAAAGAAAAAAAAAAAAGGAATTGCTTTCTCACGGCAAATATTATATGGTTGTCTGGAAGAGATCGCTGTGTAGCGATAAGGCCCCCAAATTGTACATGTAATCTGCTCTTTGTAAATTTGTTTGTGGTGTACAATAAAGTATATTCATTCATATCATAAAATGGGCTGTGGTCATGATGTGTCCTTGAAGTATCATGTTCAGTTCAGTTTTTTAATTAATTGGATTATTAAAAAATAAACCAAAAACAAGTTAGAAATTGATAAGTTTGAACAAATTGTTCAGAGTGTAGTGTAAGAATCCACTATCCCATGTCATCCCGTAAGTACCGTAAGAGCGACAGGGGAAAACTAAAACAGGAGATGTGTAGCGGCATCTCTTTGATAACAACTCCGTAAAAATGAAAATTGCAGTTGCTAACACGTTTGTGAGGCGAGGCAACTATGGTGGACTGTGAAAAAAATATAAGTATTTTTTATTCGGAACACCGACATTTTTTATACATTTCACTTATTATAACATTTTATCTTATATAAAGGTGTTCGCATATGAAGCGTGACCGTGTGGTGGCGGTGTAAGAATATTTACTACTCTATAGTCCCGAGGGTGTCGTAACAGGCGACAGAGGGACATCGAAACACGTGATGAACAGCAGCAACTTCCTGATTACAATTCAAAATAATAAAATACTGCGGTTTCAACCTATCTGTCAAGCGTGGCATCTGTGGCAAAATCCCCCTATGTGGCACTGTATGGGTTAGACCTATGTTCAGCAGTGGAGTTGAATGGGTTGTAAGGTTAAATGTTAGGGATATGAAGTATGGGTGGATGTGAAAAGTGTGTAATTGTGTTTGTGTAGCACGACGGGCACGCGGACGTGAACGCGCGCGGGCCGCTCGGCATGACGCCGCTGATGGTGGCTGCCATCCGCGGCGGTGCGCTGGACGCTGGCTCGGACGCGGAGGACGAGCACACCGCGCACGTCATCTCCGACCTGGTGGCGCAGGGCGCGCAGCTCAACGCCGCCATGGACAAGACCGGCGAGACCAGCTTGCACCTCGCCGCCAGGTAACGCAGCCCCCGTATGATAAGGAGCAACTAAGCCAAGGGAGCAATCTAAAAATTATACCAGCGTAAAATAGCAAGATAATGCTTCTGAGTTTCGTGTGGTATGTGATGACTGAGATGATTCACAGTCTGTAGTTATAATGGCTCTCTATACCGTTCCGACAAGAAACAGCAGTAGGTAATTGTAGGTACCTATCTTGACGGACTCCTAGGCAAAAAAGAGCATCTAGTAAAAATTATCAATGAATTTGTGACGCCCTTAATCTGTATTACTAAACATAACTCTTGTATTAAAGATCACAACCAGAACCTGATCGGTTCGAAATGTAAAAAGAAATGAGTTGATTCAAAAGTTGCTTCATATGCAGCAAAATGATTTTATTAAACAAGCATTTATCATAGAATAAACAACTTAATACATAGTAGTAATTTGTATATATTATTTCTACCTTCAAATTTAAGATTCAGTAACAATATTCAACCAATTGAATTAATTTATATTAACATTTTGCCTTTGACAATTTGAATATAATTTTTGATGAATCTGAATAAAATTTTAAATTAGATCCAGGCAGTGTTTACGCTATATGTGCAAATCATATTAAACGCTTATTTGAATGCGACTAACCGTGGAATATGGCTTTGTGGCGTTACTTGGGGGAGGCCTATGTTCAGCAGTGGGCTTGTGAAGGGCTGTAATGATGATGATGATGATGATGATGATGAACCATGGAATAATGTTTGACAGATATGCGAGAGCGGACGCTGCAAAGAGGCTCTTGGACGCCGGAGCGGACGCGAACTCTCAGGACAACACGGGGCGGACGCCGCTGCATTCAGCTGTCGCAGCGGATGCCATGGGCGTATTCCAGATTCTGCTAAGAAATAGGGCAACAAATCTAAATGCCCGCATGCATGACGGAACCACACCCCTCATTCTTGCTGCAAGGTACCATTCCATTAGTTATAATCTATTTTTTTCTGTTTTGACGTTCTTAACAAACTTCATTTTTTACTATGCTACCCAATTTTTTTTTAAATTGTTTTTCCTCAAATTAGGCTGGCGATCGAGGGCATGGTTGAAGACCTAATTAATGCCGATGCTGACATCAACGCAGCGGACAACAGTGGCAAGACAGCACTGCACTGGGCAGCCGCCGTCAACAATGTTGACGCTGTTAATGTACTATTGGTACACGGAGCAAATCGAGATGCGCAAGACGATAAGGTGACTATTGTAATTTTTTTACAGAACATTTTATAAGTAATTAGATACAATATTAGTAAATTGACCATGCCTCTCGAAAACTTACAGCACTAAATATTTCGTAAGAAGCTATTTATGTATAATTGATTTAAAACAAAGCTTTCGTTATGATTTTCGCAATCATTCTTTTCGATCCCTTCTTGTCGCTCACGATTTAACAGGCTTTTATTAGCTTCGCGGGACGAAATATTTTAATGTAATTTTCACCAACTTGTAGACAGCCTATTGACTTGGAAATTTATACTCGTAAAGACCGATGAGAATACAGTTTCTAGAACAGCTTCGAAATAACACATGAAGCGTTGTCCGCTCCCCGGGCAGGACACCTTGACTGGCGGGAGATCTCTCCATTTCCACATTACGGCCAAATATTACTATTATTTAAGCTACCACCGCGTGCTCGGCGAATTATATTTTCAGACATGTGATGTCCGCCAACACGCATTGGGGCAGCGCGGCGGTCATTTCCTTGCCATTAAACCCTCTCAGACATGAGAGGTGACCTGTGCCCAGCCGTGGGACGTATATAGGCTGTGAATAACAATTTTAACCCCTGTGTATGTGCAGGACGAGACGCCGCTGTTCCTGGGCGCGCGCGAAGGCTCGTACGGCGCGTGCCGGGCGCTGTTGGACGCGCTCGCGAACCGCGAGATCACCGACCACATGGACCGGCTGCCGCGCGACGTGGCGCAGGAGCGCATGCACGACGACATCGTGCGCCTGCTCGACGACCACTGCCCGCGCCCGCCGCACCACCACTTGCTGCGTGAGTGTCCGCCGCGCAATGTACTGCGTTCTCTTGTAATGTACTCGTATGTGCATGTGCGCTCGCCGCACCCCCGCTGCACCACCACCTGCCATGTTTTTGACTATTACCACTATTATACAAGACTGTGACTGTGGGTTACTTAAAAACAGTCACACAAGCTCTCTCATCACATGATCTCTACAACAAACTGTTTTTGTTGTTGTTTGTGTACCCCTTAACAGCTTCATGCTGCTAAACAGTTTCTCTTACGAGTTACTTGATTATTTTTAAAATATAGTATTGTCATTAGTTTGACGTTGCTTAATTATACCCATCTTCTTTTGCAGCGTCGCCTAACCCTCATCCGCAGCTGATTAGTCAGCCGACGGTGATCGCGAGTGCGAAGGGCAAACCCAAAAAGCCGCGTGCAAAGCCCGGCCCCGACAGTCCACAGGAGCAAGCCTACGACAACAATAACCTACAACACACGCAGATTCGACGGTAATGCACTTTCTCCTTTTTCTTCAGTTTTACTCTATGTTACACACTACTATACATTACACTGAACTGGAATGCAGGTGGCTCAGGACCGTGCTTTGTGGAATTCCTTGGGAGAGGACTTTGTTCATTAGTGAATTTGTGATGGGATGTAATAATGATTCTGATGATGACGCTATTCTACAGAGGTACATCTTACGAGAAAATATCTGTACATTTATTAGTACATATCTAACATGTGTCATCATTTTTTTATGATTTGCAAATACATTCATTATTTGTATGTGCGCTCTAATATATTTCAAAATTATTCGCCAAGAAAGTAATAATAAAGATTATGTTATATTTAAAAAAATGTTTGTTATACGGTTTTTTTTTATATAGTATAGGGTGACAAACGAGCACACAGTCCACCTGATGGTAAGTGGTTGCTGCGGCCCATAGACATCTACATCTATCTTCCATTACAAATCAAAATGCAGATGCGTTGTCACCCGTGAGGACTGAGATGGAATGCCTCATTTCCAGTAAAAAGGGTCTCCGGTTCTCTACACTCACCATACGAAATACAGCAGCATTAAGCTACTATTTCACGCTGGTATTCTATGAGAGCGTGGTCCTTCCCCGGTCGAGCCGACCCATTTGTGCTACAACTATACTACTAATATAATTGCAGCATGGCTCTACCACGTATATTGCAGCACGGTTATTAATGATGATGGTAAGTTCGGGTATAAAGCCGGTTATTGTATTTTAATTTATTATGTTTGTTAACAGGAAGCCAAGTGTAAAAAAGAATAATAAGAAAGTGGCCCAAGAGGTGCCACAGAGCGTAGAAAGCTTAGGCTCAAGCCTAAGTCCAGTCGAGTCACCGCTCCAAAATTTACAGGTAATCAAAAATTCTGTATTCTTTTTTACCGACTTCAAGATTGAGGAGGTATTCAATTCGACTGTATGTTTTTTAATGCTTTTGGTGTGGTTCCATATAAATTTAACGAAAATCTAACCAATAGTTTTTGAGTTATCTTTAGTCATGAGTATTTAAGTGACTTCGAATACATTGATACTGTTCTCTTTTTAATTATATTGAAGTAGGTTGTACATAATTTTTAATTTAACTACTTGTTTGTTACTTAAATTAATGTTATATTCAAATTTAATAATACTTGTTCGAATATTGAAGACAGCCGTACCATACAATATTTTAAAACAGCTAAACACTTTTTTAATTCAATTAATAACATTTTCTTGATTGGAAGCACTAATCAGAATATTAGCGGCATGGTCCTTTGAGCCGGATGTGACGTTAATATGTGAAAATAATCAATTATAATCTTTTACATTGTACAGGATTTGCCGTCGCCGTACGACGCGACGTCGCTGTACTCGAACGCTATGGCGCAGTTCCCAGGCATGGAGCAGCTTATACAGCACAAGCAACCGCCCAGCTATGAGGATTGCGTCAAGGTATCGTGTCTGCCTTACAAGGTATTTTACCGCAGCCATTTTACTGTCAATATTTTTTCTTTCTAAGTCCTAAACACTTCGTCAGTTCTTAAGATTCTACTGCAAGACACGGGTCGCTCACATAATAAAGAGCATTTGCTTTAATCGCCATGCTTGGTAGGCAGATTGTCCAAACGTTTCGCACTAACTGGCGTAAACGATATAAGATGTTTTAGGTACACCTATTAGACTTTATAGTACATCTATTGTGGCCCCTTACGACACGACATGAAAAGGGGGTAATGAATAGTTTTACGCTGGCGCCACACGGCCTTCAATATTCATTTTTTAAACACAGAATGCATCATTAAATAGCCACTGTCATTATGAGGAGATTTGTCCATTGTGTGAAATATAATACCGTTATTGAGATTGTAATTCTAGTACACTTTGTTACTCTCGTAATCATCATTGTTAAATACATTCATAGGTATGCATTGCACGCAGTATGCCCATGATCACTATGCTGGTTTGGTTTGGCTCTGTTTCTGTTTCTGTTTTTGGATTAGCGAGCGCAGATTTGATAATCCTATTATCACTAGTCTCTAATGTTTAGGTTATTCTTAAATTTTTATTATGTAGTGCTTTGCATAGTGCATCGCGGGCATGTTTTTTTGTCGTCAAACAAGCACACAGCTCACTTGATGGTAAGTGCGTGATGAGGTGAAAAACAATTACATTTTTATCCCTGGTTTAATAAAAATGGAGATGCATTGCCACTCCTGAGAACTAATAAAAAAATAAAATGCCTTGTTACCAGTAAAAAGGTGTTACGAGTAAATATGTAATATCCCTCTTTATTGTGAATTTTTTTTCTCTCAATATGGAAAAAGTACATACAGTGCTCCTATATGGTTCATTTATTTATTCATTACAGTCTTTTAAATGCTCACTGCTAGACATACGCCTCAAGCACACAGGGGATTTTTACAATAGTGGTACATTTTTTTTATTATATTAAGTTTTTTTCGGGAAGATACCTCTGCTCCTCTCCTATTTTTGTTTCCGTCTGTCACCTGTCACAATATTCACGATGATATGGGGGTAGTTAGCACACACATTACTCTACATAGGATTTTTGTCGTTACGCCTATCAAAAGTCTATACAGCCATGTATAGGGGAATACCCCATCATACATGGCCTCAATGGGCAATTATTTGCCATAGATGCCACGCTTGGCAGGAGTATTTTTAGTTGTTTTTCCGTGGACACTGCTACCCATCTACTGTTCAGATTCTTTGTCGCCTCTCACGTCACCTACGGACGACATTGGCTAGTGGATATTCTTACACCGCCCCTACTTGGTACTATATAATCTATTTGGTTACACTTAATTAGTTTTAGAATGGTGATCAAACGTTGTAGATGTCTAAATGCGATACGTTGGTTGCAGACGGGTCAGACGCTGCAGTACGGCGGCGGCCTGGGCGCCTCGCTGTCGCCGCCATACTCCAACCACTCGCCTACGCACAGCAACCACACCACCTCCCCGCACGCCTATATAGGTCAGTATCACGTTTTTTTAATTTTCTTTTCTTCTTACGTATTACTTGGAACGATCCGGGCGGCCAGATTTTCGGATTCAAATTAGCTGGAAAGAACTGAATTACACTTTGATTTTAGCCGAAAGACCGGTAAACGATTAAACGATAAACGTGTTGATGATTGCTATCATATTTTTAATATTATAAAGGTAACAACTTACAACTGTAAAAGACTATGTTGCACATCGATTAGAGAGTTTTACGTGGTAGAACCATGCTGCAGTTGTATTATAGTATAGTATAGTTGTAGCACGAATGGGTCGGCTCGATCGGGGAAGTACCACGCTCTCACAGACTACATATAAAATATAAAATAGTAGCTTAATGCTGCTGTGCTTCGTGTGGTGAGTGTAGAGAACCGAAGACCCTTTTTACTGGAAACGAGGCATTCCGTCTTAGTTCTCACGGGTTACAACGCATCTGTATTTTGATTCGTAATAGAGGGTAGATGTGGATGTCTATGGGTCACAGCAACCACTTACCATCAGGTTGACTATGTGCTCGTTAAAAAAAAGCATTTCATTTAATAAATAATAAATTTCTCAGTAAAGTTTCAAACTCTATACAATGAATACCTATATAAACGGTGAAATGTTGATTTGTGTCAACCAAAAGAACTGCACTCACAAGACACGAGCGAACGATTCGAGCTGTTCACACAACATAGTATTGGAACCATAAATGATCCATTTGAATTAACGACCCAAATGTCACATGTACGGTGCCGTTTGATGCCGTATAATGCCGTATGATGCCGTGCGATGCTGTGCAATGCCAGCGTCCAGATCTCTTATGCACTCGGAAATAATCTATCTATATAACAATCGCGTTCTAGCAATATACGTTCTAGCAATATAGCAACTAACATACAGTGCTATATATCGCACCTTCAACGCGACACAACAATTATAATACTACGCGTTCATTTCGAGTTTACCGTCGTTATGATGTAACAACTGACGGTATCGTAGACAAAACTATTACTGTAAGTGTTTTAGTTCTATGAAGTTCGATTTTTAGTTTGAGGCACTGTACTGTAGAGAAATGGAGGACAAACAAGTAGATAAAATGCATATTATTAATTTATTTATTTAGTTAATAGAGTGTATAGGAGGAACGTGTACAATAAAATAAAATATTCTGTTATATATTTTAAATGAATGATTTACGAATGCGCGAACAAAAACTAGTAAGTAGATAATTACATATTTATAACTTCGATACCAGTTTTTTTCATCGAAATAGTTCGTTTCTGCATTACGTGTCACTCCACTGTTCTGTGCTTATCGCAAATTGACAAGCGTAAAAATTCAACAGAAAAAAAATCAATAGTAACAAAAACAACTAAAAAAAGTAACAAACTAGAGATCGCATGAGAGTACAAACAACGGACGTAGATATACTTCTACGTTGCTATCGGTACTATAAGGCCGACGCTTGAGGCGCGGTATGAGGTGCGCGGCGGAGGGTAACGGCATTCATGAAATGAACACGTAGTACAAAAAATATACGTGTACGAACGACACAATATTTGTACTTATATTTTTATTTAATTTTAATCCTGATCAGTAGCGTAGCGTGTCTTAGACGGGATCTGTATCAAAATTTAATGGGGGGCCCAAATGAGGGGTAAAGATTTTTCACAAAAGGAACAAAAACGCTCGCATTGTATTGAAATAATTATAAATTGATTATAAGTTCTTATTTACAATTAATACTCCTATGAACAGGTTTGTCATTGTTATTCACTGTAAAGAAAAAATCCTGAAACTGATGTATACTGACAGTCACACGTTGCGGATTTAGTTATCTGTGGTCGCGGGTCAATCGTGAAGTGAGATGTGTTGCAAATTTTTGGACGCCCACTTGACCCGGGGAAAAAATCCTTTTCTGCCTTTTATAATTTTAGAAGTGAAAACTTCATTAGGAAGATTGGGCACTTTTTATGATATGATTTTTTTTCTCGGGAAGTACGGCCTCAGTTTAATGTATGGATAAAATTTTACGAATTTTTGATTACACACTTTCGAAGCCCCAGTAGCCCAGGGGCCTCATATAATTGATACGGTGATACGGCGGTGGCTACGCCCCTGGATCTTAATCCCATTTAAATTTAACTTTAACATAACGGACAGTAAATAGAACTCACTTTTTGTTACTATTTTGACATGAATACGACTTTAAATTTGCTTCCATAGGGAGAGGTAATTCAGAAATACTGATGATGACACAATTGGGGGTACAATTTGGTATTATAGCTACATATCTATCATATATTCTTAATTTAATTATACCACTCTATAGCTAAAGGATCAAAAGATTCACAACGTAAAGTTAGAAATGTAACGCTTCGCGAGCCGCAGAGGGAGGAGCGCCCCCATTTTGAGATAGTTTTGTTACGTACAAATACGTGTAAAACACATGACCTAATTATTTGTATTTTTCAACCACAATTTTTGTCACAAGTTACCTAAAAAATACTAACGATACGGGTGATTATGATTGTTGCAGGTTCTCCGTCGCCAGGCAAGTCGCGGCCGTCGTTACCGACGTCCCCTGCCCACATGGCGGCGCTGCGCCACTCGCATCAGCATCAACTCGACGCAGCTACATATTCTGCGCTCGCCCACCTCAGTACGTATACATTGTTTCAACTCACACGTTCATCTTGACACACACACACACACACACTAACAAAAAACTTAAAATAGCGTGACCTTGATAAGTCGACAGTAATAACGTATACTTAGTTTCGCCTCCCAAGCTTACGGGCACGTTAATCTTGACACACACTAACGAAAACACAAAAAAGCGTTACCTTGACAAGACGACAGTAAATCCCAACCTCTCCGCTTCGCGTTCGAGGTTTGCAATAAGATTCAGATCGCATATAAAAACTTTTAAAAAACTGATGAGAGAATTCTAGAAATCGCACACGCAAATGAGTAACAGCTCTCACCTCAGAACAAGTACAACTTCTTTTCTGCACACACTCATTTACACTTGAATAAACGACAATATTACTGAGTAGTGGCGGTCTAAGAATACACTCTACCCCGTACCATTCCGTGGGTGTCGTGAGAGAGAGACGACAGAAGGAAACGAATCAGAAAATTGACATTAGAGTCTTCCTAATATCGTAATAATGATAATAAGCGGTAGGATATTTATTTATTTTATTGAACAATATATTGTGTCCCCTTCGGACATAATATATCAAAAATTTGGAGCAACATTTTTTTTAATACTTTCTTCGATTATGCATGCTTCTTGTATGAAAATATGAAAAAATATATATTAATAATATATGCATGTTTTAAAATGATACAACAAATTTGATATAAAAATAAACACACACACAGACAGAGAGAGAGAGTGAGATAGAGTGAGTGAGGGGGGGAAGGTCTTATTTTATAAATATGCTAGTAAAAATTTTGGTAGTAAGTTTTGGTCGTAATCTACCAGGAGCACTTTACAATATTGTGTACATCTCGTTCAACAGGTGCGAACGGGCAACACAACGCTCAGCTGCAGGCGGTGATGACGCACGCGGCTGCCCTCGGGCAGGTGCAAGGCGGACAACATCCCGCTCTCACCAACATGATTTCTGGTGAGTAAACTTCGCCATTATTGAAAAACTTGCATGTTGGTAAAGAAATGTTCACTGTGGAAATCGTCTAATCATTTCTTTCATCCATAGATTAAAATATAATGCAACAATTAAACTAAGAAAATGTTGAAGTTGTTGTTACTAGTAAGACGTTAGGAGTATCTCTATAAAGTATTTTAGCATTTTGGTGGTCATTAATGAAATATTGTTGGATTTCTCATAGCTTTATTTCTATTTAATTAATCTTTACTTTGTAAAAAGCACTCACTAGTAATTTCTCCTTTATCGTAGAGACGTTTTACATAAATAAATTAGATATAACATTATGTAATTAAATTCGATCATACAAATTTAAAATATCATCAAAAATAAATTTTATATTATTAATTTTATTTTTTGCCAAAGCCATCAAAGCAACTTAAAACGATACACTAAATTAATACAAATTGATATGTATTGAGATAGTTAAGTTAGGTAGTTATAAACAATATAGGTAACCTCATATATTTTTAATAATTCAACAGGAATAGGCCTGTATGGAGGCTGGGGTATCGGAGATACGTTCCCGACGCCATCGCCTGAGTCGCCCGACCAGTGGTCAACGCCATCGCCACAAACGCCCCTGACACAATCGCCACACTCCGACTGGTCGGACCGCGCTGCACTGTCGCCTAATGACATGCAACAGAGCAACAAGGGAGCTACAGAAGCCATTTATATATAAACTTAATTAATAGAAAAAGTATACAAAGCAAGCGACTATCGCCTTTATGAACTCGGTCGTAAGACTGAAAATGAATTTGAGATTTTTAAATCATGTTATAAACATGACAATGTTTAAATATTATATAACTACCTGACTGTTCAGGTAAACTGTTTTATATTCCTTGAGGTACGTATGTATACATAGAGTTTGTTCAATAATACTTATTGAATTGTAAAATAAGGTTATGAACAAAAATGGTTATCTATGCTAGAATATATACTTGTAATATTTGAAAAAATTACAGTTTTGGGATTTAAAATATTTAATTTCATAGGATTTAAACAAAATACTAGTAGTCCTATGTCTAGCCATTTGGAAATGAAATTTAGCAGCAAGCTAAATCGTAAAATGGTTATATTTATTAAAACGTCGTTTTAACGTAAGACGCAAGTTGATTTATACGATTGATATTGAAAATACGTCTCTCATTTTCAAAGTGCTCGAATGCAAGTAATCTCAAGGTGCTAGGGGGCTTAGACTATAGACTGATTTGTACAGCCATGACTTGATGTGTAGTATAGCGCAAATATGATGCATTGGTGCAAAATGTCTATGGACGAATAGTAATGTGTATTTAGTGGCTCCCAACGCTCACTTCAGTGTGGAAGAGCCTTATTTTGTTTGGTTTTATTTTGGTCATAAAATACCTTAAGTCTTAAACACAATAAAGCTTTAATTTAGAAAAAAACTTTTATAAATTTAGGTCTTAATTTGTATTTCCATAAAGATTTATAATTTTGTAATTTCCATACTTTAGCTGTATTGTATTGGTTTTATTTTATTTTTTAAACATCGGTTTGATATTTTTAAATAAAGGAGCTCACGAAAATACACAAATAATCGGAGTTGGACATGAATTGTTGTGTTGTTGAATTTTTTCTTGTTTATATGACAATGTGTTTTGAATCATTAATTTTAGCGGGAGAACTATGTATTTCGCATATGAGATTGTTTTGAGTAGCGACGTGAACGGATATTATTTATGTGTGATTCCTTAGCGTTAACATTTTGTATTTTAGTGTATGTAGATCTTTTTTTTTAATTCTAAGAAAGATTGTTTAGGATAAGGCGCAAAACTAAGATTGATGATTGATGCTTGACATAGTCAATTATTTCCTCATTTTATTTCAGTGATAATAATATATTTATTTAAAAAATATATCTTTTATTCGCATACAGCATCAATCTTAGTTTCGTTATTGGTAAGGTTATTTCTTCCGCTCGTATCAATCATTCCAGTTAATCTTCCAATATTGTAGTGGCAAAAAATAATTCTAAATAGCTCAAAGCTATGCATCTGAAATAATGATAATGGTAACTATTGCATAGGTCTTATGTTTCCAGAATAACCTTAATTTAATATAAAATAGCCGCTACAAAATCGCTCCAGTATTCTAATCAAGTACATGTGTACAAGTAAGATCTCATCATTCCATTTTCGCTTTAAAAGAAACAAAATGTTATCTTTGGGACCATTCTCTGCTCAATTTTTTACAAAAATATTCCACATTTTTAAATTGTATTATATAATTGCTAAGTAGTTATTATGCCTAAGTTTATGAAATTTTTGATGTCGAAACATCTGCGTCAATATTGTAAATATTAAATTGTAACTTCTCCTAAAATATTTAATGAGAGTCCGAACTTGAAAATGATCTTCGTAGTATAATTTAGTTTATAGTATGAATTATTATATTTTTGTCTGTGTCATGAGAATGTGCCAATGAGCCAAGTTCAATTAAAATAAATCAGCAAGTGTTTTTTTTTTTTTTGCAAAATTGTCCAACAGATTAAAATTGTTTTATCAATAACTGTATTACTAATAGAAATAAGTAGGATAAATTAAGCGAAACGCGTGCTTCCTTTAAATGAATTCTTCTATGAATATAATATTTGTAAGGTTAAATGATAATGCCTACATCAATTGATAATAAAACACAAATTTGATTTAAAGTACAAAGTAAATTTGGAGCTGATTGCCCTGATTTAGTTTTTCACATTTTACTTATATAATTTTATAATTGTTGACATAGCTACATACGTCATTTTAACAAACTCAATTCAATTTTAGCAAACAAAAAATAATACATTCTCTATTTAGTTCCGGAAAGTATTGTTATTAAGAGGTCTATAAAATATGTTTTTAATGTAATTAGACATTCGTTGACAGTACAAACTGGACAATATTTAATATAAAATCGATTGGCACATGATTAAAACTTGTAATACTTGTGAAGCGGGGCACAAAACTTGTCAAGACAGACCGCACGGTCTCAATTTCTGGTGTGCCTTTAACCTAACTGTAAGTATAGGGACGATTGTAATTTAAACATTTCTATAGTTTTAAGATAAGCTATAGTTTAGGCGCTTGTAAATACATTTTATCATTATTATTTTTATGAAATGCATTTCTTTGTAAGAATCTAAAATTTGAGGAAAATGAATTTTTATATATTTTCCCCGTAACTGACAATAAATGAGTAAATTTTAATCATGTATTTTTATTGAGATTCATATTATTCTATATTCCTATATATTCCTATAACTCAAAAAGGGATATCAAAGTTCTGACGAAGAATAACGTAGAGATATAATTGTCTGTATTACAAAAAATTTAAAAAACAATATAATAATAGGTTTTCTTCCAAATTCCGAGTCTGTTATGTGGTAATTATTTTATTCTTTTAGATGTTCCGAAGTTTGCTTTTTTATTAAGTTCAATTTTAGAACGTTTTGCATGGACTGTCACAAGCTAAACACATTAGAAAACTAAAATATTTTCTAAATACCTAGTTTCATTAAAAACTATAACCACCTATATTCCCCAGCTTTTTTTAAACCCAACATTTATCGTGATATGGGGTAGTCTTGTCCAGAGCATATTGAGCAGAGTACAATTACATATTGTTACGAGCTTGGGGTTCGTGAAAGTAAAAATTGCCGATTGAATTGACAAAATTGACACTTTAACCCTTTGAACGCCAAGCGCAGCGCATGGGAAGTATGCTCTCTACGCCAAGTATTCACTATTAAATGAAAAAAAATGAAAATACTTTATTTAACAGTTAGCAAAATATAAATACCTACAAAATGCTAGTAATGAGATTAACAAATATTGATAAACCTTTATCACTGCTACTGCAATAGATATTCCATATCTATTGCAGTAGCAGTGATAAAGTGGTGTTAAATTTATTAAATAAATGTTATAATAATAGCATTAATTAACCTACATGAATGAAATAATCAAATTAACAAACTAATTGCACGGGTAAAACTTCACTAAAACAAGTTTTTATCAAACAAAGCGCATCCGTTAAATGAGATTGACGTCAATACTTGTCGCTTGAAAGCGTCAACGGCGTATAGCTTTAAATAAAATACGGTTATTTCAGTGATGTAATAATAATATATAAAATATAATAAACACGTTTGTAGCAAACTGTTGTACTATGGATTTATACGGAAAGTTACGGAAATTCATTTTCGCCACAGCAACTCCTGATCGTATTTATGATCTGCCCATAGACATATGATCTTTCTTCAGGCCTTATTTTTTCCAATTCAAATGCAACCAAACTAGCAAAATATTCGTTTCTAATATCCGAAGGCCGTTCACAGATAAATCTCGGAGGTTGGAGTGCATCGACATTCACTTTTATTTCGAACTCGGATGTTCGTTTGTAATTGACGAAACATTCTTCACACTGAGTTACCTTTTCAGCAGTTTTCTTTCTTTTTTTTCGGCAAGTTGGAAAGTAAACTTGGATACAATGATTGAGAATCTTCTATAATCTCCTCTTCGAAACTTGGACTATTCAAATTATCATCTTTTTTTTCACTAATTCCTCAATGGACGCATTTTTTGTAGTTTTAATCAATGTTTTATTTCAATTAGCACAATCTTCTTATAAATTGTAGAAGGTTAAATTACCCCCATCACTAGTGTCGCTTCAAAGCGACAAAGGCGTCAGGTGAACGTATATTTTGAGGTCTTATTTTCGCCTAAAACAAGTTCAAATTTGGAAAGAATACTATCAATATCAAGCTTAGCTTTAGTTCAATTTAATTAAGTGACATACGGAGAAGACGACAAAATTAAAAAAAATATAGTCTTTTACCTATTTTCTATAATATCAGATTATAAAATAGCACATTTTTTTGTCGCCTAAACTTAACGTTGGCGTTCTAGCGGCCGATTACGTTTGTCGCTTGTAAGCGTCGTTGGCGTTCAAAGGGTTAATTACCGAACACCAATTAAAACTTAAAACACACTAATAATTAATCACACTACACTTCAGTTCATTTTATTTCGCTCCTGCAGCTTAGCTTAGCTCCAGTGAAGACTTTCGCTTGTATCGCCAATTCAATACTGACTCGTTCGCGATCCGTAACGTCTTTATATAGGATCTTTTCTACTGAAAACACCTAGAATGTTCGAGTAGAATGTAGAAAGTTCTAGCATCGAATTTTCTAGAAAGCTCTCCTGGTTCTGCTAATCGATACTATATGGCGCTAGTGAATTTTCTAGAAAGATCTTGACGCTCCTATTTCTGCTACTCGATACTAGATGGCGCTAGTGCCATATACCAGGAATCGACTACGGCGCACAACACTGCCTCCTCCTAAGACATGCTCGTCCCGAGCGTTATCGGCCCCATAATAACGTGCCAGTCAATCCACATGGACGATCTTAGGGGTACCTCTTGCACCTTTCTGAAACGGCTCCGCAACGCCAAGGGCTATCCTCTCCCGAGGTGCACCAACATTGTACAGTTTCAATACACCTCTACTAAGAGTCCGAGGTCCCTTCACAGCCGCACAACTTGTACATTTGCGACACCAGTCCTCGACATCGTTTCGACAGTGGACACAGTAAAACCATTCTCGAATCTTCAGTAGAGTTCATTTAACTCCCAGATGGCCTCCTGAACAATAATTATGGTACAGCTGTAGAACATCCGGTACTTTAGCTTTAGGGACAAACATTTGCAAATGACAGCTGTCTCCCCGTCCATTTTCCCATTTACGGCACAGAACTCCATCCTGAAGCAGCAAGCTGTCCCATTGGGCCCGATAGCTTTTAGTGGTCGAACTCATCGCTGAGACGTCGCTCCACTTGGGCTTGGGAGCACTGGCCTTCATCCATTCCAGAATCAGCTTTATGTCCGAAACTTTTTGCTGTGCATGTTGTAGGCTGTCCTTCCACTCGCTGCTGAGGTGGTCTGTCCTGAGCATCCTCACAGATACCAATTCCTTACTCTCTTGCCTAGTACAATGCTTGCGTTCTTGAGGACAAAGTCTTCTTGACAATGCATCTGCGTTGCCATGAGATTTCCCGCTGCATTGTTCGATCACTAAGTCGTATTCCTGCTGCTGCTGGGTGATGCTGTTCGCCGCAAAACCTCTAGAGATCGATCACCTTCCCTTTTTATAGTTCGCTTAGGGTAGCTGGATCGAAGATGGCCCCTTTCCCTACAGTCGTAGCACCTTGGGCGGTAACTTTTATTGCGGTCATGAACTGTAGCTGCTGCAACCTCCCTAACATGAGGGGAACGATGATCCTGCCGCTGCTGGGTGGTGCCGTTAGCCGCACTACCCCCTCGACATCGATCACCTTCCCTTTCTACAGTTTGCTTAGGGCAGCTGGATCGAAGAGAGCCCCTTTCCCCACAGCCATAGCACCTAGGGCTGTATCTTTTATTGCGGTCCCGAACTATAGCTGCTGCAAACTCCCTGACGTGATGGGAATGATGATCCTGTCGCATGGCTTTCATCTCCAGTGCATGGGTCAAGGTGTACTTAAGCGTCCTGTGGTGCTCGATATATAGCTCATAGCAGGACTTGAAGGTCGCGGATGCAGTCGATGAATGTCTGCACCAGGTTCCCTTCAATGAGCGCAGGTACAGACCGGTATGCTTTTCGAACCGGCTTCTCCACTTCAAGGTTCCACTGCTGCAGGTTTTCGTTAATGATTTCGTTAATGATAAATCTTTAAGCTGCGCTCGAAAGACGTATTCTAGGTGAGCGTCGCCATATCTCGCCTCCAATGCCTCAATGAGCTGCTCGTAAGTCACTTCATTAGCTAGTGTTTCCAGAACAGTTAAGGCCTCGTCGCGCAGGCCTAGTGTGAGAGCAGTCATGGCCTGACTTTTATTCCAGCCGTTCGACTTCATAACAGCTTCGAACTCGATTTTGTAGGCCGACCAGGAAGAAGTCCCGTCGAACGGCAGCACTTTGAATCCACGTGGCGAAGGTGATGTAGCTACTACGCGAGCTGTAATTCCATCTCCAAGTTTGAGTTCGTCCAACGTTTTCTTCACTTGGTTGATTTGGGTTTCAGCTTCCGACAGGCAGTTGTCATGTTGAGCAACCCTATCCTTCACCTCTCTTATCTCTTTCTCGAAGGTGGCGTAAATGTCCTTCATGAGGAGCATCTGCTCTTCCTTATTGCGTGTGAGCTGCTCTTCTAATCGACGGGCCTGTTCCTCCTGTCGGCGGGCCTGTTTCACCTGTCCGCGCTGCAGCTGATCTTCCAACCGACGAGCGTGTTCCTCCTATCCGCGCTGCAGCTGCTCTTCTAACCGCCGGGCCTGTTCCTCCTGTCGGCGGGCGTATTCCTCCTGTAGGCAGGCATTTTCCTGCAGCAGCATTATCATCAGAGCACCTAAGTCAGGTGCTGCAGATGTAGGAGCTGCTGACGGACTGACCTCCGTGGCCGGCGGCTGGCCCTCCGACGTCTGCGGCGTTGCACCACCAAATCGCCTCTGATCCGTCTCCTGCTGGCGTTGACTTCAGGTACGAACATCCTCCGTGTCGTCCTCAGGTAAAATCGGCATGATTTTATCCCACTTCTGACACCAATTGTTACGAGCTTGAGGTTCGTGACAATAAAAATTGCCGATAGAATTACCTAAATTAACACTTTAATTCACTTTACACTAATTAAAGTTTAAAACACTAATAATTAATTACACTGATTCACTTTATTCCGCTCCGAAGCTTCGCTTGTCTCGCCAACTTCAATACTTCCCCGATCGCGTATTGCAGCGCCTTTATATAGGGCTCTTCCACGAAAACATCCAGAATATTCGAGTAAATACGCGCGCCAATCGACCAAGCGCAGAAAGATCGAGTGTAGAGCTTCTAGAAAGTTTAGTTCTTCAATTTGATACTGGATGGCGCTGCGTTGCCATGAGAGTTCCTGTCTGATAGTAAAGTCGTATCCCGGCTGCTGCTGGGTGGTGATGTTAGCCGCACTTCCCTTCTGAGATCGTTCATCTTCCCTTTCTAGGGTTCGCTTAGGGCAGCTGGATCGAAGATGGCCCTTTTCCCCATAGCCATAGCACCTAGGGCTGTATCCTTTGTTGCGGTCGCGAACTGTAGCTGCTGCAACCTCCTTGACGCGGTGGGAACGATGATCCTGCCGCACGGCTTCCACCTCCAGTGCATGGGCCAAGGCGTCCTTAAGCGTCTCGTGGTGCCCGAGCCTCACAGCAGCTCTGACTTCCAGGTCGCGGATGCCGTCGATGAATGTCTGCACCAGGTTCCCTTCAATGAGCGCAGGTACAGACCGGTATGCTTTTCGCACCAGCTTCTCCACCTCTAGAGCCCACTGCTGCAGGTTTTCATTGATGCGCTGCACGCGATCTTTAAGCTGCGCACGAAAAACGTGTTCCAGGTGAGCGTCGCCATATCTCGCCTCCAATGCCTCAAGGAGTTGCTCATAAGTCACTTCCTCACCGAGAGCTTCCAGAACAGTTACGGCCTGGTCACGCAGGCCTAGTATGAGAGCAGTCATGGCTTGACTTTTATTCCAGCCGTTCGCCTTCATAACAGCCTCGAACTGGATTTTGTAGGCTGACCAGGAAGAAGTCCCGTCGAACGGTGGCACTTTGAACCCACGTAGCGAAGGTGTAGTAGCTACTACGGGAGCTGTAGTTCCATTACCCAGTTTGAGGTCGTCCAGCGTTTTCTTCGCGCCAGCCACCACGTAATCAACCTGATTGTTCACTTGGTCGATTTGGGTTTTAGCTTCCTTGATTTGGGTTTCAGCTTCCGACAGGCGGTTGTCATGTTGAGCAACACCATCCTTCACCTCCCTTATCTCTTTCCCAAAGGTAGAATGAAGGTCCTTAATGAGGAGCATCTGCTTCTCCGACCGACGAGCCTGTTCCGCCTGCTGATCTTCCAACCGACGGGCCTGTTCCTCCTGTCGGCGGGCCTGTTCCTCTTGTCGGCGGGCCTGTTCCTCTTGTCGACGGGCCTGTTCATCCTGTCCGCCCCGCAGCTGCTCTTCCAACCGACGGACCTGTTCCTCCTGTCGGCGAGCCTGTTCCTCCTGTCGGCGAGCCTGCTCCTGCAGCATCACCATCAGAGCACCTAAGTCAGGTACTGCAGATGTAGGAGCTACTGACGGGCCTGCAGCTGGCGGCTGTACCACCGAAGTCTGCGACGTTGCACCACCAAATCTTCTTTGGTCCGTCTCCTGCTGGCGTTGACTTCGGGTACGGACACCCTCCGTTTCCTCCTTAGGTAAAATCGGCATGATTTTATCCCACTTCTGACACCAATTGTTACAAGCTTGAGGTTCGTGACAATAAAAATTGCCGATAGAATTACCTAAATTAACACTTTAATTCACTTTACACTAATTAAAGTTAAAAACACTAATAATTAATTACACTGATTCACTTTATTCCGCTCCGAAGCTTCGCTTGTCTCGCCAACTTCAATACTTCCCCGATCGCGTATTGCAGCGCCTTTATATAGGGCTCTTCCACGAAAACATCCAGAATATTCGAGTAAATACGCGCGCCAATCGACCAAGCGCAGAAAGATCGAGTGTAGAGCTTCTAGAAAGTTTAGTTCTTCAATTTGATACTAGATGGCGCTAGTGCTGTCGACTTCGGCGCGTAACACTACAGTAGTGATTAATCTACAAACGACCATTTTTAGAGATTTCTTTCACGTTTTATTGCGATATCTTAATTGATACGATAATATGCGTAGTATGGTCAAAAGTTTCTGGCCTGAACTATATGAGGGATAAATTTTAATTTCAGTACACTTTCACAGCGCTTTACTAAGTTTTCTATACTCTTAAAAAATTGTCTGAATTTTTGCTCTCAAAATGTGACAAAACTGCTGTCACCTCACTCTCACCATTCACTCACATTCACCTCGTCATTAGTGTTAATTTCAATTCCTCGTATGTCAGATTACCATTTTGAGAGCAAATAATAGTCAATTGGGGCCAAGTTGGAGCTATATGGTAGATGGTCTAGCTCAGTGACACTGCATACCTTAATGGCAGCATTAGAGACACCAGATGTGTGGACCGGGGCATTGTCATGAAGCAACAACACTCCTCGATTCTCGCGACAATTTCCCTCAACGTTTTTCTTTAATAACATCTCGCAATTGATGTAGCAAGGTAGCATAATAATCGCATGTTACTGTAGTGTTTCTTTAAAATCAACCTGTAAAATTCCTTCCGAATCCCAAAAGATTGTAGCCTTTACTTTTTTTGGCCGCGGTTAGCTCAGACGACGCCACTTCATCAATTGCTTTTTTGATAGAGGGTCGTGATAAAGAACCACGGTTTCATCACCCGTGAATCCAAAAGTTCTTTTTGTCGGCCTTCACAAAGGTATAAAAACTGAAGTTTTCGGACCCTCCTAGGACTGATCTTGTTCCAAACGTTCATGTAGGATTCTAAGCACTGTTGTTTTTGAAAGTCCCGTCGTAACTGATAATTCTTTTGTCTAGCCGTCTGTCTCCTCGTACTGTCTTCTCCACAAATTTTCATCCGTGATGACCTCGGATAGTCGTCCTGGGCGCGGTTCATCATCAATTGGATCTCTTCACAAACTAAATTGTTTCGCCAATTTTATCACGCAGCATCCAAACGTTATCTGATTTCCGCCGGCGTCTTTCCCTCTTATCAAAAATTTTATGACAGCTCGATACTCAATTTTATACATTTTCATTTTTAAGTTAATTTAACCTTTACTACTAATAACATTCTGGCGGATAACTGACTGGCATGTAGTAGTGATAACTCGATTTCAAATCACAGATATATTAAGTTTGTGATTGGAGCATCACCAACTTTTGAAACTGTTCCTTTTAGAGATCCGAAAGCGACCTCCTGGGATGTCTATAGAGACAGTCTAGGGAGGAATTTTGAAATATTTCCTAATATCATCATAATGATTGTAGATTTGGAGTTAGCGACGGAGACTGTAACCGTAGGTATCCATGAAGAATTTGAAGACGGATGTCCTGTCAAAACCAAGACCTCAACATGAAAAGTTCCTTCATGGAATACTAAGCTAAAGGAGCTTAGGGAAAAGACCAGAAAACTATTCAATAGGGCCAAAAATTCAGATATTTATGAGGCAGCCCTAATCGAATATAATAAACAAATTGGAAAAGGTAAGAGAGCACCGTGGAGGAAGCTATGCGAGGAAGTTGAGTCTTAGCCTCGCAGTGCAAGACTACACAAAATGCTATCGAAAGTTAAACCTAATCAGATTGGGTTTCTTAAAAAACATGATACATATAGTAACTTCATTACTTGTGAAACAGAAACATTGAAGTTACTAGCGTCAACCTATTTCCCAGGGTGACAGAAGACTTACCTCGAACTCTTTCAGAGCTCTACCAAGGCCTTGTAATGAGGAATGGTGTAGGGCTGCAAACATAATAAGGCCAAAGCTGGTGCAGTGGGCTATTGACTCCGTTAAACCATATAAGACAAGCGAGGAGGAAGGAATAATTCCCATCCAACTACAGAGGGGTATCGATATCCTTCTTCCGTATCTGGTGAAAACCTTCAGAGCAAATTTTGCATGGGGATATATTTCAGAACGATGGGCAATCGTCAAAGTTTTATTTATACCTAAGGCTGGTAGAAAGGACTACGCTTTACCAAAGTCCTTAGGGATATATTAGGGATGTAGCTTTAGCCACGAGGCCCATACATTGCAACCACCATGCTTACCGCAGAGGCAAATCTACGGAAACAGTCCTGATGAGTGTTTTTGACCAGGTCGAAAAATATAAAGAAATAGCCCTGTGTGCGTTTCTAGATATTGACGTCGTCTTCGACAGTAGCCCCACATCACTGCCGGTTTTTTTTATAGAAGAGGGGGCAAACGAGCATGCGGCTCACCTGATGTTAAGTGACTACCGCCGCCCATGATCAACCGCAACACCAGGGGAATTGCAGGTGCGTTGCCGGCCCTTTAGAAAGGAGTAAGCTCTTTTCTTGAAGGTCCCCAGGTCGTATGGGTCCAGAAAAATCGCCGGTGGTAAACTGTTCCACAGAGAGGTTGTTCGCGGAAGAAAACTCCTTTTGAAACGTACAGTGGTGGACCGCCAAGCATCCAGATGGTGTGGATGGTATCGGGACGTTTGCCGCGTAGTGCCTTCACGAAATTTGGCGGCTGGGATTAATCCGAACAATTCCACAGAGCACTCTCCACGGTATATGCGAAAGAAAATGCAAAGGGATGCAACATCTCTTCGCAGTGCCAGTGAATCGAGCCGATCGAAAAGCACTCGGTCATCGACGATTCGAGCCGCTCTGCGTTGGATGCAGTCAAGTGGAAAGAACACAAGGTACTGGGGAGCCCCAGCCCAGAGATGGGAACAGTATTCCATGTGCGGCCGAACCTGCGCCTTGTAAATTTGCAGGCGGTGTGCCGGCATGAAATACTGTCCCGTCCTGCTGAGCACGCCAAGCTTTTTCGAGGCCAATTTGGCCTTCCCTTCCAAGTGACCACGAAACTGAACGTCACTCGATATGTCGACGCCGAGGATTCCGATACTGGCTGAGGCAACAAGGGGAGTGCCTTGAAACTGAGGGGATACGACAAAGGGGTTCTTTTTAGCGGTTAACGCGCAAACTTGTGTCTTCTGGGGGTTAAACAGGACTAGATTTAGTCGCCCCCAATCCGAGACTCTGTTCAGCAAAGACTCGACTTCAGACACGCAAGTTTGTTCCGGAACTCGGAGACGTTTTCTCAAGAAATATTGGCTCGACCGGTGTAAAGAGCATCACCAGTGCTGTCATCTGCATAGCAATGAATGTTACGGGTTTGCAACATATCATCGATATTGTAACGATCCACCCCCTATCTAAAATAAAAAAAAAATTATAATATTAAAAATATCCCCTTTTCAATAACATTATATATATATGTGACCAGGATTAATGAATTATGTTTAGATCTTTCTAAATGATCTTTCTAAAGGTTTATTAATAGGCCGTTTTTAATATTTTGGCTTGATCGTCTTAGTTAGGACCCTTATTTACGTTGTGTTTGTTTAGTAACTTAGTTCTTTTAGGTGTCTTTTGGAAGAAAGAATATTCACTAGGGCAATTGAAAGCTGTTGGTAGTGCGTTATAAGCTAAGTGAACCCCGTTCACGAAGACAGGGCTCGAAAAAGGTTAAGAACATAAAACGTCCCTATTCCACTTGCATCAGGTTTACATTATTAATTATCCCTTCCCACTCGGAAAAGGCTCAAAATATATTTATACAAAATACCCGATACAAGGGCTTCGCTCTCCTACATTTATTAAAAAAAATGTAGGGGAGGTACACGGCCCCACACACGCCGTGCACGGTGAGCGCCAACCATTTTGATGCACTCCCCCCGAAGGGAACGCTAATTCGGGAACTGGACCGTAGTCCACAGCAAAATAACTGGCGAACCAGTAAAAGAGGCTTGGCCCCTTGTTAGTGCGTAAGCACAAACATCGACCGAAGTCGCGCATGTCAATGCGTGTAAACGCCATACAGAATACGAAAGAATCCAGCCACAGTGAATGTACGTCACACGGTTTAGGCAAATAGGCACACTGGCCGTAAACCCTCCGTGAGCGCCACCACCTGCCAGACCGCCGCTCCTGCAGACGTGATGTAAGTGTATGGCATCACCACCAATTGCATGATCAGCACGGCTACTAGCCGCAGAGCGTGTCATGAGTCTACCGCTCACCTCAAGGGAATGGGGTCCCACGTTGTGCGGCTTTCGGCCGCAGCCTTGAGAGTCTCCTCAGATCCTCCCGCCAGCTACCACCCGCATGAGGTCGACACATATGCTCCACCAACCAATACAACGGCAGATATAGCCAAAAGGCAGTTATAAGATAAGAGTAATAATTCGCCATCAGAAAGGGTTTGTGTCACTGACGTTGAGTAAATACATTTTCGATCATGTTTGTCTCACCCACCAACAAGTTGCCTTCAATCATTCAAAGGTGGGAAAGTTACAGAGATATAATATTATGTTGTTATATAAAACATCGTGGAGGACAGACAGTCTGCAGCCCCGCAATGAAGGGACCCGACTTGGGCAAAGCTACTTAGGTGTGAGTCAAACCAAGACGCAGAGAGCGCCATTGAGAATTGCGTCCCACCAAACAACCATCGCAAAGACGCAATGCTGCAGAACGCAACAAGCATCAATACGACTATCGTCGGGCTTACACTATTCCAAGGCCCCCCCATACATCCCAGCAGACATCACCACCCGCATACCTCCATCGACCAGAACCACAAGAGAGCGTCGATTCAGGCGCAGCACACCCGCAGATCCATCACAAGATGCAATACCGCAAGTAGCAGTAAGCATCAATGCAATTATCATACGGATGGCGCCCCCTCACAACACATCCACATGATCCCTATCGACTTCGGTAACAAAGTTGGTATTGTTGTCATATAAAAAATGTCACCAACGTATCATAGTAGCACGCTACTAAGACGCCAATGAACAAAACTCCACGTATCATAGCGCTAATGCACTAAGACATGAAGCTGAGTATGCCTGTTACACTTAAAAGTGCTACCAAACACACTCATCATCCCCATCCGAAAGATAGACGACACATCGCTATGCGCAACGACGTCGCCCACAAACGGTATGGGTGTGCGATGTCCACGAAAAGCCGTATTGCTACAACAAACCCCCTTACCACCGACACTAAGATGTTAATTGTATACCTCCATCGACCAGAACATCAGGAATGCGTCGAATCAGGTGCAGCACACCCGTAGATCCATCACAAGACGCAATACCGCAAGTAGCAGTAAGCATCAATGCAACTATCATACGGGCGGCGCACCCTCACAACACACCCACATGACTCCTATCGACTTTGGCATCAAAGTTAGTATTGTTGTTATATAAAAAATGTCACCAACGTATCATAGTAGCACGCTACTAAGACGTCAATGAACAAAACTCCACGTATCATAGCGCTAATGCACTAAGACATGAAGCTGAGTATGCCTGTTACACTTAAAAGTGCTACCAAACACACTCATCATCCCCATCCGAAAGATAGACGACACATCGCTATGCGCAACGACGTCGCCCACAAACGGTATGGGTGTGCGATGTCCACGGGAAAGCCGTATTGCTACAACGAACCCGCTCATCACCGGCACTAAGATTGTTGTTATATAAAACTGCACCAACGTATCATAGTAGCACGCTACTAAGACGTCAATGAACAAAACTCCACGTATCATAGCGCTAATGCACTAAGACATGAAGTTTAGTATGCCTGTTACACTTAAAAGTGCTACCAAACACACTCATCATCCCAATCCGAAATATAGACGACGCATCGCTATGCGCTACTACTACGCCGCCCACAAACGGTATGGGTGTGCGATGTCCACGGGAAAGCCGTATTGCTACAACAAACCCGCTTACCACCGGCACTAAGATGATATGTCTAGGACACATCGGTTAGCGAGTCCAAGTTTACCTCGGACCAATTGCTCGTGAAGCAGCACACACGCCACCATAATATTCCTTTTCAAGTCCCTAATAAGGACTAGTCATTTTGCTACAGTACTAGGAGCAGTCAGTCACCCGACCACCCCATACAATGCTTATGCATCAAGGAGACCTCCTATAATATTGCTTTTGTATCATAGACCTTACTTTCATAAGGCATGTATATATAGGATTCGAACCCACGACCCTACTACTGTAATGCATATTAATCACAGAGACCTTCTATAGTATTGCTTTTGAATCATAGACCTTACTTTCATAAGTCATTCATATATAGGATTCGAACCCACGACCCTACTATTGTAATGCATATTAATCACAGAGACCTTCTATAGTATTGCTTTTGATTCATAGACCTTACTTTCATAAGTCATTCATATATAGGGTTCGAACCCACGACCCTACTATTGTAATGCATATTAATCACAGAGACCTTCTATAGTATTGCTTTTGAATCATAGACCTTACTTTCATAAGTCATTCATATATAGGGTTCGAACCCACGACCCTACTATTGTAATGCATATTAATCACAGAGACCTTCTATAGTATTGCTTTTGAATCATAGACCTTACTTTCATAAGTCATTCATATATAGGGTTCGAACCCACGACCCTACTATTGTAATGCAAATTCATCATGGAGACCTTCTATAGTATTGCTTTTGTATGATTGAGTTTAATATCATAAGTCCCTAATATAGGACTAGTCATTGTGCTACAGTACTTCAGGCAGTCGGGCTCCCGACCACCCCATATATATGTACAACTGCAGGTATGTATCTCCGGCACCTCATCCATACAAGACGTCTATACGTGAACACCTTCCATAACTTAGGAAAATTTTCTTTAATACATGAACTCCTTCAACAACTTAGAAAATTTCATCTATACGTGAACTCCTTCCACAACTTAGAAAAAATTTTCTTTTATACACGAACACCTCCCATGACTTAAACAATTTTTAACAAATTTTCTAATTATCTTATAAACGTTATTTAACTTAATTTTATAATATTTTTTGACTTGTATTTCTAATATTTATCTTATTTTAAATATTTTTACAAGTTTTTTATAATAAATTTTGCTTATTACGAGAAACAATAATTTTGCCTTTAATTTGCTATGTTATTGGGATAATGTCTGAAATATATTAACTTTATGTTTATTAATTTAACTTTATTGCTTAATATATATGTTTTAAAACTATTTTTGACGCCCCTTTATATTGAATTTAATTATTAATAATAATATTGGGCCGTCACAATATGCAGAAGAAACAGCGTTGGCGATAGCACGCAGTTCTGTGGAACACCAGCATTAATAGGCTTGCAAGCGGAGCTTGCACCGTCTACAACGTGATGCTCCGATCTGCAAGAAAGCTGGTGATCCAATCGCACAATTTCTCGGGAAGCCCATAGGAAGGGAGCTTCGAAAGAAGCGCTTTGTGCCAAACCCGATCGAAGGCCTTCACAATGTCTAAACTAACGTCCAATGCCTCCCCCTTGGACTCTACTGCCTCCACCCATCTGTGAGTTAGGTAGACCAGAAGATCACCAGCTGACCGACCACGGCGAAAACCGTATTGGCGGTCACTAATCAGCTGGTGATCCTCAAGGTACCTTATGAGCTGGCAGTTTACAATGGACTCCATTGTTTTGGAGAACAAGGAGGTGATGGCGATAGGCCGGTAGTTGGACGGGTCTGAGCGGCCGCCTTTTTTAGGGATCGGGTAGATGAAAGCCGTCTTCCATGATTTTGGGACTATGTCTAGGGAGTAGGAGTACCGGAAAAGATGCGTTAAAACCGATGTCAACTCTGGAGCACACGTTCTCAGCAGAATTGGGGGGATTCCGTCAGGCCCACTTCACTTGTGAATATCCAGGGAGAGGAGTGCTTTGTGAACCGAGCGCTGTGTGAACTGCACTTCCGGCATGGAGCACTCACACCACGGGATGGTCAGCGGCGTACTCCCCCCGTCATCGAGAGTCGAGTTAGATGCAAAGAAAGAGCCTAGAAGATCGGCTTTCTCCTTTGCGGTATGGGCCAGTGAGTCGTCCTCCCTGTGCAGAGATGGAAGAGATGGCTGACAGAAATTCCCCTGGACAGCCTTGGCGAGAGACCAGAATGCACGGGTTCCAGAAGGAAGGCGAACTAGTTTCTCGCCAATTTTGCCTATGTGCTCTGACTTTGCCTTGGCAATGACTCTTTTGAAGGACCTAGAGGCGGAATTATACTTCTGGTGACTGGCGTTTACATCCCGGGACGCTGATGCGTCAGCCCAGGCTTGGTAGCACTCCAAACCATAGCTGAGATTTGCCTCCAATGGGCACCACAGAGGAAGGAATAAAAAGTTCCATACCCTGAAGTACCACATCAGCGACAGAATCCGCAACAAGGTTGGGATCGTCCGGCGAAAAGCAAATCCGCCCCCAAGGGTAGGATGCAAAGAACGACCGCATCCCACCCCAATCGGCTGACCTATAGTGCCAAACACGGCGGCAGCCTGCATAATGCAACCGCGATTTCAGGGTGAGTGGCACCACACTCCGGACAAGACAATGGTCCGAGGAGCCTAAAGGGGCGTCGATGGAAATCTGATATCCGTCCGGGTGAGAGGTCAACAGAAGGTCCAACAGGGAAGGTGCATGATTCTCCACATCTGGAATCCGCTTAGGCGAAGTAACCAGTTGTGTCAGACCATATGCCAAGGCAAAATCGTGAACAGATCTCCCCGCATGATCGGTTAAACGTGAACCAAGCCATTCGGCGTGATGGGCGTTAAAGTTGCTGAGGATCACGATCTCTGCGGAGGGGATCTGCTGTAGCAACGAATCTGCAGCCATTTGGACGTGGTCGAAGAGTCGGTCTGTTTTGGCAATACCGCTATGGGACCTATAAAGGTACCCGTAGACGCGCGGATGGTGGTCGCTGTCTACTCGTAGCTAAAGTATGGACAGGTCCGGACCTTCAAGTCTGCCGAGGCGTC
Organism: Parnassius smintheus behrii; assembly: GCA_036936625.1. NCBI lineage: Eukaryota > Metazoa > Arthropoda > Insecta > Lepidoptera > Papilionidae > Parnassius > Parnassius smintheus. The sequence goes on from JAUPFT010000001.1 coordinate 55,804,138, forward strand.
GAGAACAGATGTCCTCTCTGACGTAAACGCAAACTCCAGCCCGAGGCACAAAGGAGTGTTCCAGTTTGTACCCCGGGTAGGATAGATACGAAACATCAGCCGGAAAGGACACCTGCGTCTCCTTCAGAAAGAGCAGAGCCGGCCTCGCCGACTCGAGATGGGAGTGGACGGCGTTTAGGTTAGAGTGAAGTCCCCTGATATTGCAGAAATTCACGGACAGCGTGGCAGGGGTCGCTTTGGTCTTGTTGCTCCGTTTGCCCCGAGCAGTTGTAGTCTTGAGCGGAATTTTGCCCCCCCCCCCCCCCCCAGAATACGTGGGGCAGCCTGAGCACCCACGCTCAGAAGTGGAGAAACACGGTCGTGGATGCTCAGCGAGGGATTCTCTAGGGGTGCTGGTACCCTCCTGGGGTAGTCTATACTTTAATTTCGCTACCATGTTGATGGGGAGGGGGGATTTGGGCCTCCGGCCACGAAACGCGAAAGCAGAGCTTCCACTTCACGCCGGTATTCTATGAGGTCGTGGTACCACCCCGGTTTGAGCCAGCCCATACGTGCAACAGCAAAGCTGCCGCGTGGCTCTACCACGGTAAAAATTTTTATCATCATCATCACCATTACAGCCCTTCACAAGTCTACTGCTAAACATAGGCCTCCCCTAAGGAATGCCACGAAGCCGCACCCGCATGCATCGACTTTCTGCATGTCTTACCGGGTCGCCATCACTTACATTGTATATATTTCGCCTACAGGTACGAGGCTACCACTCAAGAACCTTTTCTCCATCGGTTGTCGGTTCTTCGAGCAATATGGTCGGCCCATTGCCACTTCAGCGTACTAACCCGTTGGGCTTTGTCGGTCACTCTTGTTCTACTGCGGATATCCTTATTTCTAAGTTTATCACGCAGAGAAACTCCGAGCATAGCCCTCCCCATAGCTCGCTCAGCTCGACCCTGAGCGTCCTCATAGGGCCAGCAGTGAAGGAACACGTCTCAGATCCATACGTCATCACTGGCAACACGCACTGGTTGTACAGTCTCGTTTTCAGGTTTTGTGGTGTAGCTGACGAGAAGATGTTTCGTAATTTCCCGAACGCTGCCCAGCAGAGTTGATCCGTCGATTGACCTCTCGGCCGAAGTTGGACTTACCTAATCGGACTATTTGTCACAGGTAATCGTACTCATCAACAGCTTCGAGCTTAGCGCTCCCAACAACTACCAGCATAGGTGTGACATGGACGTTGGACACGATCTTCGTTTCGTCCATGTTCATCTTAAGACCTATCCGTTGGGAAGCATTACTGAGGTCATTGAGCATAGTGCTTAGGTCCTCCAGCGATTCTGCCATAAGGACTATATCGTCGGCAAATCGAAGGTGAGTGATGTACTCGCTATTGATGTTTATACCGTATCCTTTCCGGTCCAGTACCTTGAAAACGTTTTCCAATGCAGCGGTGAAGAGTTTCGGGAATATAACGTTACCCTTTCTTACACCTCAATGCTGGCTGGAGGCCTGAAATTTAAAAATGACCCCACACCCATAAGGTGGGTGAAGTCGATGCTATCAAACAGAAAGGCAAAATACTTCGATCGAGGTTGCAACTAAGGTTGCCCACAAGGAGGTGTTCTGTCACCCCTTCTTTGGACTCTTGCGATTAACCAACTATTGTACAAGATCGCAGACCTTCGCATTGATACTCTGGGCTATGCTAATGTGGTCATTGCGAGGGTATTTTGTCAAAGTAATTTATCATTAATCACACAAGAGCCCTAAACACCACAAATAACAGGTGTAGGGACAACAGTTTATCAGTAAATACTGATAAAACTGTAATAATACCCTTTACCAAAAAGAGACGGTTGGACTAATTTGTCACACCAAAACTCAATGGTAAAGAAGTATACCATTATCCACTGAAGTTAAGTACATGTCGTACTGGGCGTAACAATCGACGAAAACTAACGTGGAACTCTCACCTTAGCAACGTATGTCATAAGGCCAAAATTGCTTTAGGTACGTCCAGTCGTATGGTTGGGAACAACTGGGGCTTGCGTTCCAAATCCTGTGGCTGTACAGCAGCATTTTCAAGCCGATTATTACCAGCGCCTCCATTGTCTGGTGTAATAAGGCCAACCAAAAGATGACTAGACTAAATAGTCTACAAAGTATTGTCTGTTTAATGGAAAGTGGAGCGATGCGGTCATCACCTGGAGCGGCTATTAATGCACTTTTATGCCTAACGTCCCTTAACCCCAGGGCGGTCTGAGCTTGCTGTCCTATAGATTGAGATCTAGGCTCGACTCAATTAAGGAAACACTAGTCTTATACATGATCACAGATATCATGCGTCCACTATACACTATCAATAAAAAGTATATAGTGGAACCGCCCTCCAGAGAAGACTGGCTCAATGGACAGGTTATCTGTGAGGTCAGTAGCCTTATATGGTATACCGATTGGTCAAAAATAGGCCCCGACGTAGGCTTTGGAATTTATGGGGAACGCCCCAAATTCAGACTTAGTATAAATTTGGGTAGATTCACCTCTATCTTCCAGGCAGAAATTTTAACCACACTTCAGTGAGAGGAAATCTATCTGCAAAAACTACGTAAGCCATATAATCTATATAAACTCAGATAGTCAATTAGCACTGTTAGCGCTGAGATCAAACTTAGTGAACTCGAAGCTAATTGCGCTAATTAATAATTAAGCTAACTGCGTGAACAGTCTAAACACCCTGGGATGTAATAACAGGGTCGGGGGTTCCGGGTCACGCAGGTATTGTAGATAATATATAGTTCGTATTGGAGTAGCGATTTTGTATGATAGCTCCAGCCTTTCCTAGAGATCTGTCTGATAAAAATATCCAAATGTCTAACCGTTTCATATCCGTACTCCATGGTGGCACTATTACGGAAGTGTGGAACAGAAGTGCGATCGTACACACATTTTCACGTCACGTACATCTCAAAACATGAAATCATGTGAGAACAACCACAGTGCATGCTGCCAGTGATGACATATCATTGTGAAACGATGTCCTTCATTACTGACCGTATGAGTAAAATAAAGGTCACTCAGCAAGCTCGGACGACGTAGCCCAACGGATCAGTAAGCTGAAGTTGATACTGAGGCCTTATGTTGTACCTCGTTACCAGTAAAAACCGGCCAAGAGCGTGTCGGGCCACGCTTAGTGTAGGGTTCCGTAGTTTCCCGTCCGTCACAATAAGTGTTCCCACTTATGAGTTTAAAGGTGGGTATCCATTATGTTCGCGCTCCTGCAACTGCTCCCGGTAGTGGGTACTGTTGTTTCCATCTAAGTTCAAAATTATTTTCCTAGAAAGTCCTTATAAAGTTCTACTTTTCAGATTTTTTTCATATTTTCTAAACTTATGGTTCAAAAGTCAGAGGGGGGGGGGGACACATTGTTTTTTACTTTTGGAGCGATTATTTCCGAAATTATTGACATTATCAAAAATGATTTCAGTAAATCCCTATTCATTTTTAAATACCTTTCCAAGAATATATCACACGTTAGGGTTGAAATAAAAAAAAAAACACTTCCCACTTTACATATAGGGGGGCTACCCTAATAAAACATTTTTTCCAATTTTTATTTTACCACTTTGTCGGCGTGATTAATACACATATTGGTACTAAGTTTCAGCTTTCTAGTGCTAACGGTCACAGAGATTAAGCAAGGACGGACAGACGGACAGACAGACATGGCGAAACTATAAGGGTTCCTAGTTGACTACGGAACCCTAAAAAGGGTTTCTGGTTTTCTACACTGCTGCAATGCTGTGTTAGCATTATTCTGTTATTTCACGTTGCTATTTTGTGTGACCCTGGTCGAGCTGCAGCTTAATTCCACCACGGAAAAATGAACTATAATATACATTCAATATACAATGAACTATAATATACATTCAATATACATTCAATATACAATGAACTATAATATACATTCAATATACATTCAATATACAATGAACTATAATATACATTCAATATACCATGCTTTGTATAATAGGTAGACAGATTCCAATTGGATTCTCTGTCTACGGCATAATATTTTTGACTTTGCAGAGGCTCTCAAGGAATACTGTGTCATGTTTGCGGTCGATATTTTTCTATTCTTATATCAAGCCAAAGTCCAATGAATGTAACAGAAAAAATTAACAATATATTATTAAGAACAACGGACTGGCTAACTGGCATAACCTGCGGATAAATTCATCGATAACTAAAATAATGTCTTTTCACTCATATCATAAACCAAAGTTAGATATAAAAATAGATAATGACGGCTACACTATAGATCAGTTAACGAGCACAACCTACTAGGCCTAATAATAGATACCCATATTACTTGGAAATCACATATAGAAAAATTACATAGGAAGTTAAGCAGCTTTATGTACGCGTTACGAGATGTAAAAAAACAACAGATGTAACCACCGCGATAACAACCTACTACGCGTATGCATATGTATGGCTTAGCTACGGTAGTGTCCTATGGGGATGCAGTACTGAGGCCTCAAGTTTATTAACTAAACAAAAAAAAACTAATACGGATCATTGCTAATCTACGAAACACAGAAAGCTGTAAGCCTTACTTTAAGAAGTATAACATTTTAAGTATGCCCTGTATCTATATTTTGGAACTATGCAAATTAAAAAAAAATCCAAGCTTGTACACAAAACGCGATGACATCATATCTAGAAATCTAAGACAGAGAAACAAACTAGTGCTACCAACTTCAAAACTAAAATCTCATTCATCCAGCCCATTTGCCATGTCTATAAAAGTTTGTAATAAATTACCCGAATATATAAAAAACATTAAGAACGAAAAACCATTCGAAAAAAAATTAAAGCAACTACTTATAAACAAGTGTTACTATAGTACTTCCGAATTTTTAGAAGATAAAAATATAATATAATACAGATATAAATATAAATGTTAGGTAATAAGGAAATACCATCCTACTAAGTAAATTACGATAAAAATTATAATCAAATTTAAAATGATTCAATTAATTTAATAAAAATTCAATTGTGCTACCTATAATAATACAGTAAATGTCAAAATCAATTAATCCTATACCTTTAAACGAGCAATTCTTGTATATATATATAATTGGAATCTCGGAAACGGCTCCAACGATTTTCATAAAATTTTGTGTGCAGGGAGTTTCGGGGGCAATAAATCGATCTAGCTTTTTAGAAAATGTCTTTTTGTCCGTGTTTTTAGGCAATGAAAAACTGCTACAATATCGTTAGAATAAGAAGGTAAATTTTGACAGTTTATTAATGATTGATATTGATTGATATTAATGAATGATTGATACTGGGCGGTCACAAAATCGTAATACCATGGTTCGAACCCAGACCGACCGACCGACTTTTTTAATTTTTTTTTCAAGTTCCTTCCTTTTTTGAGAAAATCTATCTTTTCGAGCCCTTTTTTATATTTTTTAAAAACACGAAAATTTAAATTAAACTAATTGCACTCATGATTTTTTATTCAAATAACCAGTTCAGTTTTTTTCTATTATGTCGCTAAGATCACAAAATATTATTCGTATTTCATCAGTATGTAATTTGTATCTAAATATAATTTCCAAAACTCACGAATTAAAAAAAAAAACCGAGCGAAAAATACCGAGCAAAGCTCGGTCAACCGGGTACTAAATAATAACAATTATAATAGCCGTATTCCATATTCAATGTGTGTATGTTTATATAATATAATGAATGTTAATATTAAATAATTATTTAGCAATAATAATAATAAAACAAAATAAATGTTCCTCCTTCATAATATTGCTGTGCCCATCAGGGTCTATAGAGATACCATAAAACTATGTAACACCTTTTGTAACCTATGGAATGCAATAAAGTTATTGAGTATTGAGTATTAATATTTCATTCTTCTGACAATCCTATCAAAATAATTTCAGTTTACCTTCAATCAACATTAATATTTTTGTACTTATGGAAACTCCACAGTTATTGATACGTGTTTCGTGTGTTTTACGTTCATAAATAAAATTAATTTTGTTCTTTGTGAACAGTGTTTTCTTCGGGTTTTGAATATTTCGGCGCAATAATAAACATTAATAGTAAGTTTATCTCATCGTGTTTTTTGTAGTGTAATATATCGTGTTAGTGTGTAGGTTTTCTCTCTACTCATAACATTAACAAATTTTACTTCATCAAAATTTTATTGAAGAGCGACGGCTACGCATATTCTATATAAAATAATGTATTATTTTTCCTCTCAAAATCTCCCATAACTATTTAGTACCTATCTTTTTATTTAAAAAGAATGGTAGTATTATCAGAAAGTCCCAACCAAAATATGTACATTGTATGATATTTCGTCTCACTTTTTCTTCACAAAGTAACCTACCTTGAGTGTTGATTGTGTAAAATATGTGTATAGTTACATGTAGATATCATTTTACGCATAATTCGAAAAATTCACTAGTGAACAATGAGTGCACTTCACACACGTGGCGAGGTAACCGTTTTGTGGTGCGCCACCGCCGCAGCGATGGTGCTGATCACCATTACCACGGTGGTGGGAAATCTCGTGGTGATGGCGGCGCTGTGGCGGGTCAGGCGTGCACCGTCACATTATCCACTGACGAGTTTGGTCACAGCCGACCTCTTTGTGGGTATTACTGTGCTGCCTATTGCTGCTGGGAGAGAGCTTTTTGTGTTTCATTTGGGTGAGTAATTACTCTGTCACATTATTTAAGTATTTTGATCGTAATTAGCCTGTAATAGTCTACAGTTGGGCAAATAATTCTGTTCGGGTTCTCCTAAGTAGGAGACACACATCGAAGTGAGGCAGCCGCCGGGCGCCGGAAGAATTGGCAGCACAGATGTCACTTCTCATTATCTGTTTGAAAATTTTATTACGTACGTATAATATTAAAACCAAAATAAGTATGTTAATAGATACTTATTTTGGTTTTAATAGTCGGTTTGGCATTATTTGCAGCACCAACAACAGCATAGCCGAGTCAAACAAACCATCCCGTATGCAATATTTTTATAATAGAATAAGAGTGACAAACGGGTTCACACTCCATCGAATAGTTAGTAGATGCTGTTGCCCATAGACATTTACATTTCTCGCACTCCTATGATATGACTTTTCAATAAGAAAACTGTAAATAGCTTTAACTAGAATAGCTGGACTCACACATTCGGAAAGCCTCCGAATTCATAATCTAAATTCATAATATCAGTTAGGAAAGCTCGGAATCGCATACAATTTAACTATGCTCCACACACATTCCGATTTTTTCAGATATGTAATGGTTTTCTCAAATCGATCTATAAGAATGACACTGATGGAACGTTCTAACGCTCGTTTTTCTATACATTTGAACACGCGAGTGCACACACACCGGAATCAGATTATGAATTCTTTCAGCTGATACTGCGAGTGGTAACAGTTAGAAGTGTTGCGACTTGTCAAGTTGCGGTGTAGAACGGAACTGACTTTCCTTTACTCTGTTAACATGAATCGAGTGTATTCGTTTGCGTCTCTGTTTTTATTATTTTAAGCAAAAAGTAGTGCGATGACTATTAATTTCTATTTTATAATCGAGACGTGTGCCTGAGTCGAGAAACACGGCACTACTGATTTATCAGAATTTTTAAATTATGTCTGAGGCAGCTTACCGGAATTCAAATTATGAATTCCGCTTCTCAGAATTCATAGAGGCATTACGGATGTGTGAGTCCAGCCTAAGTAAAGGTTGTATATTATTATTGTAATCATGCCGTAGTTTTCTGATAAATAAATAAATAGTTTATACTTATGAGATAGTATCTTAAAGAAATGATTCCATCTCTAATGGTGAAAAGATGTTTAATGTAACTACTCTTAGTAGCTTAAATACAGCTTAACAAAATATTCCAATATCTTCTATTCTATTCACTCTTGCCTTGAAGACACCCTCATTGTAATCAGATGGAAAGACAATATTTTCTCATCTTTAATTTTTTTGCTATAGATTGGACACTATGCTCGTTCTGGAGCACAATGGACGTGCTTTGCTGCACGGCGTCCATTTTGTCGCTGTGCGTGCTTGGCTGGGAGCGGTGGTGTGCCATAACGAAACCTTTGGCTCGAGCTAGACGGGCTCGTCATGCCAGACTGTTGGCAGTGCTTGTGTGGCCGGTGGCAACTCTGGTGGCGTTTCCCACTGTGTTCATACCGTCACCGTATCACCACCAGCCGGGGGAGTTGGCGAAAGCATGCACTGTTAATACTAACATTGTGTAAGAGACATTATGTTTTTTAAATTTATTTATTTATTTCTCTCAACTCGTAATATTACCCCATGATCCTTTCATGGGGTAATATTACATTCATTCAAGTTAATTCTTATAATAAAATTATAAATATAATATCATTATACAGAATGTTTAGTAATAGATTAATAAAAGTTCTAGAATATGATTAGAATTTTATTTGATTAAAGCAATGAGATGATGTCTTTTTGGATCGATTTATAGCCACCGAAGGATGGCGTAAAACTATATCACATATAGATCAGATGAATAATATTCAGACCAGTGACATAAAGGTTTAATTTGTCTAATGGGCTATGTTCAGATGTGGACTGTCTACGCGATGACAAGAAAAATATAGAAGTATTTTTCTGATTAATCCAGACGTCACAGTCACCCGTGACTATACTAGTAATTATATCAGCTGGCTTACTTGGCCTATACCAAAGCCAAAGAGTGTGCGCAGATTCATTCCTCGTTCCCCTTTCTATCGTCGGACAACGAGATGGTTAGGTGTCTCCACCTCTTTGCTGTCGATATATGGAACATGTTCCAAAAACTGAATGCTATCAAATGGAGATAGGACATTGAGCTCAAGTATATACACAAACAGCGTAGGGCACACTAATTTTCTGCCTAGTATTCCGCCGGGGAAAGGGTGGCCTTATATTTATTTATGCCAAATGGTACTGCTTTCACTGTTTTGTTTCGCTTCTATATCCTTCACTGTTTGAAGTTGGCCGCAGCTATCCATGGAGTACAGTCCACCTAATGGTATATTGGATGGACTGTAAGTTTGTTCAACACATCATTTATTAAAAGAACGCTTCACTACGCAATTCGAGCTATGTTGCTCCAAGCTTTCACCATACGCGGTAGATCCATGCTGCAGCTATATTATGGTTGCTGCACGAATGGGTCGGCTTGACCGGGGAAGGACCACACTCACACAGAATACCAGCGTAAAACAGCAGCTCTATGCCGCTGTGTTTCATATGGTGAGTGTGGAGAACCGGAGACCCTTTTTACAAGAAACGAGGCATTCCATTTTAGTCCTCAGGGGTGGCAACGCATCTGCATTTTGATTCCTAATCGAGGATAAATGTAGATTTCGATGGGCCACAGCATCCACTTAACATCAGGTGGACTGCGTGCCCGTTTGTCACCCTTATTCTATTAAAAAAAGTATGGTATCGAACAATGCTTGGCTCGGATGTAAATATTCGAATGGTACTGAGGCCTTAATATTTATGTTGGTAGATTAGAATCAATGAAAGAAGCGTAGTGTATATACTCTTTGGTATATGCCAATCGCAAAAATAACGTTAACACAGTACTCAATTCTTCTTTTCAACCGACCTAAAAAAGGAATTCGACTGTGTTTTTTATGTGTGTTACCTCAGAACTTTTGATCAGTGCTTCTCATGTGGTCTCATATAAATTTGATCAAGATGTGACCAGTAGTTTCTCAGTTATCCTTAATAATGCGCATTAAATTGACTTCGCAATATATTGATGATGTTCTCATTTTATTTATATTGATGATGTTCTCATTTTATTTATATTGAAGTCGGTTACACAAAATTTTTGACTATACCACTTGTTATAGTCCAGACCTTAAACTGACATCTACTGTTTCACTGGCTTCACCGCTTTAGCCTATCGAAAGTCCACTGCTGAAAATAGGGCCTCGTCATAGATTGATTCATAGAGACCACGCTTGGCAGGCGAGTTGATGAGGCGGCGCTGTCGTCGCGCCACAAGTGAAACACGTCGAAGCCTAAATCACGCTATCAAAGTTCCGAAGTAAAAGCAGTATATATAGAGTAGCTCCGTCCTACTCTTGCGCCCTCCTTTCTGCCAAGGCAGGTCGCGTCCGTTTACAGCTTAAAGATCTCTCGTCAGATCGGTAAGTCAATCCCAAAAGATGGGGTTTAGTGGGTAAAAGTCTCCACATAAATAAAAAGAATGCTCATAACATACCACGCAGCAGCCGGCTGCGTGGTATGCTATGAGCATTCTCCACCTCCCTCCTCCGTTACCGAAAGGTTGCCCTTATTTGCTTCGGGCGCATAACAAAAAAAACTACCACTCTCAGCGTTGGCTGCTCCCCGGGCAGAAAACCTTGTGTGGCGTGAGATCTCCCCTTTTCATTTCGCGGCCCCGGTTATTTTCGCTCTGTCGCCTTTTACGGCACCCACGGGATGATATGGGGTAGTCGATATTCTTACACCGTGACTGCATGGTCAACAAGCATATATATTTAATTACAGATATGTTTTCTTCAGCGTGGCATTATCATTCTACGTGCCCGCCATTATAATGATCGCATTGTACACTTGCATAGTCCGCGCACTCGCCACGCCGCCGCCGATTCGAGCGCACCGTGGACGTACGCCCATACCTGAAGCTGCAACAACGGTGAGTTTTCCAAATTTTTTAATTAGGTTAAGAAGTGGTTGGATCGGCTCGAACGGGGAAGGACCACGCTCTCACAGAATACCAGCGTAAAATAGCAGCTTAATACTGCCGTGTTTCGTACGGTGAGTGTAGAGATCTGGAGACGCGTTTTTACTGGAAACGAGGCTTCTATCTTAGTCTTCAGGGGTGACAACGCATCTGCGTTTTGATTCTTAATCGAGGATAAATGAAGATATCTAAGGGCCACAGCATCCACATCTGGTGGACTGTGTGCTCGTTTGTCACCCTTATTCTATAAAAAAGAGGATAAGAGAACCACTCTGTATTGTGTGACACGTTTCACAGAATACAATTATAAAACAACAGTTTTATCATTTCAATGACACGTGAGTCATAATATGTATATTTAAATTGGCGATGGACACACTTCGTCAACTAGTCCCCTCTGTTTCACTCAAACTAGAATCTTAAGGGGATATAGTAAGTCAGTTCAAATTCTAATTTCGTCCCCACTTGCTCGCGCGTCGTATGCTATGTACCGACATGTTTGTAATCACTAATACTGTAAGTAGAAAGGTCGTTAGACACTTATTTCATTAGGTTTATCATATCTATGCCTGTTTCTTAACGCCAAGCCAGTCGCTTCTTATTTTTATTACGGTTATTTCCCATTTTAATTTTACGTCGTCCTGTTGCGTAATGTGTATTCTGATCGTAAGCGACACAACCTACCCCTTCAAAGGCCGAAGCGAAGATCCGGGCGGCAGGAATCACGCTTCAAGAGGCCGATAGTTTAGGTAATTTCTTTTTACAGTGAAAATAATGGTATTTAAAAAAAAGTAAATAACATAAACACTGCTTTATAGTTAGTTCAGTTAGTATGCAAAGTTTCGTGATCTTATTTAAAGTATTTTATTTTTCTTATTTAAAGTAGTAACTTTGGATTTTTTTTCTATCGAGAAAATTTTACGAAATCGTGTTTTCGTCTAACATAATCCTTAACATTAATCCTCAACTTTACCATATATTTATTTCAAAATTAATGCTGCAATATTTCCGGCATAACGAAGGATCTTGCTAAGCCATTTGAGATTATATTTCCCCTTAAGTAACAGGCTGGAGGAGAGTCTTGGGGTACAAAAAATAATTTTAGACAGGCAAGGAAAGTTAATTTCCAACTAGCTATCTTAAAAAAAAACATAATTTAATAAATAATCTTGCAAGTGTTGTACTATTTTAGAATCATTAAATTTTTAAAGTCACTTGCCAAGCTCGTGTACTTAAAGATTTTTTTTTTCAGTACAGTCATTTAAAACTGAGCAAAGTATTAGTTTTGAAGACTTGGTTGGGAAAAAAATTACATTTCCTTTTGGACTGGAGCAGTTGGCTGTAAATTTTAAGCAATAGTTTTCTGAAGCATTATTCACGATTACACGATAAAAAGAGAATTTAAAAAAAGTAAAATTTATAGCAACAGGAGTTAAAAGACCGTCAGACGTAGATTTGCTCGTTTTTTTTTATAAATGCATGTAATTTTTAAAATACACAGCAAAGATTTTTTAAAATATTTTTCTGTTAACTACTACTTGACTTATCACCCGATTCCGACTTGATGCCGACTTCTGGGACATTTTAAAGAATTCAATTTTTTAACTAACTACAAATTTTTAAAAATATTTTGAAATAAATAAAATTAGTTTAATACCACGTCCAAACCCAATATGGACTCCTTGCGGCTGTTGATAAATGAATACTATTGCGTATGTACCACATTTTGTTTTGTTTCAGGGGCAAGGACAATTTTTAAGATGCAGCACACCTGCTCCATGTGGAACTACCCTTGTTCCACAGAGATTGTCGATGTATGTAGCGGATTTTATACCTTAATTAATTTTTATAGTGTTGATTGATATGTAGGAAGCTTAAAATATCAAAAATTGTTTATAAAAGTACCCAAGCGGCTTCTTTACCTTCCTTCTCCAGAGATTGTCTGGAAGAAATTACTTTTAACTATAACGCCGCCCTCTGTAACACTTATATTTCTATTTTCTTACCGCTTTTTGTATTTATGATTTTGGTGTATTATAGGTGTACAATAAGGAGTTATCGATTTGCTTACAGAGAAAGTTTTAAGTATGAATGTGACGGAAGTCGGTTTTTTAGGTATCTTCTATCATTTGTCATACTACCATCATAACTTATAAAGGTTTAAAAAAATTAGGGGACAAGGAGATAAATACATCAGGATATATTAATATAAACATAGTTTTTAGGCCGTGGTAGCTCAATGGCTAAGCGCTCGCTGTCATAGTACGCGAGCCACCCTGGTTCGATCTCCGCCGACACCATTGTAGTTGTTAAGCAATTTTAAGTGCAGATTTACAACGCTCTGCGGTTAAGGAAAAATTCGTGCGAAAGTTTGCATGTCTGAGAAATAAGAAAAAAATAGTTCGTAGACATGTGAAGTTTGCCAACACACTTTGGGGCAGCGCGGCGCGGCGGACATTTCCTTGCCCGAAAGCACTCTCAGAAATGAAAGGCCTGTTCCCATCAGTGCGAGTTATATAGGCTGAAAATTTATGGTTTTTAATGTTTCGTAGCAAAACTACGAGTACTTATAATAACTCATGCTTTGAACAATGTTACGTTTATAACATTGGTTTCTTGTGTTTATTCTAAAGCATTGATATTTTCACCCCAGAACCTTTGTTTGTTTCTTAAATAATTCTGCTTATGGTATATACCCATATATTTGTTATTTCGTGTATTTTAGTTTATTGTCCACTAGTAATTAATTGAACTAGCGTTAACAGTCGCGCTGTGATCTCATCGTATGAAGTGTGGTTACCTTAGTGTACTCTGTGCTCAGCACCAAAGTCTAGGAATGCCGTATTTTTATTATCTTATGTCAGTTTCCTAATTAGTTTATAATTTATTGGTATATAGAAGTACAGTTAGGTAATCCAGTAACCTATATTATCATTCCGTGTGTGCCTTAAGATGCGACGGAGGCAAACTGGGTCAGAAATGCACGCAGTTTGTCATCAGGTGAGCCACATGCTCACTTGCTCGCACTTCTATATAAAGCAGCATCTTCCTGATAACAAACTCATAATGATAGCAAACAGGGGTTGTCATCTTGCTTATCGAGCATGGCAACTATGGCTAATAATCCTTCAGTGAGGAATGAGGAATCTATGGGGAAGACCTTCGTTTAGCAGTAGACTTTGATAGGCAGTTATGATATTTAATGACGGCTTTTTATACCACCAAAACACCGAAATTTTACCAGAGATGAGATATTGGGAGCAAAAGATGTGATGATTGATGCCTTTGGCACCAATCACAGCGTCTTTAAGATTGGGCCCCGATACCGGGACACTGGCGATGTGGTTTAACTGCGCAATGGCCGAGTTACCTTATAATTTATTGGTATAGTTTGATGGAATCAGTTTACATAATTGTTTTTTATATTGAAGTCAATATAATTATATTACGACAAATATATTTAAAAAATATTTTGCTAGGGCTACGTAGTATAATATGACTGTCAGTCGTGGATTGAATGAAGTGTAAATTAATTCTATATTAGACCACGAATTTGGAATTGAAGAAGGTAACGATGTGACAAATCAAAGATGTATAACAGAATATTGTGGTGATGAACCTAATGTTCTTATAGGTTTTCTCAGTCGATGTGGACAACAACGACAATAATGTTTTAGACATCAGTGCGGAAACAATTACAAACACGGCCTTAAATGTATATATTCAGAATAGTGATGACGAGTCTTTCTATCACATGATTTGAGAAAATAAGGTACAGTAAAGGCTTCGGAAGTGTCAAGAGTTCATTTTGTAAAAGGAGCGAACAACGGATATAAATGGAGACAGAGTACTAAAAAACCAATTACGCACCAAATTGATTAACAAAACGTAATGATGCATATGTTAGGCAATTATTTCGAGAGCAAATAATAAAACCAGAAAAAGTTTTGACTCATGTTTTGAAAAATAAAATGGATTTAGAGCTTATTAATTAACACTTGGAGGAAAGCTTTTCAAAACGTCTATTATATCTATCTTTAAAAAAAAATTATGACTATTCAAAGTTCCGTTCCTGTACATTAGACACAGAGACGCTGTGGTTTTTCACCAGAAATAAGGATAAAAAAAATAAGACGACGTACCACATGCTTAAAATACTAATTTATATAGAGCAATAAAACAAAGTGTGAAATTTTTCAAATTAATATTGAATTTAGGTTTTAAGACTGATTTGTAATGTCAAGTTCCTACTATTTCATAATAAGGAAATAATTTCCCTAATTGCTTTTTATTTTTAAAATACAGATATTTTAGTATGGTGTACGCCGTATAATGTAGGGTTCTAGGGTTAACAACTCGCCTTAAACCTTTTTATTAGAAAAACCGAACATATAGTACCTTCAATAGCGTAAATATCAAATCGGGATTCTTTTTATTCTAGCCAATATGGAACAGAATATGTTTATTAATGTAAAAATTGGAAATCAAAGACATATTATTTTCAGACTTCTAACACCGAAAGGCTGTCATCTGAACGTTCCCGGGGGTAACAATAATGTTCAGTCTACTCCTATGAAGTCGACAGATGCAGAGTAAGTTTTTACTCTTTATTTTTTTTTGTTTTATTTTATCTTTCGGTATATTAAGCTTAATTTACATTGCTGCTGAACGGAACGGAAGCGAATTTTCGTAACGAAATTGTACATAGTATAATTAGTATTATGTCAATTGTGTAATGCGGAAACTAGATATTATTAGCCAAAAAAGAAGTCGCACGTCTTCCGGGGAATTCTAGCGCATTCTCGAGGATTACCGTAGCTACTGTTTATGGAATCAGCGGGAAATGACGAGAAGGGTAACGTTTTTGTTTCTTCCATAAATCATAAATCTCCAAATATTTCTTTTACTTTTTCTGATATTCTTCCTTTTCTCATCATTTTCTTTTTCTTCTGCCTTACAAATAAGAAATATAAAAATGATATCCATTCTTGTCAAATTAAAGATCTAGATTAAATAACTGAACGTTTTCTTTAGCCTCAAGGCGCAGTCGCGAGGATTCTCGAGCATTCTTGCGACTTCACGCGCCTTCTTCCCTTCCATTCCATTCCGCCGCAATTTAAATTGAGCCTTTGCGCGAAACTCTTTTATAATTGCAAAGTGGCAGGTCACCGGATCTGCTCCTTTTACGAATCTACCTATTACTGACGTCAATCACCACCAATCAGCTTCCTTTGACATACTCTCAATAATAATAATAATGTCCTCCAGACCGAATTTTGGTCACGGCGGCCAGCCTCAACGGAGACTAGCCAACGACGCAGGACAGGATTATCGTGCCCAAGTGTATGCGCAAGCACAGGTGTACTCTCTATTCCCTCACTCTCATAATCCGATGGGACGGTAAACCGACACGACCGGAGAGAGATCAGACGCAGGACCAACGGCTTTACGTGCTTTTCGAGGCACGGGGGTGAAAAACTGAGAATTTCTCGGCGAAAAATTCAATAAACTGATTTTTATTGGTCCGACCCGGGATTCGAACCCGGGACCTCATGATCAGCAGTGGCTCTAATACAACCACTAGACCAACGAGGCAGTCTGTCTTCGGTCCATCGGACTATGAGAGTTAGACAATATAGTACAACTGTGCTTGCGCACGCACCCGCCGTGAACTAGTCCGTGAGCTAGTCTCTTTTCAGACCGCCCCGACCGAAATTTGGTTCCGAGGATCATAGATGACAGACGGTAGTTAGTATGCATGCATGCAGGTATGCAAGTAGTTAGTTTTTCAACTAATTGTCTTATAACTTATTTAATTTGTAATTTATTAATGTAGAGACGGCATCGGGGCCCGGCAACGTCGCGCGACTCGCACCATAGTGATGCTCATGTCCCTTTTCCTGCTTTGCTGGACTCCGTTCTTTGTCATGTTGCCAGTTGGTGAGACAGTTTGAAATGTATTTATTAGCTTACAAAATAGTAACAGGTTAATGACATTATTAACTTTCTCTAATTTTAACAGGATTACACAGGAAACAATCGCCGCGGTAAGCCAATATGTATTAACGGATATCATATGTTCACAATTATATATAATTATATAATTTATATGCAAATTCTTTCACGATGTTTTCCTTCACCACCAAGCACGTGAAGAAATTAGTACTTAAAATGACAATTAACGATTTAGTTGCTACCGATGGGGCTTGAAGTCAGTTTTTATAAAATACAAGTGACAAACGAACTTCTGCCACCTGAGTGCAAGTGTCTACTGCAATCCATGGACAGCTCCAGACTAAGGAGTGGCTCACAGTCTAATAATTATACTGAATATGCGTTATATATATATATATATATATATATATATATATATATGTATATATATATATACACACACATATATATATATATATATATATATATATATATATATATATATATATATATATATATATATATGATATACTCAATATACTTCAGACTGGAACATTGGTACTATGAAATTTTAAATTACATTTAGATACAAATTACATACTGATGATTAATATTTTTTGATCTTATTGACATAATAGCAAAAACTGAACTGGTTATTTGAATAAAAAATCATGAGTGCAATAAGTTTAGTTAAAATTTCTGTTTTTATAAAAAATAGTAAAAAAAGCTCGAAATTATAGATTTTCTCACAAAAGAAGGGAACTTGAAAAAAAAGGAAAAACAATCGGACCGAAGACAGGACGCGATATCCACTTGAGCTATTACTATCATTAACACACTGTCAAAATTTTCCTTCTTATATTGTAGCAGTTTTTCATTGCCTGAAAACACGGACAAAAAGACATTCCCAGCTAGATCCTAGCTAGATCGATTTATTGCCCCCGAAACTCCCTGGACACTAAATTTTATGAAAATCGTTATATATATATATATATATATATATATATATATATATACAAGAATTGCTCGTTTAAAGGTATAGGATTTATAGAGGTTAACATATTATAATACTATGCAGTTTTTGTGATATATTTGTGTCTTGCTGATTTTGGTAATAGGGGCCATTAATTACGTAAGGATGATAAAGGCGATTTTTACCCCACCTACCCCCATGAAAGGGTATGTAAAATCTCTTACGTAAAATTCTATATCGTTTTTACAATAATAAAATGTGATAAAATGATCAGTTACATTAAAACTCTCAGTTTACCTACGTAACTCAAAGATTACGTAGGTAAGGTTATACTGTTTTATTGCTACATAGAATACCATTACATATTTTATTATTAAAAAAATAGTTGAGATAGTATCTAGTCTTTGTGTGTGTAGGTACATTATAAAATGAAGAAAACCATTTGGCATCCAAAATGGATCTATTTTATTAGTGTATTACTTTACGTTAATTTAGACCAAATATAAATTAGATTTCGACTTACAAAGAAGTAGTAAAAATGGGTTTTACTCTACCTAACCCCGAAGATAAAGGTATTTAGTGATTTTTTACGTAATTAATGAATGCCCCCATGGAATCAGATTTAGAAGGTTGTTAAAAATAAGTCGATGCTTATGGACCGGTAGAAAACGATTAATCAATCATGTTTTGTTTATTTCCTAGATTCTCTGTGTGAGTGCGTGTGGGACTCGACGTGGCAGTGGTGCACGTGGTTGGGCTACACGAACTCGGCTCTCAACCCCATGGTGTACGCGGCCGCGTCCCCCAGTGTGCGCCAGGCGTTGAGAGCCTCTCTCGCTACCACCAGTTCTGCGCTAAATACTGATATACCAATGACGCCTTGTGTGCGGAGGGCCTAAAGTTTAAGGTTGTTAGCAACATCGTCTTTCTGTAGATTATATTGTTTGTATATTATATATAGTTTGTATTTATTTTTATACGTGACTGAAACTGATCGAATTGCAGCCGCACTCGGCTTTCGTTCAAAAAAGCAAATTGTTGTTTTGGGGCCTGTCTGTCATAAATGTACACGTGTGTGTGTGAGGGTTAGAAGAGAGAGATAGAGATAGAGATGAGAGATATTTGGTATTTGGGTGACAATTTAAAACAACGATTAAAATAAATATACTTTATTTACACAAATCCTATCGTGTAAATTTCTTTGGTACAAAAACTACCCATGCTTATAATGTGATTTTCGATAATAATTAAAAAATTGCACTCGAAAAATACTGCTATAGAAGAAATGGTACCAAAATATGCACTTTTATTGGAAATGTGCCTATGATGTAACAACAAACAACAATGATAGGCAATTTATTTACAACTTAATTACAAATATAAACTTTAAAATATTCTAACGACAGTTTTCAACAACCTAACAACTAAATTGTGCAACAATTTTTATAAATAACTGTTATATTTAAATTATGTTTAACACTATATACCTAAACAACATACATTTGATCTGAAATAAGTAAAGGTGATTTAATCAATATATGCCATTTCATGTAAGTGTGTACAAAAACATATAATTATTGAAAGGAAACTGTATCACATTATTAGAATATTTATAACAAACTTTTTTTTGAAATTAACATATTTAGGTAAAAACAAAATAGAGTTATATAGTTATAAGAGCATTTTGTTATCTATTTTTTAAATATTTTATCTGTGGCTGCATTATTGGTAACAGCGTTTACCAGAGTGAATTATAAACTTTTATCTATTAAAGCGTCCCTTTCTCTTTCTTTTACAATTAATGAATGGGTTAAGCATTTTTAATTGCCTTTGATTTGTGAAACATATTAAAGTTATATTTTATTTAACATTGGTGTACTTTGTTCTAAATATTGGCAGAATGAGCGAGATGCTAGTGCCTCAAAATGGCGGCAATGAATAAAAAGGAGATCGCGCACGTAAACATTGGTGGGTGCAAGTTTCCCGCTCCGCCGCCGAAGTCCTTAGCGTCTGGGGAGCAAGTTTTGCAAGTGCAGCGACCGGCGAGACAATATCCTTGCTCGTCTTCTTCTGATACGCATTCCTGTGAAATGTAAAGTTAAATTTGAAATGCATGTTATCTTAATAAAAAACTTTCGTTTTTCCTTTCTTATTTTTATCGTTTGTTGTTTCATAGCTTGACATAGTTTATTTATTATTTTCTTGATTGTAATTTCAATTATTTTAACAGTAATTTGTAAGTACAAATGTTCGTTCTCTTTTCCGTTTTTAATATGTTCATTGATTTTTTAACGATAAAACTGTTCCTAATAAATTTATTTTGCATTGAATGTGATTGCATTTATTCGTTCCTCCATTATAATGATAATCTTAGAGCATGCATTCAACCAACGCGGCTCCCTCGACCGACAAATGACTGAATTTCTGTTCAAAAATGTTGAATTCAAATCTTAATGTGAGGTTATCATATATCTATATGGAGCCACTCGCTCTCTCCTCTAAGACAGACCGCTGATGCTAAAGTTCGGGAGTGGGGCCACTTGGGGAAACGAGCGTCGGTAATTTACGTAAAAAGGAAAGGTGGAGAGGTTTGTCTCCTCCCAAGTGGAGGCAACTGGCGCGCTGGTGAGGCTGAAAAGCATGCGTTTATGTTTCCATTGTATTGCAAGAGAAAGAGAATCCATCATCCCATTTCATCCAGCGTGCGTGTCAGTAAGAGGCAACTTTGGGATATGCAGTATAACACGGAATAATCATTTCCTTTACGTTAAAAGTGCAAACCTCTGGTAATGCGATCGTAAATCCACTTGGTTATATGAGTTTTCTTGCGTCAATGTCTAAGGGCGTTATCACACTGGCGATTTGCAAGTGAGCTCGGCGCGAGTTCGCAGCAAGCGCGCGGCGAACACGTCGCAAAGACACCGTGCACAGAATAAATAATAGAGCATCGTTTAGAAGTTCAAACATCGTTAATACAATAGATACGGCGCTATTCCTGCATGTCTTCGCAGTGGGCTCGCCGCACGCTGGTTGCAAACTCGTGGAAAGTTCGCGGCGAGCTCACTGCGCACTCGCCTCGCTTTGAACTCGCTTGCAACTCGCCAGTGTGATAAGGCCCTAAACTAGAGAATGCCTAATCCGCCCTTTGTATTCTTTTTTGATAGGGAATGCTTGGAGCAACACGGGCCACCGGAGGGTGCCACCATAGCGTTTTGTCCCGATATAGAACAGTCTGTCATTTTTTGCGAAGGGAAATCTGCACACGCAAAATAATTATCTGTCACTATGAAAGTCACGTGTAAAAATTAATCTACATTACTCTCGTTCGGTGGCAGTGACAACTCGGATACAAACTCGGATCAGTCGCTCTACCGATCTCCATATTGTATGAGGGCGAGCGGTCCGCGTTGGTAAAGCCGTTACGACACAACCATTATTACTGTATTTAGCAAATAGCAATAATGTGATTAAAATTACTTATATATAAAAAAATCTTTTTGTTCGATGTGACAGATCTCTACAGCAGAACTATACAGCATTTTTGTAGGACGTCGATTTAGCCGGGCAACAAGATTTAGTGTAGTGAGCAGAACGGCTGTGTAGTTTTATTGTACGCATATAGGACCGCGTGGATCTATATTTTGACAGAGCGGAACGTCTGCGTATGGCTACTCCCCTCCGGTCCGCCGGTGGCCCGTGTTGCTCTATATAGGGAGTGCAGTAAAGAGTAAATAAATAAGGAACTGTAAACGAAAGAGACAAAGGTTCGTATTTCGCTACCGACCTCGTCCCGCTTGCACTCCTGTCCGGGCCTGCGCTTGTGCCAGCATCGTGGCGGGCTGCCAGCAGCGCGAGCGCTGTACGCGCACGAGCACGCGCCGCCCAGGCACAGCGTGGCGCCTGGGGAGCCCGACAGCCCCTCGCACTGCACGTCGTACTCGCACGCCTCGTTCAGCGCTTTCACCGCTGCAATTCATTTTTACTATGATGAAACTTCTCCCTTTCTACCGCCAAAAAGTAATACTTGCACTGCACTATGTTCAGGTCTTAAGGGTCATTTTTACTATAACGCGACTAAGCGATACAACTATGGGAAGGTAACAAATAGAATGTCGTTTTACTAGGTGATAGGACGCCTTCTCTACCAAGGTCTCTACTCTGTTTCAATCTGAATGGCTATTAATTATACTCTTTATTGACCATTTTGAGTGGACTAAGCGTTATGGTATGAGGAAGGTAGTAAAACAAGTATAGTTACAGGCTGTGGGGAATAAAACCTTAGTTCTTAGAGGTGACAACGCGTTTGTGACCTTTGTTTGAAGTTCGATGCAGATGTCCATGGACTGTTGTAGCCATTTACAACTGTCTGGTGGCGGTGTAAGAATATCCACTAGCCCACATCATCCCGTAGGAGTCGGACCATTCGATTATTGTTTAAAAAAATAACATTAGAAACAAAGCACTTACCCTCAACGCATGAGTTCGTTTCCTGGTGTGCGACCCAGTTGTCCCTGCAGCGGCAAGTTCCACGGCATTCAAGACCTGTGCCTGCGCATTGGAGTTGGTCTTCACATTCCTCGCCTAATACAGCGTCGCGCACGCATCTAAACAGTTTATGAGTGGGTTGGTTTACAGACGTCTGGGTAAGGGATATTAGATTTAATGATATATAATAAGTATAAACCGCGGTAGCTTAAGAGCTTAACCTCACTACGTGAACAACCAAGGTTCGATCCCGACCTGAACAATTGAAATTGTTAAAAAGAAGTACTGGGGCAGCTCGGTAGCCTAATTGCCCATAGCTCTCTCAGAAAATACAGCAGGCCTGTGCCTGTACTTAATTTTGTTGATTTTTAGTTCGTATGATTCGAATCCCGCACTGAATAAATAATTGTGAGACTTTCATTAATTGTTCCGGGTTTAGTTTTTTTTTACAGTAATGTTTGTCCATGTGCCATTTATGTATGTTCACGATATAGATGAAAATTGCCACACATCGAACGCGAAGTGGAGACATAGTGCTCTATTGTCACCAAATCAAAAAGTCGAGATACACTCAACTTAAATCACTTCCATCGGCTTTACATTGCACTTATATAATGAAAAAGTACACCAATAGCAAAAGGAGATTTCAGTTAATACTTCTGACGTAGTTATAAGATTTTTTTAAAGAATATTAACAATGCTATAAACATTACTGATATTCCCCTTAACCACTCGTGGTAAGCTTAAATTGCTTGTGTTACGAGTGGTTCACGACAGTAGTCGAATGGCGGATTCGAACCCACGACCTTTTTGAGTTCGCGGTCAGCGCCCTGCCATTAGGCTACTGTCGTTTAAATTAAATTGCTTAAATTAAATTTATTTCGATTAGTATTAAAAAGAAGTTAATTGAAAATAATTTCACTTGGACGTCAGTTGGTCGGTATGGATGTAAACAAGATATCTTTCGATAAACTAAACTTATTTTGTTTTTTTTAATTAGCTTTAGATTTTAATCCTTAGGAAGACTTTGAAATTTCACTATTGTAAACCGTCCCGTTTATTAATATTTTAAGTTTTAGGCGGCAGTAACCATACCATGCGCTTCGCGCTTAGGCCATGCAAAGTTCAATGTGATTAGGTTATTATTATTATTTATTAATTTATTAATTATTGGCCATTTTTTCGATAACAAAATACGAATCATCGTCGCCAAGTAGTCAAAAAATTCGTGTTAGTTAAAAAGAAGCATTTTTTGTAGCTTTAAACGAAATACATGTTTCAGTAAATAATTAAAGTAAATTGATTAATCGATATATTATGTACATTAAATAAGCATTCGAGGTGTTCACTTTTGGATTTTCTTAATATTTCTCAATAATGTTAATAAAGAAAAAGGCTCCGACTTAAAACTTCCCGCGGGAGCTCTAATAGAAAAAAAAACATACCTTGTTCCGTTATCTCTTGGACTGAATTGCAGTTGACAGGTGCAGTATCCTCGCACACAGAACGCTTGTCTCTCAGTATTCTGCTCACCCAGGTAGCAGTTCTGATCCACCACGCATCGGTCACCGATCACTATAAATATTTCATTTTATATATTAAAAATATGACTGCTTACGTATCTAATGTTGTGAGCCGTGCCGTGGTAGCTCAGGGGCTAAACACTCGCTTTGAATTTCACAGATCGTGAGTAACCGGGGTTCGATATCAAAATTGTTAAGTGCATTATTAGTTATTATTATTATTATTATTATTATGTGAAGTATGTCAATACGCATTGGGCGCAATATATATTTATATTTGCCAACACGCATTGAGCGCGAATATTTCCTCACTCTAAAACCCTCTTAGAAATGAGAGGAGGTCTGTGCCCAGTAATGGGTCGTATAATTTACTTTACTTTTACGTGTCTGTTAATGAGTAAATAGTTACCTAGTTAATAGTTTAATCGACAATCGCGAACCACTTCTAGAATAAGTAAATATCTAAGTCTAAGCTAAATATCCTGACGTCACGGGTCAATCGAAGTAATGTTAGCGGTACAGCGGGGGTAGCCAAGTTAACAGTCTGCAATCGTTATCACTAATAGAAAACTGTAAAAATGAGTGGGAATTATGGTAGTGACAAACCTGCTCGAAAAAAGGCATGCTCATAAGCTTGCTTAAAATTAGCATGCTATGCAACTGTTCACATTTGCTAGCAATAAGCACGTTTAAAGCATACTTTTAAATAAGCATGCTCAAAGCAAACTCTGCACAGACGTGCTAGTTAGCACCAGGCTCGACCAAAATGGATGTACAAAGATATAGTGACAGTGCTATCCGTACAGAACTCAATAAAATAATCAAATTGAAAATAATTATAAGCAGACCTGTCCAGACGCGCTCGCAGCACGCCCCCTCCTACCCGCGCCTCAGGTAACATGCTCGAAAATCAAACGTCGATTGATTTTTGAGTAGGGATGGGCCGAATATGAATTTTACCGAGTACAAATATTCGGCCGAATGTTCGGTAAAATTTTTACCGAACCGAATATTCGGCCGAACATTATTCTGCAGGATAACCTCGGGACCCAACCAAATTGTATCGAAACTTGCTACCGTAAAGCGCGCGGGATTAGCGCCGGACCCTGCCTCTCGCTTCCCGCCACCCCTAACAATTATTGCATCATCTAGTACTGAGGAAATTGCCGGCACATGCTTATGTTTTGACTATTCTTGTGATAAAAAAGTACTTAGTTGTTTTATTCTTAGTGAAAATTGATAATTATTTGATAAAAATGTGCAGCAGGAGATTTACTATTTGTACTTATTTCGGAGATACTGACGACCAAAGTAAAGTGAAATGTATTAATGTAATGTAATGCACGCTCAAAATAAGCATGCTCATTAGAGAGTGTACACACGAGCTACTAATGACCACTTGCTCAATAAAAGCATGCTTTCGTGCTAGTAATGAGCACGTCTGTCTTTGATATATTTTAACGTTGATTTCACCCATTTTTATACGAATTAAAAAAAGGAGGTTTACAATTCAACTGTATGTTGATTTTTTGTACGTATGTTACGAAAAATCTTTGTTAATTGTGGACCTATTTTGATGATTGATGATGATTTTTTTTATTAAATATGTTTTTATAGCATTGGGTGACAAACGAACACACAGTCCACCTGATGGTAAGTGGATGCTATTTTACGCTGGTATTCCGAGAGAGCGTGGTTCTACCCCGTGCTAGTTTTACTCTCGTCAGAGAGTAATTTATTCTTTGTTTTTTTAATATTAAAAACGACTTCAGAGGCGACTTCGGGACACACTCGTATGGGGTCGTGCATGATCTTGGTGATTTGTGACCCCGCTACCCGTACATCTCGACCCTATCCCCCTCCCTCTTCTTATGTAAGATTCTATCTCGGTTTTCAGAATAATAAAATGTTGTAAGAAAAGGATCAGTTATATTAAAATTCTAAGTTTGACGTAAACCAAAGATTTTTATTTATTTAACAGATAATTTAGGTCATACTTTTTTATTGTTATGAGATATACCAGGCGGTCTCATAATGAACTGGCCTGACATAGTTCAACGCGACATGTCGCTACATGTTGTGTTGCATTAAATAGTACGTTTATTGTGCACTTAATATAAGAAACATGCATCGACATGAAATGCTTAGTCTTAGTTTAACAGGCATTTGAATAACGAGAGTCGCGTATTTTTTCAAAATGTCGAAAACTGAGTATCGAAGTGTCATAAAGTTTCTGTTTAAAGAAGGTTTATCCCCTGCCCAAATAAAAGAACGATTGGATGGCCTTTATAAGGAGTCTGCCCCCTCCTATAGCACAGTGAAAAACTGGGTGAAAGAGTTTCGTCTCGGGAGAGCAGCCGTCGAAGGCTTTGGCCACGACGGTCGACCTGTGGAAGTGCTCACTCCCGAAACGATTGCTCTTATCGAAGAGGAGGTTTTGAGTGACCGCCGTTTGAAGATTAGAGAAATTGCAACAAGGCTTGGGTTCTCATCGCGCGATCCATGAACATCTTCACATGAAAAAAGTGAGTGCAAGATGGGTACCGAAACTTCTTTCAGCGGTACAGAGACAGGAAAGAGTGCGCTGCGCTTCGGAGTTTTTGGATCTTTGTGGCGAAAATCCAAAGACTGTGATCGAGCGACTAGTGACTGGTGATGAAACGCGAGTCAATGGAATGGCGTTATAAGGGTGAAAAGCCCCCTAGAAAGGCAAAGGTGCAACAATCGACTAAAAAACTGATGTGCACAATATTTTGGGATTTTCAAGGCGTTTTGATGGTGGATTTTAAAGAACGTAATACAGTCGTGAACAGCAAATATTATGCTTCCTTAATATATAAATTACGAGACAAGATAAAGGAAAAACGAAGAGGCAGGCTGTCTAAAGGTGTCCTGTTGCTCCATGACAACGCCCCTGTTCATACCGCTGGTGTTTCGAAGGATGCAGTTCGTCAATGCGGGTTCATAGAAGTTCAACATCCACCTTACAGTTCAGACATGGCCCCGTCCGACTATTATTTATTTCCAAATTTAAAGCGGGACTTAAGAGGAAGAAAATTTTCAAGCGATGAAGAGTTGCAGGCGGCCGTCTTCAGTCATTTTGAGGATAACAAATGTGATTATTTTGTATAAAGGTTTAGAGATGTTGATTCACAGATGTCAGAAGTGTGTTAGTATTCATGGTGATTATATGGAAAAATAAAATTGGTTTCGTTTCATTTCCTTCATTGGTTCATAGTTAGGCCAATTCATTATGGGACCGCCTACGTACATTACCATTATATTATTATTAGACAACTAGCTGAGATAGTATCTAGTCTTTGAGTCTTTGTGTGCGTTATAAAATGAAGAAAACCATTCGGCATCCGAAATGGAACTACATTTCTGATAAGTTTATTATTTTATATCAATTTAGAAAATATGACATAAGAATGGTTTTACCCTTCCTACCCCACGAGATAAAGGCATGTAGAGATTTTTAATCCCCCACCTTCCCTTGGGGAGTTACGTAAGTAATGAATGGCCCTTAAGCTCTCCAACTATAGATGGCTATAAACTCATCTTACACCCTTGCTGTACACAGTCCTCTCGCACAGATTGATTTCATAGAGTGGCTACAGGCCTTAGTTGCCCTGCTTGGCACGCAGATTGGCAGCCACAGTTTGTTTTATTAATATTAAATAGTTCTTAAAACATCGACACGTGGCGTATTAACCTCTCGTCTGTGCAAAAGGACACTTGGGAGGCTATCGACGGTTGTGTTTATTTTGCAGTGAAGAGGTTAAAATGATTTTAGGCTTAGTTGATGTAGTGATCAAGCACGCGTTTGGGGGATTAAAGGACGACGTGCTCTTAAAACAAGAGATATATTATATTATATATATTTGTACAATCGGATCTTAATACATTAATATTCACGTAATTTCATTAATTCATTGCAGTCAATCGAAAGTCCACTTTAAAACATAGACTTCTCCCATAGCTTCGGGGGGATTTTTGCCATAGTAGCCACGCTTGGCAGGCGGTTTGGCAAAGGAAGTTTTTATTATTACTGTTATTAAGTTGTTCTTCGTAAGATGCTGCAGCGAATATCCTATTCTAGTATCCCTATGCAGCCTCTTACGACACTTATGGGATGACTTGGAGTAGTAAAGCCCTATAAATGCATATATATGCAGTGGCGCAGTAGGTGTTGTCGCCGCCCCCGAAAATCAAAAATGCCTTCTTGTTGAAAATGTATCTTCAAAACTCTTCTACAGCTTTAATATACTTCTCAACCCTATAATGTTAGTCATATTTAATCCAAAAGTTCATTTTTACTTTGACTACTTTCTCCCCCTCCATCCCTCCCATTTTCTACACCACTAGATGTAAAATACTCAGAGCGGCAACTTCATTCTGTAATCCAACTGCAATGCGTAACAATTTCAAGACATATCAATCCGCAAACAATAAATATCACAGTCGCAACATACCAGCGGTCTCATAGCAGCGGTCGTCTTCGAGGTGTGCGTTGGGTGCGCACGCGCAGGCGCCGGACGTACACTCCGAGTGCACGCCCATCGTCGAGTGACACTGAATGTGCTGCACACACTCCTCACCCATGCGAGCCTCTGAAAATATAAAAAACTGATTCCGTATTCGATTTTATTGTCAAACTGTCCCGCTGTTACGTGCGCGTGTTACTTATTACGGTTGAATTTCATAGGTTTAACATTTTTTGTGCGGAACGCTAATTCCTTTTCTATAATAAAAGTATCTGCCATATCTGCCACATTTGGCAAACGCAGTTTTTGTTTAAAGTTGTTATTAGATATTATACAGGAATCACACATTACATAAATAAAAATTAATAACATAACAAAAATGTTCCCGGACACTATTACCAATTAATTGAAAAAAAAAAGGGTTTGATTATTAAAAACCTTAGAAATTAAATTAAAAAAAGGAGCAGACTTCGTCTAAGACAAGTTCAGCTTAATATGTTCTTAATGGTTTAAGGTATCATCCGGTTCAAGCTTTGCACCCATCTTCCAAACACTATGTATACATTATTATAATAATTATTAACTTTTCATAGATTTTATCGTGTAGTGGCGGTGTGAGAATGTCGTATGTCGTAAAGGCAACAGAAAGAAACAAAGCGGGTGATATAATAATGATAAAAAAAATAAAAAACTGCGGTTGCTAATTCGCCAATAAATGAGGTAACCTATGGGGGAACAAAAAAGTACACTGTTGAACATAGACAAGTACCGTTGTCCATGGCCTAAGGTTGTTACTATTATATGGTTTGCCAGCTGGGAAACAAAATATATTTTTTAATCTAGGCCCCTGTTGTACTTCTCACCCTTCAAGCATCCCTTGTGTGTGCTGTTCACTGCGGCGTACACGAAACCGTCTTTGCAGACGCAGTAGCTGCTCTGTCGGCAGAACGCGTTGTCCGGACACTCCATGTCCACGTGGCACACATTGCCTGTGCGCCCTGGAAAAGAAGATATTTGTTGTATTAATTTCATATCATATGAATATCACTTTGTAAATATTTAGTGAGGCAGATAAGTCACTGCAGCATGAGATTTAAGGTAAACATAAAAGCAGTACTTCTCAAACATTTTCAACTTGCGCTAACCATATCTGTGTTATAACATAACTTGTGTAAATATAAAACACAATTTTATTATATTAATAAACATAATACAGTATGTATTTAACAAAAGAAAGGATACAAAAAGATTTGTTTTTATTTTTTATTTATGCAGTCTGCAGAACTCTTTCTAGGAAAAACTTATCAGTTATAATAAAAGTGTCTAGCAATGCATTTGTTATTCCAGGTTTAATAGAATCAGACGTTACTTAGCGGTAATCCATTATATTAGTTACTAAAAAGTAAGCTCATCGAGCGGATGCACGCAAAGTAATTTTTACTAACTTCAATTACATCTCTGATTATACGTGGTAGACCCACGTTGCAGCTATATTATGGTTGTAGCACTAATGGGTCGGCTCGACTGGGGAAAGATCACGCTCTCACAGAATAGCAGAGTAAAATAGCAGCTTAATACTGCTGTGTTCCTATGGTAGGTGTAGAGATCCGGAGACCCTTTTTTACCGGAAACAAGGCATCTTAGTCG
This sequence comes from Parnassius smintheus behrii, assembly GCA_036936625.1. Classification (NCBI taxonomy): domain Eukaryota; kingdom Metazoa; phylum Arthropoda; class Insecta; order Lepidoptera; family Papilionidae; genus Parnassius; species Parnassius smintheus. Next base: position 55,833,972 of record JAUPFT010000001.1, read on the forward strand.
TCAGGGGTAGCTCTGCGTTTTGATTCTTAATCGAGGATAAATGTAGACGTCTATGGGCCACAGCTACCACTCACCATTAGGTGGACTGTGTGCTGGTTTGTCACCCTTATCACAGAATAAATAATAGTTCTTATTCTATAAAAATAAAAAATAACTTTTATTCAAACTTTTTACTCCTCTTTTCAGGCGTTTATTTGCGGAAATCCATCACATTAAAGTTAGTAAAAAGTAAGATCATGGAGCGGATGTACGCAAAGTAATTTTTACTAACTTTTATTCCCTTCTATTGTTATCCCGCTTTCATTGGTATTGTTACGAGCTTGAGCTTCAATCGGCAGTTTTTATTGTCACGAAGATAATAAAAACTGCCGATTGATTTACCAAAATTAACACTTTTATTACCGAACACGAATTAAAACTTAAAACACTAATAATTAATCACACTGATTCACTTTATTTCGCTCCTAAGCTTCGCTTGTCTCGCCAAATTCAATATTGCCCCGATCGCTTTTTTTTTTGCGCCCGAAGCAAATATGGGCAACCCTCCGGAAAGCGGGGGAGGGAGGTTGAGAATGCTCATAGCATACCACGCAGCCGGCTGCGTGGTTTTTACCGTGGCTTTTACCCACTAAACTCAACCTTTTAGGAATTGGCTTAACTTACTGGAGATCTCTAAGCCGTATACGAACGCGACCCTCCTTGGCAGAAAGGAGGGCGCTAGCGGCGGAAAGCCGCTTCGAAGAGTGCCTTACTAAGGCAGATTACCCCCCCCCCCCCCCCCCCGATCGCGGCATGCAGCGACTTCAAATACACTTTTACATCGAAACATCTAAAACATTCCAGTAGATACGGGTGCCGACCGACCACACGCAGAAAGTTCGAGTGTCGGGCTTCTAGAAAGCTTAATTATTCAAGCCTAATTATTCAGTCAAAAGTCAAGATCGACATTTTCTAGGAAGCCCTCCTCGCTCTTTTCCCCGACACTAAATGGCGCTAGTGTCAGGTACCTGACGTCAACTTAGGCGCGCAACAGTGCCCCCTCCTAAGACATGCTCGTCCCGAGCATTATCGGCCCCGTAATAACGCACCAGGCGATCCACATGGACGATCTTAGGAGTCCCTCTTGCGCCTTTCTGTATCCGGTGGGTTACATCGTTGATCCTTGTCACAATCCGGTACGGGCCGTCCCATTTAGCTTGAAGCTTAGGTAATTTCCCTTTGCTGCAGACTGGATTGTGCAACCACACCAGTGAACCTTCGTCGAAACCTTTGTTGTTCATTTTGCGGTCATACCGGGTTTTCATCTTTTCAGACATTTGCTGGCCCGATTGTCTGATGTGCTCATAAATGTCATTCATTTCATTCCGCAAGTCATTTGCATAATCGGTTATACTACGTGGGGCATCAGGTGGTATCCCGGTGATCAGGTCTGCAGGCAGCCGTAATTCTCTTCCAAAATTTGCGAAAGCTGGTGTCACTGTTGTACTTTCGTGAACAGTGCTTCAATATGACAACAAAAACGGTTGTATTTGCTTGTCCCAATCCCGTTGCCAATTGTCTACAACTTTTGCTAGGTACCTCTCCAATGTCTGATTAAATCGTTCAACCATTCCATCAGATTGCGGGTGATAAGAAGTCGTTCTTGTTTTATGAGTACCCATAACTCGGCAAGTTTCCTGGCATATTTGAGAATCAAAATTCCTTCCTTGATCGCTGTGAATCTCTAAAGGTACTCCAAAACGACAGAAGACTTTATGAACTAGTTTATCTGCAACTGTTGAAGCTTCTTGATTTGGAATGGCGAAGACTTCTGGCCACTTAGTGAAGTAATCCATCACAACCATTAAATACTTGTTACCGCTTTCACTCCCCGGAAACGGCCCCGCCACGTCAATGGCTATTCTCTCCCATGGTGCACCAACATTATACAACTTCAATGCACCTTTACTACGAGTCTGAGGTCCCTTTACAGCCACACAACTTGTACATTTGCGACACCAGTCCTCGACATCGTTTCGACAATGGACCCAGTAAAACCGGATCTTCAGTAGAGTTCGTTTAACTCCCAGATGGCCTCCTGAACAATCATTATGGTACAGCTGTAGAACATCCGGTACTTTAGCTTTAGGGACAACCATTTGCAAATAACAGCTGTCTCGCCGAACATTTTCCCATTTACGGCACAGAACTCCATCCTCAAGCAGCAAGCTGTCTCATTGGGCCCCATAGCTTTTAGTGGTCGAACTCATCGCTGAGATGTCGCTCCACTTGGGCTTGGGAGCATTGACCTTCATCCATTCCAGAATCGGCTTGATGTCCGGATCTTCCTGCTGTGCATGTTGTAAGCGGTCCTTCCACTCGTTGCTGAGGTGGAATGAGCATCCTCCTGGATACCACTTCCTTCCTCTCTTTCTTAGTACAATGCTTGCAATCTTCAGGATAAGGTCTCCTTGACAATGCACCTGCGTTGCCATGCGATTTCCCGCTGCGGTGATCAATCACAAAGTCGTATTCCTGCTGCAGGGTGGTGCTGTCTGCCGCACAACCCTCTCGATATCGATCACCTTCCCTTTTTACAGATCGCTTAGGGCAGCTGGATCGAAGATGGCCCCTTTCTCCACAGCCGTAGCACCTTGGGCTGTAATTTTTATTGTGGTCGCGAACCGTAACTGCTGCAACCTCCCTAACATGAGCGAAACGATGATCCTGCCACCGCCAGGCGGTGCCGTTAGCTGCACTACCCTCTCGAGATCGATCAACTTCCGTTTCTACAGTTCGCTTAGGGCAGCTGGATCGAAGATGGCACCTTTACCCACAGCTATAGCACCTAGGGGTGTATCCATTATTGCGATCGCGAACTGTAGCTGTTGCAACCTCCATGATGCAATAGGAATGATGATCCTGCCACACGGCTTCAACCTCCAGTGCATGGGCCAAGGCTTCCTTGAGCGTCACGTGGTGCCCGAGCCTCACAGCAGCTCTGACTTCCAGGTCGTGGATGCCGTCGATGAATGTTTGCACCAGGTTCCCTTCAATTAGCGCAGGTACAGACTGGTATGCCTTTCGCACCAGCTTCTCCACCTCTAGAGTCCACTGCTTTAGGTTTTCGTTGATGCACTGCAGTTGTAGCTACTACGGGAGCTGTAATTCCATCCCCCAGTTTGAGGTCGTCCAGCGTTTTCTTCACGTCAGCCATCACGTTGTCAACCCGATTGTTCACTTGGTCGATTCGGGTTTCAGCTTCCGCGATTTGGGTTTCAGCTTCCGACAGGCGGTTGTCATGCTGAGCAACCCCATCCTTAACCTCCTTTATCTCCTTCCCGAAGGTAGCGTGAAAGTCCTTCATGAGGGGCATCTGCTCTTCCAACCGATGGGCCTGTTCCTCCTGTCAGCGGGCCTGTTCATCCTGTCCTCCCCGCAGCTGCTCTTCCAACTGATGGACCTGTTCCTCCTGTCGCCGAGCCTGTTCCTCCTGTCGGCGAGCCTTTTCCTCCTGTCGTCGAGCCTGTTCCTCCTGCTGCTCTTTCAACCAACGGGCCTGCTCCTCCTGTCAGCGAGCCTGCTCCTGCAGCATCACCATCAGACCACATAAGTCAGGTGCTGCAGATGTAGGAGCTACTGACGGGCCTGCAGCCGGCGGCTGGCCCTCCGACGTCTGCGGCGTTGCACCACCAAATTTTCTTTGATCCGTCTCCTGCTGGCGTTGACTTCGTGTACGGACACCCTCCGTTTCCTCCTTAGGTAAAATCGGCATGATTTTATCCCACTTCTGACACCAAGTGTTACGAGCTTGAGGTTCGTGACAATAAAAACTGCCGATTGAATTACCAAAATTTACACTTTTATTACCGAACACCAATTAAAACTTAAAACACTAATAATTAATCACACTGATTCACTTTATTTCCTCCGAAGCTTCGCTTGTCTCGCCAAATTCAGTACTGCCCCGATCGCGGCATGCAGCGGCTTTTAATACACTTTTAGACCAAAACATCCAGAATATTCCAGTAGGTACGGGCGTCGACCGACCAGACGCAGAAAGTTCGAGTGTGGGGCTTCTAGAAAGCTTAATTCTTCTGTTCGATACTAGATGGCGCTGTTGGTTGAAAGTCAAGATTGACATTTTCTAGGAAGCCCTCTTCGCTCTTTTCCCCGACACTAGATGGCGCTAGTGTCAGGGACCTGACGTCAACTTAGGCGCGCAACAGTATTATATTAAACGCGATGCTTAAAGTTTGAGTATAGTCGAAAATTTAGGTCCTTTTTAATAGACAAATTTAAGTAAGTCTTTAAAAATTTAAATATATAGTTTTGCTCAAGTTGAATATGTATTTTTTTTAATAAATAAAGGAATAAACTAAGTTCGTTTGAGTAGTATGGTGTTTTTTCCGCAAATACTTCTAATTATCAGTTAGTCGTACTATAAAAAAATATTTTATGAGTTGTTCGTTGACTTATGCTCATGCTAAGTCAAACAGAATACACATAGGTTAATGATAATTTTTAAAGTTAAAGTTATTTAATCTTTGGATTTTGATAAACCCCTAAGGTATACAGTGAAGATGACATACGAATTTTTATATTTCTTTGCTTGGATTGCTAAAAGGCTGATGTTACGTCATTATTTCCCAATGTGTTAACACATGTTCTTCTAACACATGTTGTGTTCTTAAGAACATACAGAAATAATTAATGATAGTGATAGATTTTAGCAAACTTGTAATAATTCGATAAATATTTTTAAAGTTACAAACAAATATCTCCGACATTCTTTAAGCTCCGTTCAGATCCACCAGCACGTAGCGGTCCCAGCACGTAACGTGGCAGACACCGCACAGACACATCTTCGTTTTCACATCTAGCGCACCCGGCATGAACCGACGCTATCAGACTAACTAAGTATAAAGTGCATTTGAAGTTTTAAGTGCGATCACATTCATACTAGCCGCGCGACCGCAACAGAACGCGCAGACACGCACCAGCACAGACAAAACATTCTTGTTGAGAATGCTGGCCGGTGCCGGCCCGTGTCTGCACTGACACGCTCCGCTTGCGTGCGCTAGATATGAATATCTTATACCTTTAAACGAGCAATTCTTGTATATATATATAATCGGGATCTCGGAAACGGTTCCAACGATTTTCATAAAATTTAGTGTCCAGGGAGTTTCGGGGGCAAAAAATCGATCTAGCTAGGATTTATTTTTAGAAAATAATCCTATACTATTAAACGAGCAATTCTTGTATATATGTATATATATATATAATCGGGATCTCGGAAACGGCTCCAACGATTTTCATAAAATTTAGTGTCCAGGGAGTTTCGGGGATAATAAATCGATCTAGCTAAGATTTATTTTTAGAAAATGTCTTTTTGTCCGTGTTTTTAGGCAATTAAAAACTGCTACAATATAGTTAGAATAAGAAGGTAAATTTTGACAGTTTGGTAATGATTATAAATAGCTTATTGGTATAATGGGCGGTCACAAAATCGTAAAACCCCGGATCGAGCCCAGACCGACCGACCGACTTTTTTATTTTTTTTTTCAAGTTTCTTTCTTTTTTGAGAAAATATATTTTTTTCGAGCCCTTTTTTTAGTATTTTTTAAAAACACGAAAATTTAAATAAAAATAATTGCACTCATGATTTTTTATTCAAATAACCAGTTCAGTTTTTTCTGTTATGTCGCTAAGATCAAAAAATATTATTTATAATTCATCAGTATGTAATTTGTATCTAAATATAATTTCCAAAACACACGAATTAAAAAAATCGAGCGAAAAATACCGAGCAAAGCTCGGTCAACCGGGTACTATACCTTTAAACGAGCAATTCTTGTATATATATATATATATATATATATATATATATATATATATATATATATATATATATATATATATATATATATATATATAATCGGGATCTCGGAAACGGTTCCAACGATTTTCATAAAATTTATTGTCCAGGGAGTTTCGGGGGCAAAAAATCGATCTAGCTAGGATTTATTTTTAGAAAATGTCTTTTTGTCCGTGTTTTTAGGCAATGAAACTGCTACAATATCGTTAGAATAAGAAGGCAAATTTTAGTAACTTATTAATGATTATAAATAGCTTAATTGGTATATTGGGCGGTCACAGAATCGTAATAGCCCAGACCGAGCGACCGACTTTATTTAATTTTTTTTCAAGTTACTTTCTTTTGTGAGAAAATCTATTTTTTCGAGCCCTTTTTTAGTATTTTTTCAAAACACGAAAATTTAAATTACAATAATTGCACTCATGATTTTTTATTCAAATAACCAGTTCAGTTTTTTCTATTATGTCGCTAAGATCAAAAAATATTATTTGTATTTCATCAGTATGTAATTTGTATCTAAATATAATTTCCAAAACACACGAATCAAAAAAAAAAAAACCAAACGAAAAATACAAAGCAAAGCAAAGCTCGGTCAGCCAGCTATCTATATAAAGTGTATAAAAGAATATTATTTTGTCCGCCACGCCACAGAATAAATAACCACGTGCCTTGCACGCTCAATGTCTGTAGATCTGAACGGAGCTTTAATTGTTTAACCTAAGTTCAAAATGAGAATATTACACACAGTATTTATTACATCTTTTAAAACCCAATGAAACTGAATTAGATAAATAAACTTTAAATAATAAGTTGTAAAGTTTTGTAAACGTAAAGTTACAGCCTATATACGTCCCACTGCTGGACACAGACCTCCCCTCATTTCCGTGAGGGTTTTAGGGCAAGGAAGTGTCCACCACGCTGCCCCAATGCGTGTTGGCGAACTTCACATGTCTTCGAAATTTTTTTTTCTTAATCGTCAGACATGCAGTTTTCCCCTTGATGTTTTCCTTCCCGAGTAAATTAGCACTTAAAATTGCAATTAAAATTTAATTGTTACCGGCGGGGATCGAACCCGGGTAACTCGCGTATTGTGATATTTCAGCGAGCGTTAACCATCTGAGCTACCACGGCTCACGTGTTGTCAGGTCTGTGCGCTTTGTAAATTTGTACAATATCCCCGAAATAAACAACAATTTAGAAAAAAATACTACTTAGTACAAATTCCGATCCAGTGACATAAGCCGATATTGAATAATTACCAGTACATTAACAGCCAAGAACAAAAGAAGAATTGAAAAATAGCCACAAATGAATACGAGGACATACGAGCGTAATCATTGTAATGCGACAGGCAGACTGTTCGTGAAGTTATCTAATAGCACAATGGATAATGATGTAACTATCTGAATAATTTACGCGTATTATTTAAACGAATGGTAAACGGCTGGTAATTGTAATTAGAATTTATTACCAAATAGACATTTAATACGTGAGGGTAATATGGTCACTAGACTAATATCATCACTTTCTTATAACTCAAAAACTACAGCCTTGTTTGCATAGGTGGCTTTGTGTTACGATAGCTCTTCATCGGTCAATCAAATAATAAAGGGTCAAGGTCGATGTTTCCTTCCTTTATCTCAAGTATTTTTGTCTTACTAGAACTAATTTAAAAATCTGCTCGGAGTATGAATATAAATAGGGAAGACCATAGCTTCTTACAAATCTGTTTCTTTGCCTTTTTATTTTGTTAATTTTTTTTGGATTTTTCCCTGTGTTGTGTGTTTTACATATATAAATTACACATCGACAAACATCTAGATCTGGAACAGTAGTAGGCCTTACGAAGGGGTTTGTTTGTACGTTGTATCACCCTCTTACCAAATTCTGTCGCTAGATGGCAGTACTTGCACTGCTGTGCTCCAGTGAGAAGGATATAGAAATCTAGTACAAGTGCATGCTGTGATTGACAATGTACCATCTGTACCAAAAAGTGCTTACACCACGTTTGCTAGCGCGAGAGTGTAGCAACACAATTAGGGTTGCCACCCGTCCTAATATTACTAACATAAATTATAAGTTTCATATTTACTAACATATTATATGGATTATTTGAATATCTTAAATAAAAATTATTATTATTATTTTGGCGTATTATTAGTGTATTCTCATCTGGTTGGGCTGAATAAATATATAAAAGGAGATGGATTAGCCCGTTTGCAGAAACGACTACAGGAGTAATTTCGGTCGGCAGACCACCCCACATGTCGGTCACCTCGTGAGCCAGGTCCAGATATTTTGTTTGCTTATCTGTTTCGGCTTTCACGAGGTTCTTGTCATACGGAATGGTAAAGTCCACCAAAAAATATCCTTGACTGTGCCCGGTCCATCAGCACAATATCAGGCGTATTCGTAAGAATAGTCCTGTCTGTGATGATGGCCCGGTCCCAGTAGAGCCTGGCGCGATCATTTTCGAGCATGGCTTCTAGCAAGTACTTGTAATACAGCAATTTCCGGTTGACGAGACCGTATTTCGGAGCGAGCTCCTGGTGTAGAATTCTGGCTATTAGGTTGTGCCTGTGCAAGTACTCAGAGTTAGAAAGCGCCGAACAACCGGAGACACATGCCTAAGTGACTCACCGACATGGCGACAAGCTCGACAGACGTCGACGGTACCATCCTTTAGGATGTATCTCCGATAGTTGTTATTGTTATTATTATTATTAATATATAGTATCGTACTATATTTCAGTCAAGTACTATACATTATGGGAAAATAATATAGTACGAAAAATGCTATATTTTTTCTCTAATTCAACTGTCGCGCTTTTTATATTAACTGTGTACTGTGTCTGGAACAAGTATTACAGAATTTTTTTACATTATGGATGTAAAATTAAAAGAAGAAAGAAAAAGAACATGTATTAATTTAATTAAAAATCAATCGTTAATTTGTTTTAATATGAATCTAAATTGCTCAGACCTATAATTATTTTAAAGGTAAGGTAGCAGGTAAGGTGGTGAGATCATTGATGGCCAAAACAAAGAGTAATAACAAATATAGATGAAAAAAAATGTGTACTATTTATCTAATTAATTTCTTAAAAAAAGGTGGCAACCCTATAATACACAATATCCCTGTTTCGAATAAATCGAGACGGAATCCATCCCTATACATTATTCTCCGTATCCGTATACAGTACCCTCCATAAGTTGTTAAGTTTCCTCTTACGGTCAGTGTTGATGGACCACGTCTTAGTTCCATAGGCTATATTTAGAAAAATGCCCTGGGTATATAATTTTGTTGGGAAAAACCGAATAAAAAAATGTATCGTACTTCGAAACTAATTTCGAATTACTTCGTTGGACAATATTATCATAATTACGATTACAAGAACGTTGTGAAAAGGAACAGACTTGCGCTAATATGTTTGAGGTACACAAAAAAGCTATAAAATACTAGAGATAACTTTGATTACATTCTTCTTATCAGCAGTCGACTCGCGATCTTGATTTTACAACCGTTTACTTTATTCTAGATGTGATGTTGACATATAGTACCTTAAGGTTTTCGTTATAGATCTTTTTCAAGGTCGATACATCTTAAAATGATGAGTTATTGCTGTCTGGTAAGGTCCATTGTTTACAGTCTGTTATATTTATAGTGCATAGTATTTTTAACCGACTTTAAAAAGAAGTAGGTACTCAATTCGACTGTATGCTCAGAACTTTTTTCTAGGTGAACCGGTTTTGATTATTCTTTTTTATTTGAAAGCTGATGCTTCTCATGTACTCCTATATAAATTTAATCAAGATCTGACTAGTAGTTTATGATCTGAAGTCGGTCTTACAAAATTTTTAATTTTACCACTTCTTAGATTTCAGTCGTCGCGTATAATTATAATTATACCTACCTACCTATGCGTTTCATGTTTGAATGATAACATAAACTCAAAAGGCAATTCCGAGCTCCATAACACAGTGGCTTAGCAATGAGTGGCTACGCTTGGGGCTGCGGGTTCGAATCCCGCACGGAACAAATATTTGTATGGTCTACAAATAGTTGTTCCGGGTCTGGATGTTTGTCCTTGTGTAATTTATGTTTGTAAACTGCCTCAACGATACAGAAGAAAATCCTATTGTGGGGGTAACGTATTTTAAAAAGAGAAAAGAGAGAGGAAACAAATTGGAGTCATTAGAACTTAGGATCTGCTGTGTGAAACGTAATTATTATGAACCCAATTTGGTTGTTATTATGAAAGTTCTTATGTGAATTTAAGTGGGTGTTATTATATACTAATAATTTCATTGATTTGTTTTTACCTAATTTTTAACCGACTTCGAAATAAGGAGGCGGTTCTCAATTCGTTGGTTTTATGTATGTTCTAAAGAATATACTTTCCAGATGATCCCACGGTAATCGATAATGGTCAGGTCAGGATCTGATGAAGGGATCTTGGAGAAATCGACGGAACTCTTCAATAAATGACAGCAAATCAACCACGATTGCTGCTATCGCGTATTTATGCATTCTTTACGCAACCACACAGTATAATATCACGCCTGTACCCACTAAAGGGACATAACTCTCAACTAAAAATGGTAACATAAAAAAACTTTTTTTTTTGAAAAAAATATAAGTAACCGACTTCTAACACAAACATAATTATTTTACACTTTTTTTCTGTTTTCTTTATGTTTTCGTATTTTATTGTAGGTTATGCAAATATTACTGTAGGTACTGTTTATTTTAAATAGGTATTTATTACCATAGCTAGTTAGCTATAATAGCACACAGGCAACTTCCCGAAGTATATGCAAGCCAGTGTCAGTCAGCTTTTTCAACTGCGCGATTTTGATGTGAGTGGGGCTTTTATGTAGGTTAATTAAATAAATAAAAAATGTTAGTTTGTAAATTGTTTATTGATTGTTTGTGTTCAATAGCGGTTTGCAATATTCTCCTAGTACTTAGAAAGTTATCAACAATAGGCATTGTGTCACTGCAGGGACGAGCACAAACGTCTATCAAAATAGTAACGTATATTAAACGGAATACTAACAGCACAGATTTCCTTACAGAAGTCCAAAGAACACGTCTAGGCAAGGTAACTAATTAGAAGAAAATTACAATTTAGAGATCGATTGTAAATCAAATTCACAGTACAGACACAATTTAGGGAAATATAAATAAAAATTTGATTTATTTTATGATAGATAACGCTAGTTGAAAACTAAACACTGTATGGGAATGACATCACTGAACGAGTCAGGTGGTCAGTCCAAACAAATAAAAGGCGCGATTGTAGAAAGAAACGTTTGTAGGCTAGGGGGCTTGGCCTGTTTATGCTATTGATAACGAAGGCTATAAAATATGTACAACTTAGAAACTAAATCCTATTCTCCTATATGTACTTAATCTGTATTCATAACCCAATATCTGAGGTAGGTTTATGCGCTGCTTAGTTTTTATATAGTTCGTATTATTCTGTAATAAATTAAATCCTGTAATGATTGATTGAAAAATGATATTATAAGAAATTAATTATAATATCATTGATTAAATCTAATTCAAAATATACTATAATACCATAGCAAAGCTACTACTATTTTATTTAGTAGTAGCTTATATAGTAAATTATATGTAAAAATATGAGTATGTCTGAGGTAAGGTTAAATATTATAAACAAATATTTGCCAAGTGCGAATCGGACTTCCGAGCTACTACATATTACTATCTATCAAAAAAAAGCCAAAAATATACGTTTCTTTTTCTAGTAGGAAACCCTTTAATTTCAAATTTATTTTTACTATTTGTTATTATAGCGGCAACAGAAATACACGTTCTGTGAAAATTACAACCATCTACCTATTACGGATCATGAGATGCAGCCCGCTGACAGACAGACACACGGACAGCAGAGGCTTCGTAATAGGGCCCTGCTGGTTACCCTTGGGGTACGGAATCTCTGTATGGTTCTTTCTTCAAAGGACCATACTAGCCACCTGCCTGGTTCTCGTTTGACATGACCAATGTACTGGACTGACCTCTCAGAGTTTGTTTCAGCAGATCGGGTGTTTCTTCTCAGTTTCATGTTTTTGTTGTGTTAAAGTGTATTAAATTATTATTGTTTTTAGATTACTTACATAAATTACATTAGGTATATTAGGATATGAGACTCCTATACGTAAGCACGATTATCGAAAATCTAAAAATTACCTATTCTAATTAAATTTATAGATAATTTTAAGATTTTCGACAATCGATCAATGAGATGTTTTCGTTAGTTGGCAAATTAAAGTAGTTAAGTACCTAATGTACTACCTGTATCGAAAGTTCATTATTATGTACCTACCTGTTTTCAATTTTAACCATTATACATGTGCTTCAACAAACTTATTGGTACATTTTACCAGCTATATTCATCCCGGCTTCAGCCTTCAGCAAGTGGACACGAACAAAAGGAAGCAATTATTCTAAATAAAGATGTAGATATGTAGGTATTACAACCATAAATAGATAGCAGCGGCTAACCTAGTGAGCATGTGTTGGTGCGCGCTGCGCCCCCCCTCCGTCCGTCCCACTGATCGGGGAAACAATTTGTAGCGAAAGGCAAGATGTTTAATAACAATAACGGGCGCGCGAAATTTTATAAACAGACCTTTGGTAGTCTGGTTGTCATGAAAAATCTATTGAATTTATCTGTTTAAAATAAAATTATTTGCATTTTTGAATAACTAATCTATCCCAGTGTGGTAACTGTTTTGCAATTTTAGTTCTTCTTATGGTATTTATTTCCGCCCAAAGATGTGTTAAAAATAGTGTTGAAATTCGGAATTTTCGACGCTTATTACTTTTAAACATTATCTTTTTTTACTTTTTTGTTTCCATACAGGGCTAGATAATGATAAGACAAATTGAAATCATTTTTTATTTTGTACGTACATCATCAAACAGTGGAGTTATCGCCAGACTACGTTTGTATGGAAGAACGAGCGACTAGTGTACCCTTAAGGCAAACCCCTAGATATCTATAAATCTTCTTTACAATACGAGATGCTCATGTCCAGCTGTAGACTTTACGAGTTGATAGAGAAGAAAATTCAGTAGCATTGCAGCGGAAGCTTGGAAATATCTGGAGAAAGTTTGAAAATATCGGGATTTTGGGGTTGTTGAAAGCGAGAAAGAAAATATTAAAAATAAAAATGTAAAGTAGAATTTTTTTTTAATTAATAGGACGCAGACAGACATAATATCGTAAACACATAACAAATTTGAGTACACTTAATCTTTAGGTTGCATTTTGCATTGTACTTTACTGAGTCTACTAATTTGTAACCTGTAGAATCAAAAGATTTAAAATCCAAACAATTTACTCTGTCTAATTAGTAACTCGGCTTTTATTAAATCAAAGACATATAAAGGGAAGCTGTTTGTCTGGAAATTTTGAGTTTTGTCGGGAGTCTGGAGATCAAATAAAATATCAAATAGAATCCAGACGAATCCCAACTACATGGTAACCCTAGTAACAAGTGATGTAATTTAAGGCAAGAGATTTAATACTACTAATTAAATGTCTTTGAAATTGAGTAAAGAGCTCTATCTATAAACTTCCTTTGCTTCCACCACTATTACAGTTTTTTTTTATAGAATAAGGGTGACAAACGTGTAAGTGGATGCTGTGGCCCATAGATATCTAAATCTACTCTCGATTAAGAATAAAAATATCTCATTTCCAGTGAAAAGGTTTTCCGGTTACCTTTACTCACCATACGAATACTTAATAACGTTTACTCATGTGGTGCTGAGCTGTCGCTAACCTATAATTTAATAATTTGGGAACCTTCTAAAAGGACTAAATTGGTCGAATATATAACGACCATATTGGACACCCCACAAACAAATTCAACGAATATAAAAATAAAAGAAAACACATAGATATAGCCACAATCTTTCTTGCATTGTCCTTGAAAATGAAATTGAAATCGGTCTGGTGTTGAAGGAGCAAACAAGGGAATACGTGATTATTCATTTTTGATTGATTGATAATTTTACATAGGTGTGTGTCAGTCGCAGCTATCTACCTATCTTAGTTGTCTAGCTCGTGGTTCAGGCACAGAGGGACAGCAATACTTCGTTACTAACCTATTCTTTAAATTTCCTGCAGCCTAGGTAAAATTAGAAGTTAAACAATACAAATACCCTTTATTGTACACTAAGAAAACAAATAACATAACAAGAAACAAACAGAGAGAAAAACAAAAGAAGGCCTTATTGCTATACAGCAATTTCTTCTAGAAAGCCTAAATAGGAAATAAAAAAGTGGTAAGGTAATTAAAGGGTATTGTGCACTATAAATGATATTATAATCTAAAATATCCTATACTATTAAACGAGCAATTCTTGTATATATATATATATATATATATATATATATATATATATATATATATAATATAATCGGGATCTCGGAAACGGCTCCAACGATTTTCATAAAATTTAGTGTCCAGGGAGTTTCGGGGATAATAAATCGATCTAGCTAGGATTTATTTTTAGAAAATGTCTTTTTGTCCGTGTTTTAAGGCAATGAAAAACTGCTACAATATCGTTAGAATAAGAAGGTAAATTTTGACAGAATGTAATGATTATAAACAGCTTAATTGGTATAATGGGCGGTCACAGAATCGTAAAGCCACGGTTCGAGCCCAGACCGAGCGACCGACTTTTTTATTTTTTTTTTAAGTTCCTTTCTTTTTTGAGAAAATCTATTTTTTCGAACCCTTTTTTAGTATTTTTTAAAATACGAAAATTTAAATCAAAATAATTGCACTCATGATTTTTTATTCAAATAACCAGTTCCGTTTTTTCTGTTATGTCGCTAAGATCAAAAAATATTATTTATATTTCATCAGTATGTAATTTGTATCTAAATATAATTTCCAAAACACACGAATAAAAAAAATCGAGCGAAAAATACCGAGCAAAGCTCGGTCAACCGGGTACTGAACCATAAATTAACAAAGATGCCGAATTTACTCAATTGACAGACAAGAGACCACAAAGTGACAGGAAGAGATGAAAGGAGGAGGGAGGGATTTAGAAGCAAAAACAATGTTTCTTAACTTGGTTTTTAAAGGAGTCTATTGCTTAAGAACATTTTAAGGTTAATGGTAAGGAGTATCAAAGCTAGCTCAAGCTAGCAAAGTAGAGGAGTTTAGTAATAAGAATTGTAATATATCACGGAGAGAAACTGGATTAATAAGGAAAAACAAATACAAAAATATCTCGCAAATTGCTAGTTATACTTTCACTAGGAAACAAAATGATTTAACTTACGCAACCGAATGCCGAATCGTGAAAGATTATTGCACCGTAGCACAGTCACATGAGTAAAGAAACCGCTTACTCTCTGGCACAGTGTCATAAAGAATTGAAATTATTACTACGTGGCATTGAGTTACGGCGCTGAGAGGGGCAGGTTTAAAATTCGCACGCATCCAGAATTGGATCATCTAAAAGTAATTCTTCTAGGTCTGGATGTTTGTCCTTGTGCTATTTGTGTATGTAAACTGCCACCACGATACGTACAAAATACATAACGTCAAAAAAGGAAAAAATCCAAAAAATGATATATCGTATTTCTTTGTCATTCTTTTGCTAGATGTTGTAACTAGATTGTAGATTATTTTTTTTAAAATAGGGCTGACAAACAAGCACACAATTGACTTGATGGTAGATGGATGCTGTGGCTATAGACTTCTACATTTAACCTCGACTAAGCATCAAAATGCAGACGCGTTGTCACCTCTAAGGACTAAGATGAAATGCCTCGATTCCAGTAAAACGGGTCTCCGATTCTCTACACTCATCATTGGGAAGACAGCAGCATTAAGCGGCTATTTTACGCTGGTATTCTGTGAGAGCGTGGTCCTTCCCCGGTCGATGCGACCCATTCGTGCTAAAACCACAATATAGCTGCAGCGTGGCTCTACCACGTATAAGTGGTATACTTTTCGTGCAACAATTTAAAAAATGTTTGTTGTTTTATTGCTTGATCTTATTATAGTAATTTTATATAATTCTTGATGTTAGGGCTATAGAACTTTTTGGAATCGGACTATGATAGCATAACTTACGTAGAAACATTATTTAATCCGTGTGAGTTATCATATTGCACAACACTAGAGGAGCAAACCACATTACCGCGCGTCGAAAAAAGTGTAACCACTATCCAAACGCGACGACGTAGCTTTGAAACTAATAACAATTTTAAGTAAACATATATCTATCTCACTTACATACATACATAAACACTCACGCCTGTCACCCAGAGGGGTAGGCAGAGACTACGGACTTCCATTTGGCATGATCCTGACATACCTCTTTCGCCTCACTTATCTCCATATTTATCTCTTATCACGCAATTTCTCACCCTGTCATTCAGATTCAACCCTAGCATACTCCTTAAAGACCGCATTTCTACAGCTTTTTTTCTACTTTCTTGCTTCTTCTACCACACCCAGCTTTCACTACTATACATTAAAGAAGGGACTAACACAGCATTATGAATTACCATACTTGCCTTTTTTGACACATTCTGGTTCTTCATAATAGAGTGTAGTGCCCCATTCACTCTATTCCCTGCATTTACTCGTCGTTCTATATCCCTATCATATCTACCATTCCTCCTAAATACACATCCCAAATACACAAACTCATCCACTTGCTCAATTAACTCTCCTTCTATTCTTATTTCACATACCGTTTTGCTTTCTTCTCTTTCAAAAACCATCACTTTCGTCTTACGTGCGTTCACTTTCATTCCCCTTTCTTTTAATTCCCAGTTCATTAATGTAACCATCATTTGCAACTCAGCCGCCGATGACGCAAATATGACTTGATCATCGGCATACAAAAGGAATTTGACAGTAAACTCGCCCATTCTTAACCCACATTCTTCATCTTTCAAAGTTTGCAAACACCTGTCCATAAATAGGTTGAACAGCCAAGGTGAAGCTACACAGCCCTGTCTGACACCTTTTTGGATGCCAAACCAGTCCAAGTAGACCTCATTGATCCTGACACAAGCACTAGAGTCCCTATAAAGAGACCTTAATGCCTGTATCAAACCAGCGCTCAACCCATATGAGTTCAGTGTTTGTCATAACACATTCCTGTCCACTCTGTCATAAGCCTTTTCCAAGTCCATGAACGCACAAAAAACTTTCTGGTTTTTGGTCAAAAACTTCTCCGCAATCATGCACATGAAAAAAACTTGATCTGTGCACCCCATTCCCTTTCTAAAACCCGCTTGCACATCCCAAATTTTTCCATCAGTTTCTTTCATAACTCTTTCAATTAACACCTTAGCATACAGTTTATCCACAAAACTAAGCAAGCTGATACCACGGTAGTTTTTGCAGTCCTGTTGTGACCCTTTTTCTTTATATATTGATCCTATAACTGCTTTACACCAGTCATCCGGTACCCGTTTTAATTCCCAACATAAATTAAACAAGGTGTACAGCAGGCCTGCCACCACTCCCTCTCCAGCTCTTAGCATCTAGAGTGATACTTTATCATATCCAGCTGCCTTACCTGCTTTCATTCTTTTCATTATCCAAAGCCTTCGATTGTGTTCACCATGAAACATTAATCAGGAAACTTTAACACTACGATGTAAGAAATGATGCTCTTAAATTAATTATTTCATATTTAAGTGACAGAACACAAAAAGTTGTTATTAATAGTGTGAGTTCTTCCGGGTCGATTGTACAAATGGGCGTGCCTCAGGGCTCAATTCTCGGCCCCGTTCTGTTTCTTGTATATATTAATATAGTATATATAATATATATATGTATATATAATATAGTATTATTTGCTGATGATACTTCATTAATTTTCAAATTAAAACGACATTTATTAAATTACGACGAAGTAAATAATGCTATAGCTAAGTTAGTCAATTGCTTTAATGTTAATAATTTGCATTTGAATGGAACTAAAACTAAATGTATGAAATTCGTAACTCCTAATGTTAAAAATGTCACTACTAATGTAATTTTAAATGGGGAGGAACTGAGTCTTGTTAATACCACCATTTTTCTTGGAATCACACTGGACGCAAAGCTTCAATGGCTCCCCCATATATCAAAACTAGCTAGCAGACTTAGTTCTGCAGCATATGCTGTAAAAAGATTAGAACTCTTACCAGTGTTGAAACAGCTAGAATAGTTTAGTTATTTCCATAGCATTATGTCGTATGGTATTTTGCTATGGGAACACGCGACTGACACTGAAATTATATTTATTTTACAGAAGAGAGCCATTACAGAAATATATAATTTAAAACCAAAAGAGTCAGTGAGACAAAAATTTAAGGACATTAATATATTAACTCTGGCCTCTCAATACATTTATGAAAATGTAATGTACGTACACAAAAAAAAGTAGTTTTGCGAAAATAAGTGATATTCATTCTGTAAATACTAGGAGCAGACACAAGCTGGTAGTACCAGTTACTCGACTCCACCGAGTCAGAAATTCATCCTTGGGGCGATGTATACGCTTTTACAACAAAATCCCAGAAAATATACAAAATTTGTCATACACAAAGTTCAAAAATGTTATTAAACTAAGTTTGTATAAAAAGGGTTATTATAATATTAAGGAATTTATATATAATAGATAATAACCCCTGGGAAGGGTGATCGCTACCAAGCTATTTCTAATTTGTCTTGTGTAGTTGATTGTAAACATGATTGTAAGCTATTATTAAAAAAAATAGTCCCGCTGGGTTTCTTGCTGGTTCTTCCCAGGACAGAGGTTTTTTTTGCGAACTAGTGGTAAATTAAAAAAGTGACTTTTAATAAGTATTTTTATAATCTACATTGAATAAAAATTTTCTATTTCTATTTCTATTTCTATTGCTTTCATTATTTCATCTGCACTTATCTCCATACCCCTTTCCACTTCTTTCGGAATTTCTAGTTCATTTAATTCAGACGACTCTTCACTCATAAACACGCTTTCAAAGTATTCCTTCCATCTGTTTAAATTCGAAACTTCATCATTCAGAATACATCCATTCTCGTCTCTTATAGCATTCATTATAGGCTGTTTTGTTTTTCCAGAACATTTTTATGTTAGCATGGAAATTATCAGATACCCTTCTATCATTCTTATCCGTACTTTCTTTCTTTTTCCTTTCAACAACTTCTTTTACTCTCTTATTTAGACGTCTAAATTCTGCCTTTTTTCTTTCAATCTCATCATTCATACCAGAAGAATTACCAGCTTTGGTTGCTAGTAAATCTAACCATGCTTTCTTCTTTGATTCAACTTCCACCCGTATCTCATCATCCCACCACAACGTATTACTTTTCCTTTCATTTGTTCTCTTACTTACACCACATACTTCGGTGGCGGCATCCACCAAACCTTTCTTAATATTATCCCACACAGTATTCAAGTCTAAATCATTCATACACAACTCATTCAAACATCTAATATTTCCTCTCAGTCTACATTTATACTTCTCTTTCACATCTTCATCTTGTAACTTCTCTATTCTTATACGCTCTAACGCAGTGGTAGACACAGATGTCCGATGCCGCCAACGCTTGAAAAGACCATTAATTCAACATAAGACCAAGTAATGATCCGTCCCTACGTTGGACCCCCGGTAAACCTTTGTATCTACGACTGCGCTCCTCATTCTTTCATCCACAATCACGAAATCTATCATGCTTCTATCATCACCTCTTTCCCATGTATACATGTGAATCTTCTTATGACGAAAAAAAGTATTCGTCACAAAAAGATTCTTTTCCACACATACAGTGAGGAGGTCTTCACCATTCTCATTTATACTTTCATCACCAAACGTTCCCATCTTGTAAATTAAAATATTATTATGTTAGGAGACTTTAATGGAAGGGTATCCAACCCTTCCATTAAAGTATCCTAACATAATAATATTTTCATTTTCCTTACATTTTGTCAACACCATCCTTACCATGTCCCAAAACTGCTCTCGGATGTAAGTGTGCTTAGACATGTCTGGGGCGTACACCCCTTGCGAAAACAATATCGTCGCTAAGATTAGATAAAGATAGACACAAAAACACGCAATGGCGGGTTGGTGTGGCTTACTATATGAAATTTTACCCAAAATACGAAATAAAAATGAGTTTTTTTAAGCTGCAGTTAATTGTTTTTATATTAAAAAGTATATTTTATTTTAAAGACTTTATTACGTCCCTTAGAAAAAAAGAATTAATAGCTTATCAGATGAATGGAAGTAAACATAATGATGAAATAAAACGTATTTTTATGGTACTAATAAATCAAACAATATAAAATAGGTAATAAAATATAATTAATATAAAAGTTATATGAAATTATAAATAATATAAAATAATTAATATAAAATAGTTAATAAAATATATTTAATAGATAATTCATGAATAAACTAAAATAAGAATAATTAATTATTTTGTATGAAAGTTAAAACGTAGTTTTTTTATAATATCCAAAATATTTAAAATCAGAGGTAACAAATTAGCTTACTCCATTAATTAATATAGTCTCCCATTAAGGTGATACCTCGAAAATTTGGTTGTTTTTCTATTTAACATATTTTTTTAAGTTTTATAGATTACAAACCAAAATTTTGGTATATGATTTTTGACTATATGACTGAAAAAGAACCAAACGGAACTCGACTTTCGATTAAGAAACAGAAGGGAGGAATCGAGGCTTCTCTCGATCCGGCCTCCTGCAACGCCTACGTTGGGTTCGGGAACAACGTATGTGATCTCCGCAACGGAGTAACACACTAGGGCGATAACCTCGTTCCTTTTCAGCAAGTAGGTTCAGACGGGGATTACGGGTCTTCCGAAGTCGTCCCGGTCCCGACGCCTTAATTCTTCGATGTGGACTGTATAACTTAAGGGATCTTGGGAATGAAACAGCAATTATCTTCAAACCGTTCCGTGAGAGAGTAATCACTTTTCCCTATACTTTTCTTCTTGACTGCTGGTTTTTTACTTTTCCCGAAGGATTTTCTTGTTTTTCCGAACTATTACCCCGAACTATTTTCTTCCCCGAACTATTTTCCCGAACTATTTTCTTCCCCGAACTATTTTCTTCCCCGAACGAATTGCAATAAAACCCGTTCACTAAGCTACCCCCAGAGCTATACGCGAAAGTGAGCCGCGCCATTCGCGTGCCTGCGCAACTTAACAACATGAATTTGTACTATTACTCTCTCACGTTTCACTTAATTTCTTTATTCACATAAATCACACATAAACACAAGTTATCTATTTAGATAGCACAAAACAATATCTACACCATGATATACATTATTTTTCCGTATTACAAAAATCCTTTAATTTATAAAACAAAATATGCCTACTTTACTCACAAATCCAAAATCCAAACTTCTTAAATATTTAACACAGAAAGTTAAAACAATGTTTCCCACTTGAATTTATACATATGTTAACTAATACAATAGTTTAATTTACATTTTCTCTATTTATTTCACTATTTAAAACACTTTTAAATTTCTTATACAAAACTATCATTATTTCACTTATGCACAGGAATTTTCACATAAAATAACACAGAATTCACCTTTTTAGCACGTACAATCAACCTGAAATGTTTTACAAGTCATTTTTACATAAATTGCTGAAATTACAAACATTTTACATTTTTACATATTCGGCCTCCTAAGGGCGTGGCCAGCGTGCTTCCGTGAACTCACACTATTTGAACAACTAACTTTGCACGGCTCTCGACTATCAGAA
The DNA here is from genome assembly GCA_036936625.1 of Parnassius smintheus behrii. NCBI lineage: Eukaryota > Metazoa > Arthropoda > Insecta > Lepidoptera > Papilionidae > Parnassius > Parnassius smintheus. The sequence continues at coordinate 55,855,648 of JAUPFT010000001.1, forward strand.
AAATGAAAGTCTGAAATACACTTAATTTTAACAATATTAAATAAACGAGTGCTTCTACATAATTTTCAAACAGTAGGAAACTATTTCTGATAAGACTCTTATTCGTTATCATGCTTCTTATCAGATAACAATACAAGTGAATGTTTTCATTAATCAATCATAACAAATAGGCATTTGTTTTCGTACAAACATATCAAACTTATACACGACAATACTTATGCAATTAATTTCCGTTATTTCTGTTTATGCACAGAGTGATCATCTCGACCGGGGAACCAATCCGATCCCTAACTTCACTTTAATATTCCTTTGAATTTACATCATTGGAAAGACGATTTCAACCGGGGAACAAATCCGGTAACATAATTTATAACATAAAATTCCTTATGAATTTATTAAGCGATATTACTTAGGAAAACGAACAAACTAGTCTGGCCTGGGAGTCGAACCCAAGACCTTCTTAACATTAATTCGACATTTCTTTAAGATTTAACTAAGCATTTTCTTATCAGAACATTTAAATTGGACAATAAGTCTTTGAAAAGTTATTCGTCATCGGCTGACTTAATAAACTGAAACATTCTTATAGGCGCGTCGCCAACAATGACCTTAGATTGCATAAAAGGAAAACACGATAGATATCATGAAATTTTCTCGATAGAAAAAAATTGCAAAAGTAGGCTCTAAGTATTTACATTTTTCCATGACACCACAGTATTCTTATAAATAAGTTCATGGAATAATGTTTAAGGCATAGTAAATAATCATATCTAAGTTCTCATAAATCAGTTTTTTCATCTATAACGAAGTTTTGTTAAAATAAATAAAAATGTTGTTTGGCGTTTACTTAGTTTTATTTTCCCGAGCGCTTGCTCGGTATGGCTATCTCATAATTTGCGTACTATGAAGTCATTGCATCACTTTCGTTTTGACACTCCCGCAGTCGTCCGTTAGCTTCACCGACAAAGGAATAAGCCACGCCCCCAAAACTTCGATTCATTTTCGAGGTATCCTCTTAATGTAGCATAATCACAAATGCGGGAAAGTGGCAACATTGAACCTAAATGGCAATATTCGATAATTTTATTAAATTATTTGAGGTATTTTACGTTTATATGAAAACAAGAACTAAAAATTATGTGTTGAAAGTGATTCCGATTGATTTATTACGTTTTTCTGACCTTGAATAGCATTCTTTCACTACGCATTTATCCATTTTTGTCGCGGCTCAACTCTGTCGGCGTCACATTGAACAATGAACTCACGTTAGCTAGGCATATGGCTGTGGCCATATGTACACTGGCAACGCTTTGGCGCGGTTATTACTGATCTAGTGTTATATACATAAATCAATGATCCGTGGCATAACATTGCTTGTGGGTTGAGGTAACCCTTGTAACTGTTGAGTAATTGATCTATTCGTTTCTGATATAAAATAAGGACTGTATTAATTGTGATTATACAAAATTGTTTTCAGACAAAATGTTTTATTATTAAATGCATCTTTGCCTAAGATTTCAACTGAATTGTTACGAGTACTAATTAGCGAGTAACAATGTGTACCCAAGCCTTGGAAAATATATTTATCATGGTGAAAACTGATTAATCATTAAAATGAATAGATAAAACATCACAAACTATTTAACAATTGAATTGGAATTCAGCCATATAGTTTTAGAACCATACTAACATACATTTTATCGAGAGATCGTTACCTGCGCTTATTCTTTCCGTGTTAGGCAGAGGTGTTCGCCCCAGTTTGGTGGCCTATTGTTCCAGTGGAAAGAATTGATGTATCGGGTCGTTGAATCGAATGGTAAAATCAATTCGATTATAATAGACGGTGATGATGTTGCGTTATATTTTATTTCGAAGTAGGCACGCCAGCTTATTTTACGAGAGAGAAAACTTTACGTGAGATTTCTAACGGTTCACTCAAAGGGTGAAAGCTATTTTACTTATCCATTCTTTGAAAAAAAAAATATTTTCGAAACAACAATTTTTTCTTCTCTATTTGTTCTTTATATTTTAAAGTATCGATAAATCCATTAAATATATTTATCGTTCACCAGTACGTATTCAAACAAAAAGAAAAATGATGTATTTATTGAACTATCAATAGGCGTTCTTTCGTTCAATGTGGAAGAGCCATGCTGGGGCTATATTATTTTTCTAGTTCTAGCACAAATGGGTCAACTCGACCGGGAGTGAACCACGTTCTCACAGAATTCCAGCGTGAAATTCTAGCTTATCGCTGCTGTGTTTCGTGTGGTGAGTGCAAAGAAGCGGATACCCTTTTTACTGGACTTCCGTCTTAGTCCTCAGCGTCATTTTGTTTCTTAATTGAGGATAGATGTAGATGTCTACGAGCATCACAGCATCCACTTACCATCAGATGCGCCGTGTGCTTGTTTCATCCTTATTCTATAAAAAAGGCAGTCTTATCCCTCTGAAAGCGATTTCTTCCCGCCAACCTTCTAATACAAAAAACTGTGGTTAACCAAGAATGGCGATGAGTTCTTCTTTTTTTTTAAATATTTTGGTGGGAAATAAAGTGTTATCTATCTGTTTATCCATCTATCTATTTATAGTTAATCATCGATAAAATTTACTACCAAAATCTACTATTAAAAGGTTTCGGAATCTTATGCTGGGATGATTCCTCACTAACAATTACAAATTGTATAATTTGTAATACTATTTGTAATTGTAAGTCTGGTATAATATTCAATGATATAGATTTACCGTTATATTATAGTCCGTGACGTCACAGATCATTGATTTAAAATTTATGGTGAGAAATCGAAATACATTGCACTCAGATTATAACAGGCGTAACGAATGAAGTGAGCGTATGATGAGTATAGTTGACTATTTAGTGACCAATTTTAAATTGTATTACGAATTAATCAGGCGTTACTTTGCGGTAATCCATTACATTATAGACGTTTATTTTTAAAATTAATTTGCTTCTTTTTAAATGTAAAAAAATATTGTATGTGTTATCAAGGGTGTTGTGTCTTTCCTAGTGTAGTGAGTGTAATCTTAAGCTCATAGTAGACGTCGCCGGTTGTGACTGAGAAATATTACATTGCTAACGTAAAGAATACAAAATACAACTAATAATTCAGAAAGATAAATAATTTTTTACAGTTTTGTACGTGGTAGAGTAATGCTGCAGTTATATTAGTAGTATAATTGTAGCACGAATGGGTCGGCTCGACCGGATAACGGCCACGCTCTCACGGAATACCAGCGTGAAATGGTAGTTTGATGCTGCTGTGTTTCGTATGGTAAGCGTAGAGAACCGGAGACCCTTTATACTGGAAATGAGGCATTCCATTTTAGTCCTCACGGGTGATAACGCATCTGCATTTTGATTCGTAATCGAAGATAAATGTAGATGTCTATGGGCCACAGCAACCACTTACCATCAGGTGGACTGTGTGCTCGTTTGTCACCCCATCCTATAAAAAAAAACTTAACAATTGAACTTCCCTGCTATGTGATCTGCCAAATATTTCACCTCATGTAAAAGTCAATCAATTTTTTTTCATCTTTAATGTATTATACGAATCTATATATATATATATATATATATATATATATATATATATATATATATATATATATATATATATATATATATATATATATATATATATATATATATATATATATATATATGTATATATATAAGTATATATACAGGATGTTAGTGTAAACACCGTTGTCCTTGAAACCAGTGGTTTGTGGTTTGGTTTCACTTATAGAACGTGAATTCAATGAATTTTTAAAAAAAGCCGCTATTTTCTTTCATAAAATTAAAAAAAATTCTGTCCGACACCGTCCGTAAATTCATGGATACCCTATGCGCCCGAGTGACGTAATCATTGTGAAGATCACTGCCCACGCTAGCTACCTACACAACATTCAACATAAAAACACAATAGGTACACATAACCTGCGATGTAACTTTCCTTCATACTTTCATCCTGGCTAAGGACAGGCAAAAATTGAGGAATAAAAGAAAAATTGAGATTTTACTATAAAAATTGTTATTTTTCATTGAATTTACGTGTTTATTGCTGGATCAATTTCATAATATGTAAATGTAAAACAAAAAAAAAATTGTAAAATATCAGTGCCATTCCAGCTCATCCTCAAATGCACTCATGATGGATGGCGTAAATATGCGTGCGACATAAATTACAAGAAAAGATAATATTCAGATCGTCAGCAATTCGTCGCGAATATATGGTACGCTAACCGATGATGTGCTAAATCCCTATAAACAACAACGGTTGCCACGTTACCATAGATACGACACTTTGGTAGAGTAAAACCATCACTCTCGATCCAACCAGTATTTTATAGACGTAAAAAAGTAAAGTTACAGCCTATATACGTCCCACTGCTGGGCACAGGCCTCCCCTCATTTCTGATAGGGTTTTAGGGCAAGGAAGTGTCCACCGCGCTGCCCCAATGCGTGTTGGCGATCTTCACATGTCTTCGAAATATTTTTTTTTCTTATTCCTCAGACATGCAGGTTTCCTCACGATGTTTTTCTTCACCGCTGAGCACGTGGTAAATCAGCACTTAAAATTGAAATTAACAATTACATTGGTGCAGGTGGGGAGCGAACCCGGGTTACTCGCGTTCTGTTATATTTACAGCGAGCGTTAACCATCTGAGCTACCACGGCTCATAAAATAAAAGTAAACAGTATTTTATAGACGTGCCGACATATATATTATATAATTTGGCAAAAATGCTACGGCGGATAAATTGACGATTACGATCTGCCTAATACTAACTGCCGGACTACGACATGCCTAAAGAAAAGAAGATATAACAGAATGAAAATTAACCGCCGTGAAGATACTCTATAAATTATTCAAGTAGGTGTACATTATTTACTTGCCTTACTGTAACAAATTAGTAGACGTCCTCAATTTAACGCCGATAAGGTAATCGCAAACTACCCGCCGTTTCGTTGTTTGACCCAGTTTAATTTAAAAAGGCAGGTCGTGTGAGTTGCGTGTGCCGTCGTAAATAATGCAAAGAGCAAACACTCGTAAAGCCCTTTATAACATATGTTTTAAAAACAGGTTTTTGTAAATTCAGTTCATTTCATTCCAGTAAAGATTTTGTAGTTAATTTAAAATAAATTTTCGAATTTAGAATGTTTTTGTTTTTATTATTGCTAGTGCTCGTTGAAAATCTATTGGACCTTAGTCGGACCTTATTTTCTTATATAGGTAATACGGATACGTTCGATACGATAATTGATAACGTATGTTTTAAAAATATTGGTAGTATAGAGTCGAGTAATGTGTAGGGCTTCTGCGTGACAGTCATGTTCTAGCTATTTTATGGCCACAGCGCGAATAGATCAGCTCGACCAGGGCAGGACAGGATAGGAATTTCATCCTAGTCTTCAGGGGTGACAACACATCAATATTTTAATTTTTAATCGATAACCTCGATTAAAAATCAAAATGTAGATATGCGCTACGTATCTAAAGCTACAGTTTTACTTACCATCTGGTGAACTATGTGTTCGCCTGCCACACGTAGAATTTTTTGGTTGTTAACTTTTTATCGCCGCTCCCTGGGAGTATTTTACACCTGGCATAGACAGGATCTATCTAAGACCGTGCAGAAGTCCTAGGATAGTCAAAGTTTGAGGGTGTGGCGCTGTCGTCGCGCCGCAAGCGAAACACACTGAAGCCTACTATCAAAATTCCGAATCATAAACAGTATAATATATAGAACATCTTCAAACTATCACACGGAGTGTTCGCCGCTCCCCGGGCAGAACACCTTGCCCGGCGGGAGATCTCCCCTTTTCCTTCCACGGCCACAAGGGCAAGAATGTAAGAAAACTAATAACATCTACGTAGGCGGTCCCATAATGAATTGGCCTAACTATGAACCAATGAAGGAAATGAAACGAAACCAATTTTATTTTTCAATATAATCACCATGAATACTAACACACTTCTGACATCTGTGAATCAACATCTCTAAACCTTTATAAAAATTATCACATTTTTTTATCCTCAAAATGACTGAAGACGGCCGCCTGCAACTCTTCATCGCTTGAAAATTTTCTTCCTCTTAAGTCCCGCTTTAAATTTGGAAATAAATAATAGTCGGACGGGGCCATGTCTGGACTGTAAGGTGAATGTTGAACTTCTGTGAACCCGCATTGACGAACTGCACCCTTCGAAACACCAGCGGTATGAACAGGGGCGTTGTCATGGAGCAACAGGACAACTTTAGACAGCTTGCCTCTTCGTTTTTCCTTTATCTTGTCTCGTAATTTATATATTAAAGAAGCATAATATTCGCCGTTCACGACTGTATTACGTTCTTTAAAATCCATCATCAAACTGCCTTGAAAATCCCAAAATATTGTGCACATCAGTTTTTTAGTCGATTGTTGCACCTTTGCCTTTCTAGGGGGCTTTTCACCCTCATAACGCCATTCCATTGACTCGCGCTTGCTTTGTGGATCATAATACATGATCATAGTTTCATCACCAGTCACTAGCCGCTCGATCACAGTCTTTGGATTTTCGCCACAAAGATCCAAAAACTCCGAAGCGCAGCGCAATCTTTCTTGTCTCTGTACCGCTGAAAGAAGTTTCGGTACCCATCTTACACTCACTTTTTTCATGTGAAGATGTTCATGGATCGCGCGATGAACGGTACTCTTAGAGAGCCCAAGCCTTGCTGCAATTTTTCTAATCTTCAAACGCCGGTCACTCAGAACTTCCTCTTCGATAAGACCAATCGTTTCGGGAGTGAGCACTTCCACAGGTCGACCGTCGTGGCCAAAGTCTTCGACGGTTTTTCTCCCGAGGCGAAACTCTTTCACCCAATTTTTCACTGTGCTATAGGAGGGGGCAGACTCCTTATACACGCCATCCAATCGTTCTTTTATTTGGGCAGGGGATAAACCTTCTTTAAACAGAAACTTTACGACACTTCGATACTCAGTTTTCGACATTTTGAAAAAATACGCGACTCTCGTTATTCAAATGCCTGTTAAACTAAGACTAAGCATTTCATGTCGATGCATGTTTCTTATATTAAGTGCACGATAAACGTACTATTTAATGCAACACAACATGTAGCGACATGTCGCGTTGAACTATATCAGGCCAGTTCATTATGGGACCGCCTGGTAAATGTAGTTTTTTGTTATTCACAGACAAAATGATTACTGCCTACGCACTTAATAAGTGCTCGTAGATTACTGCTCTTGTACGCTACGTAAGTTTTAGAACGTGTATTTTTAAAGTTGCGTATTAATTTATTATAATGTATAAATATATATATATATATATATATATATATATATATATATATATATATATATATATATATATATATATATATATATATATATATATATATATATATATATATATATATATATATATATATATATATATATATATATATATATATATATATATATATATACTATTACTCTGAAAGCGGCAGTAGTAACTATCGTTACTACTGCCGCTTTCAGAGTAAGGTGTCACAAAGGAATTATTATTTGAAACAATATATTTGAACGACTCAGAACTCATAATAAGTCTTTCTTTTTGTGAAAAATATATGATACGGTAATGCGTATATATATAACGATATAAAATGATAACAATAATATATTAATATATAGATACAAATAATATGAATAAGTAAAAATGAACTTCTCCTTCACCAACCAGCGTTACCAGAAGATCGATCAAAAACGCAACTAAACTATCAGTAGTAGTTGGTGTAAAGTGTAAACACGTAAATTCAATGAAAAATAACATTTTTTCAGTAAACGTCGGGATAATAATAAAAATAAATTAAAGTAATTAAACGCGATAAAATCCGTAAATAATAGTTTTATTCAATGTGTAGTGTTCGCGTAAATTTAAGAAATCATTATGTATTCAACAGTTTCATTTTATTTTTTAATTATATTTTTAATTAAATACTTCGGATGAATAATAAAATTAATAATTTATGTTAATAGGTACTAGCGATTCGCGCCGGTGGTTTCGCAAAGATGAAATCTGAATCTTCACAACAGAGCCATCTACAAGGTTCAATTGTGAATCTAATCCATCAAAGGACCCACTGAACGCGCACAAAACATTTCATCAATCGTTCGAGCCGTTGTCGAGTTTTAGCGAGAGTAACGGAGAGCAATAGATTTTTATATAATATAGAGATTATATTCCTACAAAACCTATGATTAAATTTCACATCTAGAAGAACATAATTGATAAAATCAGGCGTTACTTTGCGAAAATTCATTATAATAAAGATATTAATATTTAATTCGCAACCATCCGCTTAATTAAATACAATGATGTGTCTTACCTGGATTGAAGAGCACCTCCCGCCCTCCTTCAATTGCGTGCACTAACCCCGTCACCACCAGTCACAGCACCACTACTCCCGGCACCACTACTCCCAACACCACTATTCCAGGAAAGACACACCATCGAAGATAATACGACACGTGTTTCGCCTCTACACGAGGCATCTCGGGAGGGCGGGAGGTGCTCCCCGATCAAGGTAAGACACATCATTGTATTTAATTTAGCGGATGGTTGTATTAATATCTTTATCTAGAAAAACATTTAAAAACATTGAAATCGGCAAGGGTTTTATTTTAATACATGCTATAGAAATATCATACATTTAATTTTTCAATTTATATTTTAAATGTAATGATATAACATGTTTTTAATGTAACGAATGTGATGACGTATGTATTTTTAATGAAATGTCAGTGCTACACGTTATAAATGTGTTTAAAAAAAGAAAAACTTACGTTTTTCTGGACCCTGCGCCAAAGTAAGCCCGAACAGAGCGAGTACACACAGTCCCCACCCTCCCATCGTGTAACGTCACACCAGCCCTTCAGCACAAACCTCCAAGCGCTCCTCACGGCTACGACAAAAATATAGAATTAAACATAATGCCTGTATGTAACTGTGTAGATAGTGATAAGATAATTTATCTCCTTACAGTGATTAATTAAGACTGATAGGAAAAATACTTTGCAGTCACGAGATGTGAGGCCGTGGTGGGGGCAGGAGTAGCTCCTACGTGCGTAACTTCAAGCCTATTATATTTTCAAGGCGGACGTTAACCTCTTTGGAAGCTTAATAAAATAAATTGTAAAAAAAATGTGTATTTGTCTTATTACACATTCAGTACCTGGTTGACCGAGCTTTGCTCGGTATTTTTCGCACGATTTTTTTTAATTCGTGTGTTTTGGAAATTATATTTAGATACAAATTACATACTGATGAAATATAAATAATATTTTTTGATCTTAGCGACATAACAGAAAAAACGGAACTGGTTATTTGAATGAAAAATCATGAGTGCAATTATTTTCATTTAAATTTTCGTGTTTTTAAAAAATACTAAAAAAAGGGCTCGAAAAAATAGATTTTCTCAAAAAAGAAAGGAACATGAAAAAAAGTTTAAAAAAAGTCGGTCGGTCAGTCTGGGCTCGAACCGGGGTTTTACGATTCTGTGACCGACCATTATACCAATTAAGCTATTTATAATCACCGACAATTCGTCAAAATTTACCTTCTTATTCTAACGATATTGTAGCAGTTTTTCATTGCCTAAAAACACGGACAAAAAGACATTTTCTAAAAATAAATCCTAGCTAGATCGATTTATTATCCCCGAAACTCCCTGGACACTAAATTTTATGAAAATCGTTGGAGCCGTTTCTGAGATCCCGATTATATGAAGTGATAATAATAATTAGATTATATTATATTTCGATTTTATTTCTAATAATAAAGTTTTATATTTGTACTACAATCACTGAGCGACCCTTAAGCATTCTAAAATGGCAACCAGTGAATGACTACGTCTAATTTGTCACTGGCAACACGCACTAGTTGGACACTCTTTTTACACGTGGTAGAGCCACGCTGCAGCTGTATTATGGTTGTAGCACACATTCGTGTAATGGGACGGCCCGACCGCGGAAGGACCACGCTCTCACAGAATAAAAGCGTAAAATAGCAGCTTAATACTGCTGTGTTTCGTATGGTGAGTGTAGAGATCCGAAGGCCCTTTTTTACTGGAAACGAGGCATTCCATCTGAATCCTCAGAGGTGACAACGATTCTGCGTTTTGATTCTTAATCAAGGATAAATGTAGATGTCTATGGGCATCAGCATCCACTTACTTTCAGGTGGACTGTTTGCTCGTTTATCACCCTTACTCTATAAACAAAAAACTCTTGTTTGCAAGTTTTAAGGTATCCGTGACGAGAAGATGTGTCGTAATCTTCCGAATACTTCCCAGCCGAGTTGGATCCGTCGATTAACCTCTCGGTCGAAGACGCGGACGTCACACCAGACCTCTGTCTTGTGCATGCGATCAATCGCTAGGGATCGCCATCTTACGATTATTGCAGAAAGAATTTAATTTTAGCCAACTTTAGGAATATTTAATTTACTGTTTCGGATAGTCGCACTTAATTATTTTACATATTTCTCATAGTTTTTTTATTGGAACATGTATTATTTTCTTGAATTAAGATATAAATGAGTATCATTTTTTTTTTTATAGGATAGGGTGACAAACGAGCGCACAGTCCACCTGATGGTAAGTGGTTGCTGTGGCCCATAGGCATCTACATTTATCCTCGATTACAAATCAAAATGCAGATGCGTTGTCACCCGTGAGGACTAAGATGGAATGCCTCTTTTCCAGTAAAAAGGGTCTCCGGTTCTCTACACTCACATATTTACATTCTTCACATATTTAATAATACTATAGACAATATTAAAAGTTAGACCGTAATCCAAAAACATATCTTATACAGGTTGTCCGGTAATTAATGGATAACCTAGCAGGTACTAGTTAGCCTCGGCCACTCAGAAAAAATAAATAAAAATATATCTGCAGCTGTCCGGAAAATGGTAATTTTTTTAAGAGTATGAATTTTGATACCTCCGTTCATATTATTGAGTACTACAGCTAATCTATAACCAATTGAATTACTCTGGAAACAACCATTTATGTTTGGCCTTGCCATCGCGCATTACAAAATATTTCTAGCTATAACTGTTTTTTTAAATACTTAAAAATATAAAATATGAATTTTCGATTTTCCAATAGCGAAGTTTGAATACCTATGGTACAAAAACCCTTTCGTGACCAGGGTGACCAATAGCTTAAAAAACATGCCTACTTCAGCAAATTCTAAAACGGTAATAAACTTAATTTTATATTATCAAATTACTGAGTTATTGCTATTCACATTCCGGAAGGATGATGAAAATTACAATAGCATATACACAATGAAGAACATAACAGACCCATAGGTAACTTAGGAAAGTTATATGATGTAATAAAAAAGATGTTAAATATCTGAAGTGCAGAGCGACAGAGAACCCGCGCAGAATTTGATTTTGTTTTTCTACTTTTATACTAGTAACATTCTAACGCTCGTCATCTACAGAAAACGGTGGTCTGTGTTTCCTTCTCTTCTCGGAGTGATCCGTACCGACAATAATCCGTTAGATTAAAAGTCCGAAACAAAGTCAAAAGTCTGCTACCCTAATTACTGAATCGATTGGTCGTGAAGTTGAAAAAAATCTAACGACCACCTCAGGCATAAAACAAAAGATACGGTTGATACCAAATCGGAATTTACATGAGGGTTATGCTCTAATGACTTTTGAGTAGGACTGCTATAAATGTTGTAACGATAACCGGGACATTTGGAATAGAAAAATAGGGTGCTCTGTACACTGTGGATAATTCAAACAATCGTTTCAAAGTAACGTCCACGATACTACTTTTTACACCCATTATTATTCTCGAGAAGAGTGGATGTAAAAAGTAGTATATGTAAGAGTGTTGTAGTAAGGAAGACTGTAGCGATATAATGTCTAGCTTTTTAAGAAGTTTACTGTTAAAATGAGTGCTACCTACTATTGTTATATAAATGTACGATACAAATATAATACAAAGTATAGCGCTAACACTAATGCACTATTTTTAAAACATGATACTACTACCAATAATTCAAACACTGAGCACTACTGACTTGTTGACTGGGACTTGGAGACAATGTTTAAAATAGAACATGTCCCGGTGTACGGAACGTATGGAAGCCCTAGTTTCACGTCGTTTCACACGGTAACCATTGTTGCGTCTCTATGTAGAGCTATGTTCGTGTAAAGCAGCCAGAGGTACGAGTAAGTTAAACGCAAAATGTTTATAGAAAGTTGTAAATAGACACTTGAAGTTCTATTTAAAACTAGCTGTTTCCCGCGGATTCCTCTGCGTGGAATTTGTTACGATTGGAATTTATTTGTGGGGAACCCAAATTCTTTTTCTAAAATAAAAGTAGCCTAAAATACTCCTTATAATATTAGATATCTGCCAGTGAATATGCCGTCAAAATCATTCCAGCTGTTTCTGAGATTAGCCAGAACAAACAGACAGCCAAAAAAATTTTAATTTGTTTTTTTTTGTTATAAGAAACGGACATACTTTCATCATCATATAGGTACATCTAGTAAAAAGCTGTTATTTTGACATTACAAAGATACACTTCAATTTTATTTATTTATACAATATGTAACGTAATTAACGCACACCCTCTGACACCCCAATTAGTAAATTATGTTATAATCATAATACATACACTGAATTTTTAGTTAAACATTTTTATGCACCGATTATTTATCAAATTAGTTATACTAATTCCGGAAGAATGTTGTGGTCACAGTACAAATCCAAGAACGCAAAGACTCTAACGTGCTTGAAATAAAGTTCATTTTTCTTTATTTTTATTGAATGACAGAATTACTAATAATACAAATAAAACTGCACTCTCAAAAGTCTTATTGCCTTAAGTTACGGTCTATTTCAGTTTGTTTTGACTGTACAGATTTAGTGTGACTGTAATTTACGTAGTTTTAATTATTTTTGAGATAAAAAATTACCTATATTAAAAATGATTAGGATAGGAATCGATTCAGTAAAGGATTCTGAGCAAACTACTTTCTCAAAGTGCGTTAATTATGTTACGTGTTGTATAGATATAAATAACATTACTTTTCAAGAAAATTGTGATGACAGTATTGTCACGGTCAATTTCAACTGCGCTAACAGCATGAGAATACCTTGGACATGTTTGCCCATTGTTGGGTGAATTTGTCGCAATCGTTACATTAGACGAACAAATTGGTGGTTGACCAATACAGACCTTTGGCGCTACTGCGATCGTATTTTTACACAAATTTTACTCCCTGTTGAGATTCGAACAATATATATATATATATATATATATATATATATATATATATATATATATATATATATATATATATATATATATATAATATAATATGTTGGCTGAGCGAAGTTGAGAAGCACATTTGTCCTCGCCATTGCTCGGGATCGCTCGCCACGTCTCGTGTTACTACTCACGACGGAATAGTGTCGGTTTTCTATATAAATCAAAGGCTCTCGCCTGCAATCGGCAAGTCATGTCCACATGTTAATCAGCCACGTCAGTATGTTCCCTCTTTCAAACTGACTGTAGCCTCCCTTTGCATCAATTTGCTTACGTTCAGGTTGGCTGAGGCTTGGACAACATGTATTGACTGTTTAAGACTGCCGATATAACTTCTCTAATCACTAGTCCATGGGGTGGAGGACGAACGCCTCTGTGAAGCCTCGTAGATTTAAACCGCCCTTCTACGACTGCCAAGTAACGAATGAGATATTGTAGTCACTCAATCACAAGAAAAACTAATTTAATTTCGTCTTCAATATAAACTAAAAAGGAATAGCAAGATAACTATCGTGTTCTCACGACTCAAGTAATTCCTATTGTTTAGCGCTTGTGCAATACATCAGCCGAGAAGTGACCTCCAAAAATAATAAAACACATTGAAAGTATTAACGACGTCTTAAGAGCCTCACGAGCGTTATAACATGTCCTATAACTCTATAGATATTAATTAAGGAATTATTTATGATATTATGCAGATAATTTAGACGATAACGTGTCCCCAACGTTATCGTACTATCAGAAACAGATAATAAATAGTGAATGACTTGTATAATAAGAAATAAACAACACTACGAGTAACCACAAATTTGTAAGAAATACTAACGGAACTGAGTGTTTCGACTCCATTTTACATCAGGGCAGGCACCGCCATTTTACCCAATCCTTCCGCAAATAACATTGTGCGCAATATTGTTTCCGAAGAATATAAACAGCTAGTATAATAGAAGGCATTCCATTTTGTCCTTAAAGGTAATGCTGCATCTGTAACCTTCTTGGGGCATTAGCCTTTTCCATAGACTGCTTATTGCCTTAAAGCCAATCTATGGAATATAATATCCTCCGTTGACACGTTCGGCCGGCCTGTTGGTAGCCGCAGTTATTATTTTCAGTTATCACCGTGAGTTTGCACCGACGCGATTTTCACAAAAAACATTTTTTAAACACTGTTTTCTGTCAATGTATGAAAAAGCGTTTGCATAATCAAAGAACATGTTGTAGTGAAATATGTTTGACAGTTTATTTTACATTACAATTCTAACTATATTATATCTTTATAACTACAGAAACAAAATGTTTGAAAATAAATTTGTAGAAATATTGTTATATTGAAAGATAAGTTTGAATATCTGTTGAAAATTTTACACAGTTTTTGTGAGTGCGAACGTCACCATCAACAAAACATGTTGTGTGATTTATTTTATGCGATTTGTTTCAAAACATTACGTGTTGGATGTTTCTCGGTGCAAACGTACTGTCAAATGAATGTTATGAGAAGATGCTGCTCTTTCAATTCCCTCCGTCGTCGTCTCTTACGATATCCACGGAACAATCTGCTGTTCTTGTTGACTGTTAGTGAGAGATCTTTTTTTTTTAAAGAGCTTAAAAATCTCATTAATAATTTTGCTACGAAGCCAGAATGATATAAATTATGTTGCTTGAAATCCTAACAAAGACGTTGGTATCACTTTTAGGGATTAGTCAAGTAAAAAAAATTTTAAAATTGTATTTTTTAAAATAATATTAACGATTTACTCAACAAGGAAGCGGTGGATACGGTTTTGAACACCTTACGCAATGAGGTACAAATGTTGCTTGGAATGGAACGGACAATAAATTATATGGCGAGCGATCGTGACCGTCGATAAGTGACGCTCGGCCGCATCATCACGCTCGCGTCAAAGGACACCGGCAGTGCTCATCACAAGATTCATCTTGTTATTTGTCATTCACTTACAGACGTTTTGTTTTGTTGGTTATATTTTTTTCTCTTCAAGCGACGGCTCCATCACCTAGTCGCTGAGCATTGAGGTGCGGCATTAAGAGACGCGGGTTCAATTCCCTCACGAAACAAGTATTTTTATTATCTACCAATAATAATTGTTTTCGATCTAGATGTTTGTTCTAGTGCAATTGCTTGTGTAAATGTTTTGCATAAATTCAAAGGGCATGTAAAAAGCATTCTTATGAAGAAAGGATATTATTATAAATTAGGCTTTTACGAATGCGTGGACACAATGAGCTTTCATAGACTTTTATTACTTATGTAAATATTTTATAAGGTTAAATTGTTACTGTTGGGAGAAAAAAAGACAATTAGTGAGTTTTTTGCCGCTTCTTCTTACAAGATTTGTTTAAATAATGGCGATAGCGTACCATTTGACTTTCAAAAAGCGCTATGTAAAAACTCAATTTTGAATGAAAATACTTGACTGATTTTGAATTTATATACCTAAAGTGCTTCCACGATAAAAGAAAAATTCTAGTGTGGGGGTAACGATAAAAAAAGGCAGAAAGTTAAATTTTCGAATTGTTTATGACGATCATGAGTTATGCAAAGGTGAAGAAGGCGAAGGGGAAGAAAATATAGCTGTAGTAGTATGTACCCCCCTATGAGGGAATCTATGGGAGAGGCATATGCTAAACCAGGGACATTCAAAGGCTTTAACATATAGATGGATGTATCTGAGAAAAATATTTTCGAAGACCTAATTCTTTTTTAAATAGAATAAGTGTGTCAAACGAGCACACAGTCCAGCTGATGGTAAGTGGATGCTGTGGCTCATAGACATCTACATTTATCCTTGATAAATAATCAATAAGCAGATGCGTTGTCACCCTGAGGATTAAGATAGAATGCCTCGTATCCAGTAAAAGTGTCTCCGGTTCTCTACACTCTCCTTACGAAACACAACAACATTAAGCTACTATTTTACGTTGGTATTAATTTTTTCATGACCGTCGATCGCGGTAATATCATTTCGTATATGACAGGTATATACAATAGCTTGTCCACCTACATGCAGCAGAAAATCTGCATGACAACATCTGGTACGTCGGTCTTTAAGCCGACTGCAAACCCTCTTTTGCAGTTTTATTTTCAGCAGTGGAGAATTGGTAATAGGGCCCGTAGTAGTGCCAGTTAATCGACACCACAGAGCCAGTCATTCATTCTTCGTGTAATGTATGCAACAAAACCCCAGAAAATATACAAAATTTGTCGATTGCCAGTTAAAAATAATTATTGAACAAAAATATATTATATAAAGGGTTTTTATAATAAAGAATTTATGGATGATATTAACCCCTGGAAATAAGGTGGTCGCTACCAAGCTATTTCAATAGTATGATTTAATAAGTTAATTTTTTCGAACTAAAATTTATTTTAAGTGGTAGAGTCACGCCACAGCTTTCTTATAGTTGTAGCATTGGGTCGCCTCGACCGGGGCAGGATCGCGGTCTTACAGAATACCAGCAAAATAGCGGTGTATTGCTGCTGTGTTTCATATGTTGTGTAGTGACCGGTGAACCTTTAACCTAAACCTAAAAACTGGAATCACGGCATTCCATCTTAGTCCTCAGGGGTGACAACGTATTTGCATTTTGATCCTTAGTTGAAAGTAAATATGGATGTCTATGGGCCACAGCATTCACTTACCATCAGGTGGACTGTGTGCTCGTTTGTCACCAATTGCCATTAAAAAAATTGTGTAACATATCACATGATCGGGAATAGTTGTTTTTTTAAATGTACGGTCGGGTTTATTGCTGATTCTTCCCAGGACAAAAGTATTTTTATAACCGGTGGTAAATTAAACATGAGAAAGAATTTTAATAAGTATTATGTACGAAAATATTGAATAAAAATAATCTATTTCTATGCGTTTGTTCACTAAGACACGCAGGAAGTCGATTGATTCATTCCTTGGACTTGTAATATGATGATTATGATGATGATGCGCTTGTTTATCACCTTTACTTGTAGAAAAAACATTTAATTATCTATACATTTATATAAGACATTTTAATTTAAGTTTTTTTTTTTATTTAAGTTGATGACGAATTTACCGTTGCACTCCACAAATCAAATCGCAGTCTCGGTCAGATTTCGCACGGTCACTCCAGTGCATACATCACTGGCCGTGCATAAAACCGGACGTCTTGTTAGGGTTGCCAAAAATAAAACTTGCGATAACTTTCAAAAATCGTAAAAGCTAATTGCCGCCAAATAGCAGTGCTTGATGTGTTCCGGTCTGAGGCAATCCAACTTAGTCCTCAGGGCTGTCAACGCAGCTGTAGACTTCTTTGTTTGAAGTTGCGTATGGATTGCAGTAGCCACTTAGGTGGACTGTAAATTTATTTGTGACTAAAGTTTTATAAAAAAATAGATTGGCTTGTACGCGTTTTATAAATACGTCACGGATATAATAACGTCTCATGAATTGATCATAAAATAGTAAAAGAAAAGGTTCAGTCTATTTTATTTCTGAAATACTTAAAGAGCAATTTATCTGTTGCGCTGTTCCAGTCTTCCAGTGCGTGTTTAATGTGTTTCATAGGTTTCCTATGCGCCTTTATCCTCAGAAATGCAGGCTTTTTTACGTCGTTTTCCTTCACCACTAAGAACGTAATAAATCAGCACTTTAACTATTAACAAGCTACAATGAATATCAGCTAAGCATAGGTGCTTTAATGAAATTATTAAAGACAATTTTTAAAAGCTTGAATACCAGGTTGATGGTGGTGAAAGAACAAGACGACTTCTCTTTTGCCTGCATAACGAAGTAGCAATTAAAAAAAAATAATTCAAGGACATGCAAAACTCGTCTGGCGGATTTTTCCTTGCTCTAAATCCACTCATAGAAAAGTCGTCTATGCCTGTGGGACAAATGTAATTTTACTTTTTGCGACGCAAGCTTATACACCGTAGTGAACTCATAAATCAATTCAGTTCATTTTTAGTTCATTGACACAAAAAAGCGCTGGACCATTGATATTTTACAAGCTTGACCAGATTGCTGCCTATATTACTATATTTTCATGTTCCGTTAAAACGTTTTTGCGAATTTCAACTAGTACTCTTAAAGAACAAATATTATTATGCAAATATTATAAAACTATATAAAAATCATATTACCGTCGCACCGTAATAGTGCAAGCTTTCCTTTTTATACAAACGGCAAAAATGCTTCTTTTTTATATAGGATAAGCGTGACAAATGAGCACACAGTTCACTTGATAGTAAGTGGTTGCTGCGACCAAAGACATCTACAACAATCCTCGATCACGAATCAAAATGCAGATGCGTTATACCCGTGAGGACTAAGATGGAATGCCTCTTTTCCAGTTAAAAAGGTTTCCGGTTCTCTACACCCACCATACGAAACAGTAGCGTTAAGCTACTGTTTAACGCTGATATTCTGTGAGAGCGTGGTCCTTCCCCGGTTGAGCCGATCCATTTGTGCTACGACTATAGCTATACTACTAATATAGCTGAAGCATAGCTCAACCACGTCTAACTCAAGCATTTACTGGAACGGGAATACCAATATACACCACACACCATACATTTTTTTTATTAGAATTTCATTACTCCGGTTAGACTTTCATATATTTTTTATCTGTAATAAATAACATTAAAAAGTTTTACCATTTGTGTAAGTCAAAAAATTGTCTGTTTTCTTAAAATAACGTTTATATATTAAAATATATATATATATATATATATATATATATATATATATATATATATATATATATATATATATATATATATATATATATAACTATAATTGTAAAGGGCAATTTATTTTTTTAGGAAAAATATACAAAAATAGTGTTTTATGTCCATTTTGATTGCCACCTTGTTCGTCAAACTATTGTAATTTAACCTGGTAAACATTAAAGATTATCTTATCTCGAAGGTTAGATAGATAGTTCCCATAATATTACACAGTTTCAAGATCTAGACTTTTTGCAGAATACGGCAAACAAAATTCCAATTTATTAAGTCGAAAAGTCAGGATGGATTCAATCCATTTCCGCTAGTCATTCCACAACACGTTACAGTGCAAAAACATTTCTTAGAACAGTGATCAAAGATCTCCAACAGATTAAACGCGTGAAAAGCTATTCTTTATCTCGATTTTTAAAACAATAAAATTGTTATATTATAATTGGCAGTAGGTCTAGTATAATTGTTTACGCAACACTTTTGTAGATACGTTATCAAGAAGAACTAGAAATGTTAACAGAAAGATAGAAAAGATTTACGAACACTTATTTGATATCATATCCAGCTGTACGTGCGTAGTAATTTCTTATCTAATACTTTAATTTCCCTGAATGATATACTTCGTAACGAGGATGTCCGCAAAGAACCAGAGCAACCGACATAGCATAACGGATAACTAAGCTAATAATAAGATAATGGGTGGGCTAATTGCTCTAAGAAACGGATGGGGCAGAAAGGTTCTCGAATGGATTTTTTTCACGTGGTAGAGTCACGCTACAGCTATAGGTATTATACGTTTATGTCGGCTTAAACGGAGAAAGACTACGTTTTAACAGAATACCAGCGTAAAATAGCAGATTAAAGGTCCTGTGTTTCGTATGGTGAGTGTAGAGAACCGGAGACCTGTTTTACTGGACTCGAGGCATTCCATCTTAGTCCTTAGGGGTGACAACCCATTTGCATTTTGATTCTTAATCGAGGTTAAATGTAGATGTCTATGGGCCACAGCATCCAATTACCATCAGGTAGACTGTGTGCTCGTTTGTCACCTAATTCTATAAAAAAAGGATAGATGTAGATGTCTATGGGCCACAACATCGACTTACCATTAGTTAGATTAGATGGACTCTGTGATAGTTTGTCACCTTTATTCTATTAAGAAAAAAACCTCCTACCGTTAAAACGAAATGGAGAGACGACCTGGTAAGAGATGGAGGAAGTCGATGTACGCAGGGGGCTCAGGACCGTTCTTTGTGGCATTCTTAGGAGGGTAGACCTTGGCAATAAAGCAGTCCCAACATCCAGTAAGGTCAGTCTTCGTTGATCAGGTTTTAAAAAAAATTTATTCCCCTCTGAAATCTTATTTACACTCGTCACAATTTTTCTTCGTATTAAAATTATAATTTTTGAAGTGAAACTTCTTTATCGACATACTAGAGAATTTTAGTACGGTATTTAACAAAACGTCACGTTTTCTCGTATCGTTTCACCGTCGGAGATGCATGAGTTACTAATGTAAAACAAAAAATAAAAGAAGAATGATATGTCGTAAAGAATTTTCGTACGTGGGTACACGTTTATAAGCACATATTTTTTTATTTTACATTAAAGTTCATTGCAAGCCCATGGCATCTTCCGCTAGAGAGGATATGCCATAATTGCCCGATTTGCAGCCGGGTTGACGATCTCAGTACCAGACGTCTCTCATCATCATCATCATCATTACAGCCCTTCACAAGTCCACTGCTGAACATAGGCCTCCCCCAAGAAAAGTCACAAAGACATCTCTCATCTCTGACGATATATTTTGTACTAGATAGCGCAGACTATAAAAAATTTGTCGGACTGACCGTGCGCTTCTTAACTTCGCCGGGTGCAACCGCACGCACGTCAGAAAGTTTTGCTAGAACGTCGAAAAGGTCTTAGTATGCATTGCTTAAAAAATTACTACTTCCATTCCAGCCGATAGTTATGAAATTTAATCAGCGATTGTAAAAAAGAACGGCTTTTTAATTCAGTCACTATAATGAATGAATGAAAATTTTCATTCATCATTCAAATCATTGTATTGAATGAATGAGAAAGCAGTAAAAACTCCACTGCTGTCACAAGCCTCCATGTTTGTTCAGCAGTGGACATAGTGAATTGCAGTATGATTGCGGGCGTAGAAAACACTATCCCATATCATCCCTTGGGTGTCGCAAGAGGTGATAGAGGGAAATGAATAAGAGATGAGCTGCAGCATCTTTCTGATAACTCATAATATTAAAATACTGTGGCAACTATGGCATACATCTCATCCATGAGGAATTTCTTTTAAAAAGTAAATAAATGATAAAAATATTAAATAGCAGCCCTAAAATCTCACAAACAAGCAGAGAGTCATTGAAAACAATTCGCCATTGTTGGTACTTAGCGAGCGTGACGTGTCGTATGGTGATCTCCTCATTACACCTTTAAAACAAGACAAAACAATTCGACCGCAGCGTTTTCTTTGCGTCCCTTTCATTTGCCACTGATCTCGCTTGTTTTTGAAGGTGAAGCTTTAATGGAGTTATTTATGATTCATTTAAAACTGTTTAAAAATATTATACGACCCGTACATAAATTATGTAACTCTTGCTGTCTTTTTCTCGGTCTTTTTATAGCATAAGGGTGACAAACGAGCGCACAGTCCACCTGATGGTGGAAGTGGTTGCAGTGCCTCATAAACATCCATATTTATTCTCAATTAAGAATCATAATGTAGATGCGTTGTCACCCCTGAAGACTAAGATGGAACGTCTCGTTTCCATTAAAATGGGTCTCCGGTTCTCTACATTCACCATACAAAACACAGCAGCATTTACTATTTTACGGTCGTGCCGACCCGTTCGTGCTACAACTATACTACTAATAAAGCTGCAGCATGGCTCTACCACGTAAAAATCATCTCTTTGGAATATCGAAATAACTGCCTTATATTGAACTGAGGGTTTATTTACATTAATAATCATATTTAATATTTTAAGAATATTTGAACCGATTGTGATGACACTTTCCGAATGGATAGGGAGCAACGCCAGGAGTGATCAAAGGTATTGTGGATATTTTTTTGAAAAAAAATAATCTCAAATCTAAATAACGCCACAATAATGTATACTGCCTAGATTCATCTAGCCGGGGCCAGTCACTAGTATGTAATACATAAAAAAGTCAGAAAAGTCAGGAATGTGTTCCGACAACGTATCAGCAAAGTCGGGAAGGTTCCCGATTTTGTGTTAAAATAACGGTTTTAAAAAGGCTGCATTGATTTGAGGTTTGTTCAAAACGAATGTTTTCAATGCGAAATTAGCTGTTTGAAAGCAGTAGAAACATCGAAGGTAGTTCACGTTTAAGAAGATTGGCCGTAGAGCTAGGAGAAGATAAGCTCCTTAGATTAAACGTAAAATATATAATCATTAAAGAAAAGTGCCACAAAAATCTAACGGTTTCTGGATTTACAGCTTATTAAAAGTCAGCTGAACATAGGCCTGCTAAGTCGGTTGCCTCATTTGCCACATTTGCCACGCTTGACAGGCGGGTTGGCTGACACAGTTTGTTTTTTGTTTTTATTAGGAAGACGCCGCTGCCTATCTCCTGTCTTGGTGATATTCTTACACCGCCACTACATAGTGGCAAATGACTGTATAAACTCACATCGTTTCCAGACTGACCAGAAAATGTCAAGACCAGCGACATGGGGGGGGGGAGGGCAGTTGCACGTCTGGTACTGACGATCGTCAGTGACAAGTGTGTTAATTATTGTTTAGATGTGTGGTGTGTGTGTGGGGGGGGGGGAACGTAAGATCTCCCTCTGCGCTAAGTGTTAGGAGTTATACAGAGCTTCCGATCTGGTTTCGATGATGTTGGTGCTGCTAGCCTATGCGGCTTTTACGGGCTCATAGGACTCGGAGCCCGCAACCTGAAAGGCCGCGGGCTATAAAAAAGTGATTCTGCATCGTTACTTGCGTAACGATGACTCCTAAGACAGTGTACAGTCCACGTGCGTGAGTTATCTAACGGCCATCCGAACAGGGGGGTAACGGGCCTCCGGGCTCTGACAGTTAACTCTTATCATTCGATGCTCACCGCCCAGGAAGCAGGAACTCGAGTGTACGGTGTGTACGGATATAGAGCTTGTACTTTTTATACGTACTGTAGTCGTTCGCAAATTTCTATAGCGTGATTCAGGTTAGCATATAGCTAACGAATGCTAATAAAACTAAGGTTCTGGTATTTGAAAAGGACGAAGAGAGAACGAAATGTGAAATATGGGTAAATCAGGAATGTCTAGAACAGGTAAATGATATTGTATACTTGGGGAGTGCTTTCAGCCGGGATGGAAGATGTGATTTAGATGTGGATAGGCGTGTCGCTGCCGGAAACAAAGTCAATGGTGCCCTGAATGCATTAATAAAAAGGCAAGGCGTGGTGAAGAGTGCACGCCTTGCAATACATAACGCAGTGTTGATACCGACTTTGTTATATGGCAGCGAAACCTGGGTATGCCAGAAGAAGCATAAAAGCAAGTTGAATGCAGTGGAGATGCGATCTCTTCGTAAAATGTGTGGCGTTACCATAGCCGACCGAAAGCGAAACGAAGAGATTCGCAATATGGCAGGATTGAAAGATGACCTTATCACAAAAATTGATAGGGGCGTACTCCAATGGTTTGGACACGTTGAACGAATGAGTGAAGACCGAATGGTGAAGAAAATATATAGAGCGAAAGTAAATATTAAAAGGTGTCGAGGTAGACCGAGACTAACTTTCGAAGACCATGTGAGCAAATTGCTCGAAGAGGGGAGGGTCAAGAGTACTCGGATACCTAGACGTGCATGTATGAAGAAGTTAATGAACCTGAAAGAAGCGAAAGAGGTATGTAAGGATCGTGACACTTGGCGATCTGTTCTCTCTGGCTACCCCGTTAGGGATTGTGCGTGACGATAAGTAAGTAAGTAAGTAAGTGATTCAGGTTCCTGTTGTTGCTCGATCTGTTTACTCTTCAAACAGGTAAAATTCACCAATTTAATGGTTTCACGGTACTTACATTAATAACCGTGATAGCTCAGTTGCTAAAAGCGCCAGCCGAAAATATTTCCGTTCCCGCCGGTAACGATGAACTTGTTTATTGCAATTTTAAACGCCGATTTACCACGTGATCCATAACTATTTCAGAAACGGCTTTAGCCAGCTGTGGGGCGTATTCGACAGGCTACGTAGAGATTTTTGGGAAAAAAGTTTGTTGTTGCTGGCCAGTTATAATTTATTTTTAAAATACGAATATTTACAACTAAGTACTCTTTCAGAGTGGAGGCGGGCGCGGGTGCGAGCGCGGGCGCGTGTAAATCAAAATGTATGTAGACGCCAGTTGCATTCAGAGTGCTCCCGCGAGCCGAGCGTCTGGATGAGGCGGGTGCGGGCGCACTCGGCGCGGGTGTTTCCAATGGCTGGGTCCGCTCACATCGTTCACAGTGATCTAGCGTCTGTTATGTGACTACGCTTGTGGTTCTAAACCATTTTGATTCACCCGCCGAAGCGTCGTCAATCATCATGGATATCAATACGGAAGAATTTATATCTGCAGTACAACATCGCACTGCTATTTGGCAGAGCAAACATCTGTAACATTTAAATAGGGTGGCCATAAATAAATAAATTATGGGAAGAAATAAATTGGTGTCAATCTTGACTAAACATGGATCTCGGAGATCTTATTTAATATGTAGTCAAAAGTGTCTATTGACATTCTCGTGTATTCAAAGAATTTATCGGGATACGTCCTTAAATCAGCGTATAATACATAAAATTCTCCAAACTCTTCTCTTCTTTATTTAAATCGTGTGTGCCAAACTTCTATATTGCAATTTCCATTTCAAGTATGAATTTTCCATTAATAAAAGCAAATCTTCATCCATGTCTTCTAAATACGTAGCAAAGTTTGAGAACGACCAAACACATTTGCAATGACACTCGTAGCTCGTCCGGCACTCTGAATATGCAGACGCCAAGACCCGAGCGCCCGCGTCCGCCCCCGCACTCGCTAGTGCAGTCTGATTGGGCGCTAAGGATACTGAGTGTTAGAATTTTAAATTTCTCTTCACATTTTCATTAAAATATCGTGAGGAATAAAAATATTTTGACGACATGTGAAGATTTATTGCTCCATAACCTGTCAGAAATGCAGCGATGAATGCGTCCTGCAGTGAGACTACTTTACTCTACTTGCCTCAATGATTGTGAGATCTTTGATATAATGTATTTCCATAAAGTAAGTCACGATTCTACGATTGACAAAATCGAGTTCTTAATTCTGTATCAATCGAAATTGATCCGAACTCAAGGTAATTCGTAAAAATAGTAAATAAATTATAATAATAAGTAAATTATTATAATAATACCAAAAAATTATAAGAATAAACTTCGATTGAGCCGATGCGTTAGGATCGATCGCTTGGTTCGGGTGTAAAGTGAATTCGAATTGTTAACAAAATTATTATATCAATTAACATAAGATCTTGTATCTCCATAAAGCGGGCGAGCGTGATTCTTCTGCTTAATAAAACTTCTTGAACTATTATTCATTCCGTGGTAAATCACAAATTAATTATTTTCTTACATCACCGCGGACGTCTATTTTCCGTTTAATTTATATGCTGATCATAATCGATAATAGTTTTTGATTCGATCTTACGCACACTAAAACAAAGTCCATGTGCAATTTATATACACTACAAGTAAGACCTATCCGCCGCAGTGAGATAAAAATACTATACTTCAAAAATTTCTTTTGACACCGAATCGAAATGAGTAGGACTAAACCGTGAAGTGGTATTGTAAGAAGATCTGCTGCGCCATATCATCACGTGGGTGTCGTAAGAGACGTTAGAGAGAAACCGAAACACGAGATGGATCTTACGAGGCACTCCATCATAGTCTTCAAGGGTGACAACGCATCTGCATTCTGATTCTTTATTGAGGATCGATGTAGATATCTACGGGTCACAGTATCGACTTACCGTGAGATGGACTGTGTGTTCGTTTGTCACCCTTATTCTAAAAAAAAAAAAAATTGGTTGCCTGTAAAGTCGGTATACGGGCGAAAGTTTTACGTGACAACGACTTTGAGTGGTAAAATAATTTTAATGTGAATATTCATTCGTATAGTAGGAAGAAGGATGAAATAACACTTTTTATGTCTGTCTCTCTCGCTCTTAGGCGGGCTAACCATGCCCGAGTGGAAGGGACTCGTGCCTCTCACTCGCTCTCATTGTGAGCGCATAACGTGAGCGGAGCGTAACGCAGTTTCTTGAAGTGCCACCCGGCAAACCAATTTATAAGACGTTGTCACGTCAAAAACAAGGGCAGCAAATTCTTCAAGATAACAAGTTAGTTGCGGTTGCCAACCCGCTTGCCAAGCGTGGCAACTATGGCAAATATCCCCTCTATGAAGCAATATATGGGGGAGGACTATGTTCGACAGTGAACATTTGATAGACTGTAAACAATAAATTAACAAAAAAACGAAATGAAGATTATCTTACGCTGTTCACACACGGTCCATCAATTGTTATTTAATGTTTTTATTCTACCACAACAAGCGTTATGCTTATTTTACAAACGTTACGTAATAGAATGACTGCGTGTTCAGCAAACCTTTCTACATCTCAGTTTACAACCGCATTGAATAACAGGTACGAAGATATAGATGTCAGCAAGTTTCTCAATGTAGCAAAGTTCTCTACGAAGTGACTTAAATGGGAAAGAACTGGCGTTTTTATAATACAATACTAAAATGTTTTAATCCTTTTTTCTTTACATTTTTAACGTGATACGTCGCAAACATTATGCAATACGAAAACGTCGTCGTCTCGAATGAGCAAGGACCACAATCTCTGTATTTAATTATAATTATCTATAGCTTATCAAAAGTTTACCGTTGAACATAGACCTCCTCCATATTGCTTGGAGTAACCAGTGCTTAACAGAGGAGATATTTGTAATAGTTTTTTTTATAGCTGAGGAGGCAAAACGAGCATGCGGTTCACCTGATGGAAAGTGACTACTGCGGCCCATGAACAACCGCAACACCAGGGGAATTGCAGATGCGTTGCCAGCCTTTTAAAAA
Source organism: Parnassius smintheus behrii (assembly GCA_036936625.1). Lineage (NCBI taxonomy): Eukaryota > Metazoa > Arthropoda > Insecta > Lepidoptera > Papilionidae > Parnassius > Parnassius smintheus. Next base: position 55,882,903 of record JAUPFT010000001.1, read on the forward strand.
GGAGTAGGTTCTTTTATTGAAGCTCCCTAAGTCGTATCGGTCCGGAAAAATCGCTGGTGGTAGTACTTCCACAAGGAAGTTGTGCGAGGTAGAAAACTTCTTTTAAATCGCACAATGGTGGACTGCCAGTCATCCAATCAGCAAGTTTTTTCGCGATGTGCGACGGTGTAATTGTGCGGCTGGAATTAGTCCGAACAAATCCTCAGAGCACTCCCCGTGGTAAATGCAATAAAATATGCAAAGATATGCAACATCTCTTCGCAGTGCCAGTGAGTCAAGCTGATCGGAAAGAGCTCGGTCGTAGATGATTCGAACGGCTCTGCACTGGATGCGATCAATTAGAAGGAGCTGGCACTGGGGCCCCAGCCCAGAGATGGGAACAGTATTCCATGTGCCGCCTAACCTGCGCCTTGTAAAGTTGGCGAATGCAGTTTTTTTAATATTTTAAGTTATCAAAAAGATCCTGATCTTTTTATGTTACAGTTTCCCGCACAGATATTCCACGCATTAGAATCTAACGGTTTGCTTCTTCTTTTGTAATGCATACATCAAAGGAGTGGAATGATTTGCTGGCTTCTGTCTTGTCGTCCGAATACAATCTGGACGTCTTCAGCAAGAGTGCATATGTGTTACGCTAAGACAGTACGATTTGCCATTTAGAGATTCATCAACATTACCAAGAGATGGGGTTGTGGTTAAACACTGGCTTATGTTAAGCAAAAAAAAAAATTACCAGCGTAAAATAGTGGCATGTGGCTGTTTTGTTTCGTATGGTGGTAACGAGAACCGGAAACCAGTATTTTACTGGTAACGAGGCATTGGTCCTTAATGGTGAGAGCGCATCTGCGTTTTGATTTCTAAATGATAATGGATGTAGGTTTTATATGTCACTGCATTCATTTACTATTAAGTTTGTCACGTTCACTTGTATAAAAAACATGTTGATCAATATGTCAATGTTAATCGATTATTAAATTATTCGTTATTGTACACCTGATTCCGAAATAGAATGAAGAACTTCATCTCAGTTCTCAGGGGCGACAACGTAACGTAGGTTATTTTTTTTGTTTGAAGTTGCAAGTGGCCAGTTGCTATTTATCATGTGACTGGTGGAAGAATTTTAGACAGAAAAGGTCAGGCTGAGATACGGCTGGAATCAAAAGTTAAAACATATTGGGTGCGTTTGGCAGAAAAAAGCGCTAGCAAGCGCTTGTAAGCAAAATGGCGATCGTAAGCGGTAAGTGCTGTCAAATCGTAAGTAGCTATTTTCTTCCAGGACACGATGTTAGTTTTAACCGGGGAACGTAACCTAATTTAAATATATGTTTGTAAAGTATTCATATTAAAAACTTACCAATCATGAATTTTTAATAACATGTATATGTTTATTCATGTCATTATATTATTTAAAACTAATATTGCACAAAATAACTTATAAACTCTACTTCAAAACAAACAAATTAAATAAGCAAAATGGCGGATTGTGTCAGCGCTACCGGAATAGCAATCGTGTCCTGGCCGAAAACTATTTCAGCGCTTATAAGCGCTTGCTAGCGCTTTTTTCTGCCAAACGCACCCATTGGCTTCGTCTGGCATTCGAATTTCAAATCTCTAACACGCAATATAACCTGCTAGTGACATTTTATTATCAGTGACCGTTACTACGCCAACTCACAATTTGCTCGCCCCTGTTTCAAGACCGTCTCGAATGCGTCTGGTAACTGATTTGCACGGTTTCACCGTCAAAAAAATTACCAAAAACTTTCTAAAATTCACGCTCCTGCTTCTGGCGCGCATCGAAATGCGACATTCGCGTGAGAGCGGTCTTGCCGCGAATTTTCTACGCACTTTTTGCTCTACCTCTAGCTAAAGTCAAACTGAATTTAGAACTCTATGTAGTAAATTACGTTCACCCACATACTATAACTGGTTTGAAATAACAATGTGGTCAAAGACATAATATTGATACAAACTAGGATACTTTTCAATAACCCATTGAAATAAAATATTGCTGGTGAAATATAATAAGAATTTTTGACTTAGTTTAAAGTTTCTATTTTATAATTCATATTTTCAAGTGTGCTAATTCACATGACCTAAACAAAAACACAATAAACATGGCCGTCCTCAAGGTCGCTAGCAAAGTAAATATGACCCACACGAGACATGACTCACAAAATGTTACGCAATAAGCAATGGTAGTAGTTTTCGCGGATAAAAATAAACATAAACCGGTTTTACACAGATAAATAAAGTTAAAGACTCTCTGTAGAGTATAATATTATAAATGATAGCGCGAGTTATAATAGTTATTGATATGAGGTTAATTAGCAATTACTACATAATAATTAATAATGCACAATACAAGATTGATTTTTCAAATTGCCATATATTTATGTTTTAATTTTTTAACAGTAAGCAAATTTGTAATGGCCAACTGTTCAGAAAAAGGAAAGATGTTTTCAATTTGAGAATCGGGAATGTAACGCAGGAATGTGAACCCATAAGTATCTAAGTCATTCTTTCGAAAACTAGTACCTACGCCATTTTTTCAACAAGTTGCTACTGCAACGACTACCTTGTCAGAAGCGGCAAGTACGACCTATTGATAATGATGATGCTTAAAGGCTATTTGGCTTCTAAATAGGGCTACAATCTCCAAAACCTGCCCCCCAGGACCGGAAGCGTAAGTTCCCCGGATTTTGGAGCTTTCACCTCGGACATTTCAATACTTTTTTCATTTACTTACATCTTGATTAAAATATATTTTACTCCATACTTGATAGAAGAAAAAATTAATTTTAAGCCTGTTTTGTTGCATGAAATAGTGTGTTTAATCGTTCTTGTGACGACAAGTGAGTAATTTTGCTTTATTTTTCGACCTTCTTCGTTATTAAATAAAAGATAAACAAACCTAATATTAGTTACTCAGTTTATAAAATTAAATGGGATCTGATCGAAAACCCGGACTTTTATTTTAGTTCGGGTTGCATCCGGACTACAATTTAAACGATACTCAGATGGAAGATGGACCATTGAGGCCACACTATGGAAAGGGCCAACGGGGAAAAGGAATGTCGGTCGACAATTAAGACGGTGGGCTGATGACATAACATATGTTGCAGGAAACGACTGGATGAAGTTAGGCAAGGACAGGGAGTCATGGAAAAGGATGGAGGCGGCCTTTACCCAAACAGAATATAAGTTATAGTTTAAATTTATGAAAGAAATACTAATAATAAATGTTAGTATTTCTTTCATAAATTTAAACTATAACTTACTAACAAATACAGAAATGTAAAAAGAAAGTGAAGATACGGAATAAATGGCTTTATTATTATTATTATACAATTTAAACCCCGCCCGGACGCTCCCCGGACGTCTTCCAAAGTAGGAAAAATCCGGGGAAACCCGGACGGATGGCAGCCCTACTTCTAAAGAGCTCCTTGTAAGAGGGGCAAAGATTAAAAACAATAATCGATTACATCATTAAATTTACAATTTGGATTTTATACAAAAATATTCTAGGTAATGTAGGAGACTGATGTCTAAACTAGGCGACAAACGTGTATTTCAGATCATTCAGCCTACACATTTGTTAAGGGGAAATATAATGTCAAATGGCTTAGCAAGATCCTTCGTTATGCCGAAAATATTGCAGCATTAATTTTGAAATAAATATATGGTAAAGTTGAGGACTAATGTTAAGGATTATGTTAGACGAAAACACGATTTCGTAAAATTTTCTCGATAGAAAAAAAATCCAAAGTTACCTCCAAATTAAACAATAAACCGCTGTTATTCATAAAATACTTTAAATAAGATCATGAAACTTTGCATACTAACTGAACTAACTATAAAGCAGTGCTTATGTTATTTACTTTTTTTTAAAATACCAATATTTTCACTGTAAAAAGAAATTACCTAAACTATCGGCCTCTTGACGCGTGATGGTCACTTCGCTTCGGCCTTTAAAGACGGAGGTTGTGTCGCTTACGATCAGAATATTCATTACGCAACAGTACGACGTAAAATTAAAATGGAAATAACCGTGATAAAAATAAGAAGCGGCTGGCTTGGCGTTAAGAAACAGGCATAAATATGATAAACCTAATGAAATAAGTGTCTAACGACCTTTCTACTTGCAGTATTAGTGATTACAAACATGTCGGTACATAGCATACGACGCGCGGGCAAGTGGGGACGAAATTAGAATTTGAGCTGACTTACTCTATCCTCTTAATACGATAATCAAAAAGGTGTAATAATTGTATGCTCAACAGATGTCGCTACTTGGGAGTGTGGTGAACAAATAATATTACCTATTGTTATTATAAGTGTAAAATTACGGTGTAAATGAAATTTTATCGTAATTATTTCTTATACATACGCAAACACTACACATTTAAATAAAACTAGTTTTTACGGATTTTATCGCGTATTAACTTATTTTATAGTCCTGACGTTTGAAGCACGCATGTAGCTCACGGTCACGGAGTGGGACTGAGTTGTTCCACGTCTAGATGCCGTGGTTAAGCGCGGTTACCCACAGATTAAAATTATTAATTTTTGTTTCGATCTACACAGTATGAACTAATGGTATCTTGAATGCAGTTGTATGCTTGGGTTGGGATTTAATTTTATTAATTATTGGATCCCAAGCAGATGGTAGCACCCAGCCATCTTCTCTATTGAAATTAAGATGTATTTTGAATTCAATAGCCTCGCGATTCAATATTGGAAGGAATCAGTGTTTTTAGCGAGGATTTGTGGTATATGAAATCTGATGTGATGACGATACTGCAGACTTCCCGGAGCGTCGATCCGGTGTTAGTCCCCCGTCCCCCGTTACCATGGGTGCTGTAAAGTGCTCGAAACGTCGGGAACATAAAAATAAAGTTAATAATACGCGATAAAAACTAGTTTTGTTTAAAAAAATAAATTGGTTTCTAGAGTGTGTAAATACACAAAGCAACACCTTAGTGGTTTGAACTATAATTTTTTGTAGGTACATTTTTTAACTCCTTTTCGTTAATTTTCTACTTTTCGGAATATCCGTAGTTTTGTTTATCCATTTCTTATCCAATTAGATAATGAATATAAAATATAATCCACTATTCGAGAATTAAACATTAATCATTATCCTTTCCTTTTTCCGAATAAATTAACTTCTCCGGCCATGAAATCTGACAAATATTTTACCTTATTCTTCAGTGGCGCCGCCCTGGTGACAGAAAAAGTGTATGCCATTATCGACTCGCCATGCGTTAAGGCAAATTATCCTTAATGGTAGAGGACATAGGTCCTGCATTGGACTGTTACTTGCTAACAAAAAAGTTGGATTATGGAGATTAAAACTTTCATTTGCTTACAAAATAAATTTGAATCGTATAGTACGTGAGGTTGATATGGTCATCCAGTTAATATGGTCACTTTCTTATAACTCAAAAACTACAGCCTTACCCACATAGGAAAAACGCGACAATACGAAGAAGGCTATATGATTCGATAGCTCTTCATCAGTCAATCAAATAAAAAAGGTCAAAAGGACGCTGCTTTATCGAAGCCATTTTAACAGTTGATATTATAGTAAATATTTTAGTCAATTTTAGTATGGCGTAATGTAGTTAGTTTTTATTAAGTTGACTTTTCGAAGTGTTTCTAATTATTGCCAAAGCTTGTTTGCTATTTTTTTTATTGATATATTAGTTATTGTATACGATTTTGTGTTTTTTGTATCTATATTCAGGTGACCATATTACTCTCATGTACCTTAGACGTTTCATAACACAACATTGACCTATCAAGCAAAGAAGTATTCAACGCATGTTTTTCCTTCTAAGCCTCATACCTCATAGTGTACGCTTTATACCTAAAACTTGCATCCATTGCTGAGTTAGTCATAGCATAACGCAATCGAAAACACTCGCATAATGAATACAAAGAGGTTGGTAAGAATGTATGTTACTATTTCATTGCTAGTATGTTACCTGTGCTCTGTTCTACATATTTAAATTTAGAAGATACCTAGATCTATAAAAAATAAAAATGTAGAGATTTAGGAAAGCAAAATTTGAAGAAAATTACAACATACATTCTTAACTATTTTACTTGCGTATTTGTTTCTTGTGCAGTGTATAAAAAAAAACTTTTGTTTGTCTTGAACACTATCTCAGCCCAATGTGATAGACATATTGAGTAAAAAAAAAAAATATAATTTATGATTATAAATATCAAAACCAACCTCGGCACATAAGTGTTTTTTTTTATAGAATAAGGGTTACAAACGAGCACACAGTCCACTTGATGATAAATGGATGCCGTGGCCCATAGACATCTACATTTATCTTCGATTAAAAATCAAAATGCAGATGCGTTGTCACCCCTGAGGACTAAGATGGAATACCTCGTTTCCAGTAAAAACGTATCCAGATCTCTACATTCACCATACGAGACACAGCAGTATGAAGCTGCTATTTTACGCTGGCATTCTGTGAGAGCGTGGTCCTTCCTCGGTCGACCCGACCTATTCGTGCTACAACCATAATAGTGTCAGATACATTAAATAATAGAAAAACCAGTCGAATTAAAGCAATTATTACAGCCTGTCGAAAGTCTACTGCTAAATATAGGCCCTCGTGGCGCAGTGGTTTAGCAATGAGTTGCAGCGGATTCGAATCCCGCACGGAACAAGTATTTGTATGTTTGCCTAAGTACAAATAATTGTTATAGGTCTTGGATGTTTGTCCTTGTGAAATGTATGTGTATAAACTGCCTCTACGATACAGGAGAAAATCCTAGTAAGGAGGTAACGTTTTAAAAAAATCCACTAGTTTAGTATCAAATATCCGTTCTAAAATGGCTTCTTGGGAGGGATATTAGAGTTGTCACGTTCGATAGCGGGCTGGAAACCGTAGTTTTTTATTATATTTGAGGAGGGGAAAGACATAAATGCCATTAAAGTTTATGTTTGCTTACTTTCTCTCATAAAGTTTCCCTAAGGTCTTTTTCCTCAAAAGAAATATTTTTGCTTCTTAACCACTCCTGTAACATTCTGTACTCGTATATCTGCCTCTCGTGTGGCTGTAGTTGGCAGCTTTCTTGAGTGGTATAGCGCATTGTCCATAACAATTACAGCACCACTCTCAATTTGATCAAAATTAACTTGAACTTTTCCAAGTTAAAATATTAATTTCAGAGTGGTAATCGCCATTACCTTTCTATTTTTATTGTGTTACTGTCTATCAGTAAGGTATGCTGACCCCTTCGGTATCATTCCTCTCTAACGTCTTGTGGCTGACACCCACCTCCGTAATGTCACTACTTATACTATTCTCGTAAATTTTGTCGGGCACTCTAGTTGTTCGCAGAGAAAGATGTAAAGATTGTGTTGAAAATTGCAAGAGAAATAATATTAATTTTCCATTAAAAGAACTCTTCTGCTAACTAATTTTGATCTAATTTCGTCAGGTAGTCCACTGAACATAATGGATATAAATTATTTATAAATTTTGAAAAACAATTGTAAAAATTACCTTAGAATAAAGTCTAGTAACCAAGAATAATGCCTTTATACACAAAGCAAATGTTTCCAAATAATATGTAATCACATGTAACACACAGACACAAGACACAACACTTCAAGCGAGACACAAACAGTCCTAGGTTTGATCAGTTCACATATTACACTGTACTCAAAGCCGTAATGCACACAACACTTCAAGAGCTTCAAATCCCGTAACTTTTTACATTTAAACAAGGAACCTGCACTTGTAAGTCTTCCAAACAATATACTTGGCGTTTGAACGAGGCGCAATTGATAGCCGATTGTAAAATTATCACCTGCCGCAACTATAGATAATGTAAATAACTTTTTGATTCATCGATTAGTGAACGTAGCGGAATTTGATTGTGCCGGTGTCCTTCCGACCGATTTATAATCAACGGCATTAAATGGTACCGATAAAAATATCTATTCTTATAGGATAGGGTGATAAACGAGCAAACAGTCCACCTGATGGTAAGTGGTTGCTGTAACAAGTGCTATCACAGGGCATCGCTCCTATAACAAACATTTATTTCACATAGGTGTTACAGATAGCCCCCTGTGCAGCAGTCCACCTGATGGTAAGTGGTTGCTGTAACAAGTGCTATCTCAGGGCATCGCTCCTATAACAAACATTTATTTCACATAGGTGTTACAGATAGCCCCCTGTGCAGGTCATGTGTGGGGGAGGAAATACGGCGGTGCACGTGTTGTTGACATGTCCGGAGGTCGCTGCATGCGGGGCTAAACATCTCGGCACGCCGGGATGGCTCCCCGAAGTTGCTTGCAACATCAAAGGACTGTTGAAATTCTTCGGGGAGATTTCATGGCTCGAATAATCACATTATTCCCGTCCACACGCGAAATACTCGCCTAGACGTGGAGTTGAGGAAAACAGCCCATCGTAAAAAAAAACTAAAAAAGTGGGTGCTGTGGCCATAGACATCTACATCTATCCTCGATTACAAATTAAAATGCAGATGCGTTGTCACCACTGAGATGGAATGCCTTATTTCCAGTAAAATGGGTTTCCGGTTCTATACACTCACCATACGAAACATAGCAGCATTAAGCTACAATTTTACTGATTTTACGCTGGTATTCCTTGTCCTGGCTCTCACCCTCATAGAATACCAGCGTAAAATAGTAGCTTATGCTACTGTGTTTCGTATGGTGAGTGTAGAGTACCGGAGACCATTTTTACTGGAAACGAGACATTCCATCTTAGTCCTAACGGGTGACAACGCATCTGCATTTTGATTTGTAATCGAGGATCGATGTAGATGTCTATAAGCCGCAGCAACCACTTACCATCACTGTGGTGGACTGTATGCTCGTTGGTCACCCTATCCTATAAAAAAAATACAATAATTATTAAAATCTACATTGTATTATAGTTATTATTTCTAGTTTTATGTTTTTTACTACATTCAAAAAAAAATCAGAAATCTATGAAATACGCTACTGATTTTGATCTCAAACATTGACCCGAAGTTAATTCATCGCTAACAAGTTTTACCCGTCACTTCCTTATTGATTTGACATTCACTTTTAATTTAGTTACTGTTGTTGACTTATAATATAAATATCGCCATTGTTTTTAACGTTTCTATGTTTTAATGGTCGCACTCGTAAGCGCAACTGTTGATCTCGTAAGCCCGGGCTCGGGATTCAAGACGGTGGCCAATTTTTCTAATAATTTATTATAATATTAAGTCATTCCTCCTGCGCCTACTCTCTCTCTCTCTCAGGTTGTGTCATATTGCCGTCCCATCGAACCTTAGACCTAGAGTATAGTTAACAAGCTACATCGAACCATAAAAATTAATGAGACAGGCTGCCTTGAAAACTTGATCGGCTTATAATAGTTACTGATACGTTTATTCGACTGGTAGGCAATTAAACAATGTTCTAAAATTAAATCAAATACAGCGTTATGCAAAAATAAAGTTAAAATTATGAATAATATAATTCATGAAATGCAACAGCAAAAAGCTAAACAGACAATCCCCACAAGCATTAAAAGTTACAGGAACCACAGGAATTGAAAATTAAATTATGTAATAATAATAATGTCCTATTGACCGAATTTCGGTCTCGGCGGCCAGTCTCGACGGAGACTAGCGGTAACGCGATAAAACCCGTAAAAGTAGTCTTAATCAATGTATAATGTTCGCGTAAATATAAGAAATCATTATAATTTAATTAAATTTTTTAATTAATGTGCGTGCGTGTAATCACACGATTATGTGTGCGTGTTCGTGTACGTGTACGTGTGCGCGCGATCGTGTGTTTATGTGTGTGTTAGATGGTGTAAATTATCTCTGTTTATATGTTTTCGGGATTTCAAAAGTAAGTATAGCATATTTTTATCAATTTTTTTTCAGTAAGAGCTTTTAGCAAACTCAAAAAAGGAAGAGGTTCTCAATCGGCTGTATTCTTTTTTGTTTTGTAAATAAGCTAGTGTAAATATGTGTTTTAATATACATTTTACCTTGACTTATGCTGATTGGCGAACAAGGTTCTTGCGAGCGGCTGATGGTTGAAAATTCATCCATTGTATTTATAAATCGTTCACGTTATTCAACAGGACGTATTTTTCACTACCGAAAGTTGCAACTAATAATGCAAGTGATGCCGCCATTGCGGATCCAACTATTCTCGTAGTTGCTTTCGAATTCTGATAGCATCCCGCCCCAAAGCTATGAGTAAAAAGGTTTTTTTATATAATATATTTATTATTTTAAATTAGCTTGTCGATAAAAGACTAATCGCGTTGTTAAAATAAACTTAAATCTATAAAAATCTAGTACTATTATATTATAATTACGATCATATTTTTGTGTGTAGAAGAATTTTGCCTTATGATAAATAAAAAAAAAAACTATGTCTATATAAAATGAAACATTAAATCATGGACGGACCATCGTGACCTATCCACGCACGTGAATCGAAAGTGGATCACACAGGTAATACGCGGCGATGAAGTGCCATTACAATCGGTTTCTAGAACATTCGTTCAAGGTCACCGCAGTCGTCACACTTGCGTGTCCTGTTCTTCGCAAATAACCTCAAGGGTTCCACTTTACTGCGGGCAAACTCATTATCGCTGGACGGAAATACCATTTAGGTATTGTTGTTTTTTTATAATACTAAAGTAACAAACGAACGAACGTATAGTGCTCCTGATGGTAAGTAATAACTGATAGTCCATGGACACGTGCTTCAAGCTTCAAACAAGGAAGGTAACAGATGCGAGATTAGAAGAAGTTTACGCATTCGGAGTCTTTTTTCTTTTTACAGACTTCAAAAAGGATAGGAATTGAATACCTCCTGTATTCAATTCGACGGTATGTTTTTTAACTTGCCGGTAAGAAGACTGAAAATTTTTAAAAATAGGGAAGTTATAGGTTTCACCCCGATTTTCAAAAATCGAATTTTCATCGGATTTCGACGACGTTTTGAGATCCCAGAAAGCTGTTCTGGCTAATTTCACGTGGACGTCCCTACGGATGTACCTACGTATGTATGTGTGTCAGCGTGTGTAAGTATGAAAACCTTTCATAAATTTTGAACGTCTTGATCGATTGAGATCCGATTCGCGGCGTTCTAAAGATCTCAATGTGGAATAGATTTGGTGATAATAAGAACCGATTCGGCCGAGTAGATTTTGAGAAATCTCAAAAATAAACTGTTTTTTTTTTTTTGGAATAACTTAAACGGTTTTACCGATCGATTTCAAAAACTAATCAGCTCTTAACCTCAACAAATGACGTCGAACGCCGTATGGATGCTCATTTATATTTATTAATGCTATATGATTTGCATTTGAAATTAGCGAGAGGTTCCAGGGATGGCCTGTAGGGTCAACCAATTTTTTTATGTGTGTTATCTCATAACTTTTATCTGAGGATTAAGACGGAATATGTCACAGTCTGTGATGCTGTCTTACTATAATACCCTTCAGACCAGAACTGCCATATTTCTGCCTTTCTATTTATGCTTGCTATTTACGAGTCCTTGTAACATGAGATGAGCGGAGACCAGCGCATTTTTTTATTTTCCAGCTGTGCTGGATAAGAGTTGTGGTGCCCTTTTTTATCAGAAATTTCGCGAGCGTCCATATAGTAACCCTTTTTTATAGAATAAGGGTGACAAACGAGCACATAGTCCACCTGATGGTAAGTGGATGCAGTGGGCCATAGACATCTTCATTTATCCTCGATCAAGAATAAAAATTTAAATTCGTTATGACCCCTGAGATTAGTGCCGAGGCATTCATCTTACAGAAACTAAGATGAATGCCTCGGCACCCGTGAAAAGGGTTTTCGGTTCTTTACACTCACCATACGAAACACAGCAGCATTAAGCTGCTATTTTACGCTGGTATTCTGTGAGAGCGTGGCCCTTCTCCGGTCGACCTATCGCGTTACAATCGTAATATAGCTGCAGCATGGCTCTAACACATATACATTTTGTATTTATATGCTTTTGATATTTGATATAGCGACGAAATTTGACATTTGATATAGTGAATTGGGTGTTTTTTAAGACACGGAGCGTTGAGGTTGTCAATATCAAATAAGCACAAGAAAACAATTCTGTGATTTCAAACTGGATTTAAGAACGGCCTCTTACAATCTGTGCTAGGGTGACCAAAATCTAACGATAATTAAGAGGATAAATTATTTGATATGGATTTTATTTTAATAATTTTAAAATAATAAAGTTAAAAGTTAACCTTCACCTGATGCTAAAGCAGCCTATGATTATTTGCATCCAACTTCAAATAATATTAAATATGTTATATTGAAATTTGTAAAATTTTTATGTTTTACGTATATATAGGCTGTAACTACAATTTTTTGTACAATTGTCTTTCCTGGTATAAAGCGTCCCAACCCCTCCCTCCCCCTTTACTTGAGGGAACAGCGGTCTAATTAAACGGCAAATTAAATTAATAAAAATGGTTGCAAATGTACTGTCACTGTTGAAGATAAATATAAAAAAGTCGGTCGGTCTTTACATATTAAAAAAAACATGACATTCATGCCTGTCACCCGGGTGGGTAAAGACTACGAACTTCCATTTGTACGATATACCTACCTACGGATACATGCTCGTCGGTTAAGCGTTACCTCTCTTACTTACACTTAATCTGCCCCATCTTCAATATATCGCCGAGCTTGATCGATAAGCTTTCGTTTAGGGCGTCCCTTATCGACTCTTTCGTTCAATTCTGCAACATAAATTGGCTTATCACTTTTTCCTCGTTCATTCTTTCTACATGTCCAAACCACTGAAGTATTCTTTTCTTAATCCCGGTCACAACATCATCTTGCAAACTACAGTTTTCTCTTATCACACTAATTTTCACCCTGTCATTTAGATTCAGCCCTAACTACTCCTTAATGACCGCATTTCTGCAGCATTTCTTCTGCTCACGTACGTCTTCTATTACATATAACTTTCACTACCATACATTAAAGTAAGGACTAACAGAGCATTGTGAATTGCCATACATCCTTTTTTGAAACATTCTGACTTCCTACAATAGAGTGAAGAGCCCCATTTAATATATCGAAGAACCCCTTTAAATATACTGGTTATTTTATCTCATTACCCGAAACAAATTAGTGGTTGCACAGCGGTTCGTCAGCAGGGAGAGGTTGTACTATCTTAGATGGACTACTACGTAGAAAGGTAGGTAGTAGGTACAACCAAGGTAATTCTATAATAAATGTTATGTCAATTTTTAAGACAAATATTACTTCATAGTCGTAGTTACACTTCTTGTTCACCAGTTCGTAAAGTTTACTATTAGATATAGGCCTCTTCCAGCGATTCAGATTCAAAAACATTTTGCGCAAACAAAATGTATATACCGCCATCTATCGGCTTTGAGCTCTTTATGGCTTATTCTATAGTCACCTCTTTCCACTTACGAGATCGAAATGGCGTGATAACTTCTTTCATGATGCCATAACACGGCAATCAAACGAATGTCATCAAACTATGTATGAACTGTTAACATTTTAACAAATTTACTTTTATAAAAATTCATAAAAAATGCATGTGACAAAAATTATAAATCACTTTCTCTTAGATTCCAGTATTGATATTGAAAATACGTTTAGGATATAAAATATATTTTTGACATTTTATTATACATTTAATATTACATGAGTATAAATAAATAAAAATTGCGCAAGATACCGTAAAAAACAAACACTTTAATCAAGTGAAATCGTTTTAATGTTTGTTTGATAGACTTTCCCGATTTATAACCAGCACATGCTAACTCACTTAATACTTGTCAGACTTTAATATTGCGACAATGAAGTCGGTCAAATCCAAGGCTGTTGTTTTAGCTCGTACATAAAAGTTAGCATTGTAAATTTGAATTTTAAAATTTGTTTTTGTATATAAATTTTTATTAACTTGTTATCAGACAGTTATTGTAATTTTTAGAAATTTAAATAATTTAGCAAGCGACGAGACTAATGAGAGGATACTAATCACGAATCTCTACTGACTTATTATTTGTTCAGCTTACGAGTATGTAATATATATTTACCGTCCATACTATGATCAAAATGGACGATGGCTGCCATTTAAGTGTTGCTAGTAGGGGCTGTAGTAGGAGCTGGTCTTGCTGTACACTGATAAAGTGCTTTTTAATAAAAAAATTGAGTACATCATAGAACATACTTCAGTTACCGATGGATCTGTTATGTTATCGTTTTCGATTGTTTAAATACTTGTAATATTAACGTTAAAAATAATTTTGAAATAGAGGATACCAGCGGAGTTTCTTTCGCCTTTTTTTCTCCGGTTGCAGGAATTTCGTTCCAGAACGGTAGTAGATTTGAAAAAAAAGACATTTGAAAAACAAAATTTTAATTTTTTTATGTCGAAGAAAAAATACATTCACATCGTCCAATTTCAATTCATTATATTCAAATTTAATTAATTTCATTTCCTTTATCAATCATTGGTGCAAACACTATCGTGTAGTTGATTATAAAACAATGAATCTGCCTAAGCTATCTCCACCAAAGTTGTCAAGCCATCAAAACTCCCGAGATCTTTAAGTGAATGCTGTGACCCAAAGACACGAATGCTCCGTTGCTAATAAATCTCCAAATGTCATCATTTGTTTGGTACAAAATAATCGAAAGCGTGTTATAGCAAATATATGAATTCCTTGATTTTGCTTCTTTCAAATTTATTATTTTACTTTAGATATATTTGTTTAATATTCTTAATTTATTTTTGTTTATATCTTGATCTTATTACAGTGGTGTCGTGTATAGTATATTGTAAGTATATCTATCTATATTTAGTGAAATATATTAAAATAAGTTCAAAATTGAGATATTTCATAAACCAAATTGTACCAATATCGTATCTCCTTCCAAACTCAGTTCCGTTAAACTAGATACACAAATTTAAATAAAAAACAACTTTGTAGTGTGTTAAAATAAACTTTTAAGTTTTAATACACTTTTTAGAATGAGTTAAAAGTAACAAAACCCAGAACAAGCCCCAAAACACTATCATCATCACGTTGAACGATTGATGAAACCATTGACCGACTGACCGAATGAAACACACGGTAAAGTAGGGTCACCATGTTTTATAGTTGAGTATAAAAAATACACGACATGCAAGAGAAAATTGTTTCACTACTTTATTAATATAAGCTATTTTATATTGATGACAACCTAATATAAATTATACGTAACTTGTATTTTTTAACACTTACGCTACCACTAGTTAACTACTCTGTGCCAATTCATGTAAAAAATACTTTTAAGAAATGAACATGTAATAGAAATTATTTTAAAAACCATGGTAGAGTCATTTTGGTAGACCCATGCATGCAGCTATATTAGTGGTATAGTTATAGCACGTTCGGTTCAACTAGGGAACGACCGCGCTCTCACAGAATACTAACGTAAAATATGTAGCACATTAACGCTGATGACTGATGTGTTTCGTAGTGTAGAGAAACGGAGACCCTTTTTCTGGAAACGAAGCGTTTCATCTTAGTCCTTACGGGTGACAACGCATCTGCATTTTGTTTTGTAATTGAGGATAGATGTAGATGTTTATGAGCGACAACAACCTTATCCTACATAAAAATAAAAATATTTGTGTTCTTTTATTTGAGTCAATATTTTAAGTATTATATTTATTGTTAGGTTTTTAAAACTGTATATACGTAAACAAAATCGTATTTATTTTTAATGTCATAGCATGTGGTGGCAGTGTAAAAGAATCCACAATCATTTTTATTTCATGAGTGTGGCAAGAAATTTTGTGAAACGCCGGAAAATATTATGTATAATAGATGGCGTCATACCATTCGGTTGATGTAAAATACCCAGACTAGGTAGAGAAAAAATAATAATACGACGATAAATGAAAGGAAGAAAAACTATATTGTAAATTACCTACATAATGATAAAATATTAAAAAAAATTGCGGATGTACTATATGTACTGTATATTTATGTACCAACCTTGTGCAAAATTTGTCATTAAAAAGTTTAAATGTTTTATTACAGAAAAATTGTACAAATAGGGTTAATATCAAAGAATACATAAATGCAAATAACCCCTGGGAGTAAGGTGATCGCCACCATGCTGGTTCTATAAAAATTCATTCAAAAATTGTACAAAATAAATTATTGTAAATTGAAATGTGTTTAAAAAAAGTCCCGCCGGGTTTATTGCTGGTTCTTTCCAGGAGAGAGGTTTTTCCGAACCAGTGGTAAATAAAGAAAATTACTTTACATTGAATAAAAACCACTTTAATCCAAATTATTTCTTACCTACTACCTGTGGCTGAACTTCTATCTTCTAGACTAAAGAGTATAAAGAGTAACACGTCTTCTTTATTTGATGTTGGCTGCAGGCTGCAGTAGCCTCTTACCTATCAAGTTGACTGTAAGTTCGTTTGTCTACAAATCTCAAAAAATGCGGTCACCTTAGTGACAAAACAACAGTCGATGATGGAAGTTGTAAGCTTGCCGGAGCCCATTCATGTCAAGAATTCGTTTGCGCGAAAGTTACCTCCCGACATGTGACAATTTTTATTGTTGAGTACGAACCACATATTGTTTATATGTGTTATTCCCAAAACATACATAGACAGAAAGGCACTTATAATTTTTAATTATTTTATAGTGTTTAATTTATTCGATAACTGGTTTATATCAATCATTTAAATACTTTAGCATTGAACAAGATTGTATATTTTAATTTGCATGTCATAGATAATAAACGTGTTGTCACAGTCATAGATAATTAATGCGATCATGTAAGCATAAACATTTTAGCAAATAAATAATTGACTAATTGAAGCACTTTAACACATAATGACTTTTATCGATATGATTAAATGTCAGAATAAGTTAACAAAACTTAATTTTTTAATAAAGCCGAAGTGAAAAACGAATTTAAAATTCCACCTGGTATTGGCTATTGCAGCCCACGGACACCTGGCACTAACTTCAAACAAGGAGGCAATAGATGCGTTGTCACCTCTGAAGTGTTAAACTAAACGCCTTACTGCCTGTAATTATATGAGCTTTTTCTAAACTCTTCAGACTGAAACACAGCAGAACAAGTATAGTACCTGAAGGTAATATAGTCATCCGGTTGATATGGTCACTTTTTAAAACTCAAAAACTATGTACAAGTGGACTTACCAACTTTCGACAGGACCTACCCGGGAGAATTTATGTAATGGAGTATGGGGGGGGGGGGGGGATAAACTCTCAATAATTTAAATTAATTTCGCAAAGTGAGTGCGAGCGAATCTTTAGAAAAACCGGAGAAATTATTGCACCCCGGGAGGTCAGGAGATTAACCATTATTACCGGAGTCTCCCGGGCAATCCGGGAGGGTTGGGAACTCTAACTACAAGCCTTGTTTGCATAGATGACTCTATGATTTTGTTTCTATGATTAGATACTCTTCGTCAGTCAATCAAATAATAAAGGGTCAAAAGGCGCTGCTTTATCGACGCCATTTTGACAGTTGACATTATAGTAATATTATTTAATTAATTGTATTATATTTAATCAATTGTTAGAGCCGTGGTAGCTCAGATAGTTAGCGCTCGCTGTAAATTTCACAGTACGCGAGCAAACCGGGTTCGATCCCCGCCGGCACCAATGAAATTGTTAATTGCAATTTTATGTGCTGATTTACCACGTACTCGGCGGTGAAGGAAAACATCGTGAGAAAACCTGCATGTCTGAGAAATAAAAATAAAATAATTCGAAGACATGTGAAGTTCGCCAACAGGTATTGGGGCAGCGCGGCTGACACTTCCCTGCCCTAAAACCCTCTCAGAAATGAGAGGAGGTTTGTGCCCAGCAGTGGGACGTATATAGACTGTAACTTTACTTTAAATTTACTTTTAATTGTATGTTTAATTAATTGTATTATGGTTATAGCACGAATGATTTGGCTCGACCGGGGAAGGACCGTGCTCTCACAGAATACCAGCGTAAAATAGCAGCTTAATACTGTTGTGTTTCGTACGGTGAGTGTTAAGATCCGGAGACCCTTTTTTACTATAAACGAGGCATTCCATCTTAGTCCTCACGGGTGACAACGCATCTGCGTTTTGATTCTTAATCGAGGATAAATTAGATGTCCACTTACCATCACGTGGACTGTGAGCTGGTTTGTCACCATTTTCTATATAAGAAAGTAAATATTTTAGTCGATTTTAGTATTGTGTAGTGTAGTTAGTTTCTTTAGGTTGATTTTTCAAAGCGTTTCATATTATTGCCAAAGCTTGTTTGTTATTTTTTTCTAGTCCTAGTTTAAGTTTTTGTGGGCGACAAAGCTTGAGGTAATTAGGCTTAAATATTACTCTCACGTACCTTATTGCTATTTGGAAGCAGAAATAGGTAAGGGTCTACATATTCAAACGGATTTACATTGCAGAAAAGAACTGTGTATATTATTCTATACTAATCGATAATATCTTGCTCTCATTTTTTCCAAAAATGTTTATTTTAGTAGGTGAATGTGAATGTACTGAAGGAAGGCATATGCGCACTCTCACAGTTTTATTCTTTTAACGTTTAGTAGGTAACTCTTTAAATTATATATGGCCAGTTTGAATTAGTTTTAACATAATGTTTTTCTTTGACATCAAAAAACCCGTACTGAAAACGCTTGAAACAACTTCGTACATAAACTTGTTACATAAACGTAAAAGTAAATTTTTTTTCGGCTTGAGTCGCATTTTTTCGCTTTTTGTAATAAAAATTAGAATGCATCGAATTTATTCCTTAAATTCACTCATTTTGGCGGACGGAAAAATAATTGAATTTTTTTTTTTTTTATAAACACTCACGCCTGTCACCCAGAGGGGTAGGCAGAGACTACGGACTTCCATTTGGCACGATCCTGACATACCTCTTTCGCCTCTTTTACATCCATATATCTACGCATACATGCTCGTCGGTTAAGGGTACTTCTAACGTGGCCCATTTTCAAAATATCGCCAATTTGGTCGATAAACT
Source organism: Parnassius smintheus behrii (assembly GCA_036936625.1). Classification (NCBI taxonomy): domain Eukaryota; kingdom Metazoa; phylum Arthropoda; class Insecta; order Lepidoptera; family Papilionidae; genus Parnassius; species Parnassius smintheus. Next base: position 55,902,003 of record JAUPFT010000001.1, read on the forward strand.
TTTTCCTAGGGCGTCCCTTCCCGACTCGGCCGTTCACATCTGCCATATAAATTTGCTTTGTCACTCTTTCCTCATTCATTCTTTCCACATGACCAAACCACCGAAGCATTCCTTTCTTAATCCTGGTCACAACATCATCTTGCATACCACATTTATCTCTTATCACGCAATTTCTCACCCTGTCATTCAGATTCAACCCTAGCATATTCCTTAAAGACCGCATTTCTACAGCATTTATTCTACTTTCGTGCTTCTTCTGCCACACCCAGCTTTCACTACCATACATTAAAGTAGGGACTAACACAGCATTATGAATTACCATACGTGCCTGTTTTGACACATTCTGGTTCTTCATAATAGAGTGTAGTGCCCCATTCACTCTATTCCCTGCATTTACTCGTCGTTCTATATCCCTATCATATCTACCATCCCTGCTAAATACACATCCCAAATACACAAACTCATCCACTTGCTCAATTAACTCTCCTTCTATTCTTATTTCACATACCGTTTTGCTTTCTTCTCTTTCAAAAACCATCACTTTCGTCTTACATGCGTTCACTTTCATTCCCCTTTCTTTTAATTCCCAGTTCATTAATGTAACCATCATTTGCAACTCAGCCGCCGATGACGCAAGTATGACTTGATCATCGGCATACAAAAGGCATTTGACGGTTAACTCGCCCATTCTTAACCCACATTCTTCATCTTTCAAAGTTTGCAAACACCGGTCCATAAATAGGTTGAACAGCCAAGGGGAAGCTACACAGCCCTGTCTGACACCTTTTTGGATGCCAAACCAGTCCGAGTAGACCCCATTGATCCTGACACAAGCACTAGAGTCCCTATAAAGAGACCTTAATGCCTGTATCAAACCAGCGCTCAACCCATATGAGTTCAGTGTTTGCCATAACACATTCCTGTCCACTCTGTCATAAGCCTTTTCCAAGTCCATGAATGCACAAAAAACTTTCTGGTTTTTGGCCAAAAACTTCTCCGCAATCATGCGCATGGAAAAGACTTGATCTGTACACCCCATTCCCTTTCTAAAACCCGCTTGCACATCCCAAATTTTTCCATCAGTTTCTTTCATAACTCTTTCAATTAACACCTTAGCATACAGTTTACCCACAATACTAAGCAAGCTGATACCGCGGTAGTTTTTGCATTCCCGCTGTGACCCTTTTCCTTTATATATTGGTACTATAACTGCTTTACACCAGTCATCCGGTACCCGTTTTAATTCCCAACATAAATTAAAAAAGGTGTACAGCAGACCTGCCACCACTGCCTCTCCAGCCCTTAGCATCTCGAGTGATACTCTATCATATCCAGCTGCCTTACCTGCTTTCATGCTTTTCATTGCTTTCATTATTTCATCTACACTTATCTCCATACCCATTTCCACTTCTTTCGGAATTTCTAGTTCATTTAATTCAGACGACTCTTCACTCATAAATACGCTTTCAAAGTATTCCTTCCATCTGTTTAAATTCGAAACTTCATCATTCAGAATACATCCATTCTCGTCTCTTATAGCATTTATTATAGGCTGTTTTGTATTTCCCCTGGCAGTTCTTACAAGTTTCCAGAACATTTTTATGTTAGCCTGGAAATTATCAGATATCCTTCTGTCATTCTTATCCGTTCTTTCTTTCTTTTTCCTTTCAACTACTTCTTTTACTCTCTTATTTAGACGTCTAAATTCTGCCTTTTTTCTTTCAATCTCATCATTCATACCAGAAGAATTACCAGCTTTGGTTGCTAGTAAATCTAACCATGCTTTCTTCTTTGATTCAACTTCCACCCGTACCTCATCATCCCACCATAGCGTATTACTTTTCCTTTCATTTGTTCTCTCACTTACACCGCATACTTCGGTGGCGGTATCCACCAAACCTTTCTTAATATTATCCCACACAGTATTCAAGTCTAAATCATTCATACACAACTCATTCAAACATCTAATATTTTCTCTCAGTCTACATTTATACTTCTCTTTCACATCTTCATCTTGTAACTTCTCTATTCTTATACGCTGTAACGCAGTGGTAGACACAGATGTCCGATGCCGCCAACGCTTGAAAAGACCATTAATTCGACATAAGACCAAGTAATGATCCGTCCCTACGTTGGACCCCCGGTAAACCCTTGTATCGACTGCGCTCCTCATTCTTTCATCCACAATTACGAGATCTATCATGCTTCTATCATCACCTCTTTCCCATGTATACATGTGAATCTTCTTATGACGAAAAAAAGTATTCGTCACAAAAAGATTCTTTTCCGCACATACGGTGAGGAGGTCTTCACCATTCTCATTTATACTTTCATCACCAAACGTTCCCAATATCCTTTCATAACCAGACCTCTTCACCCCAACCCTTCCATTAAAGTCTCCTAACATAATAATATTTTCATTTTCCTTACATTTTGTCAACACCATCCTTACCATGTCCCAAAACTGCTCTCGGATGTAAGAGTTGGGGTTGCAAGCTCTCCGTCATCTGCAGTACTTACCAGATCTTGCACCTACAAACTTCACAAAAAAAAAAATCAATACCCAAGAGGCAGTACAAAATGCCTTTGTAGAATTTGTTGGCTCCCGTCCAGCTGATAATTGCTGCTAATAATTGAAAAATGCCGGGAAAATGTTTTTTTTACTTTTTATATTTATTTATCCTAGGTATATGTACAAACAGAACAATCAAAAAGATTTTTCTTCAATTTTATACAAACAAAATACACCTCAACAACTTTATCCCCGACCTATTATAATGTACCTATGTACTACTCTGTGTAAAAAGTATCGGGAATATGTCAATAAAAAGACCCGCGTAAAAGAGGTTGTTCTAATTTTTTCACTGCATGTTGGTAGCACTGTACTGATTCAGCGCGCAAGTTTGAGCGGGATCTGTCATTTAATTTGTTTTAAACTACACTTTTTGTTGGTCATAGTTTTGAGTTCTCGGCGATTTTTACAATGGAAAATATTGTTGAACAAATAGTGTGCCTTAAATTTTGTGTTTCGAATGATATTTCATGTGGTGAATCACTAAAAATGTTGCGAAATACCTACGGCGAATCGTGTATATCGAAAACAAGGGCTTATGAATGGTATAAGGCTTTTAAAGAAGGCCGAGAAGTAGTAGTAGACTTGCCTCGTTCTGGTAGACCTTCAACCGCTATGACCAAAGAAAACATCGACAAAATCAAGAAGCTAGTGCTCGAAAATCGACGTATGAGTCTGAGAGAGTTGGCTAGTGAGGTGAACAATGAACATATCTTTTAAGTCCGTCCACAACATTCTCATTGACATTTTAGGCATGAAACGCGTCGCCGCTCGACTAGTTCCAAAAGAGCTCAATTTTGTTCAAAGAGCGCAGAGAAAGCATGTCGCTGAAGACATGGTTTCCCGAGCATCTACGGATCCGACCTTTATGAAACGTATAATAACTGGCGACGAGACATGGGTTTATGAGTACGACATGCAAACAAGCCAACAGTCTTCAGAATGGCGTCTCGAAAACGAGCCGAAACCCAAAAAACCGCGGCAAAGTCGCTCCGAAATCAAGGTGATGCTGACATTTTTTTTTGACTACCGTGGTGTGGTTTACTCCGAATTCCTTCCAAAGGGAGAAACAGTGAATAAAGAATATTATTTAGGCGTCATGAAGCGTTTGCGTGAGAGTATCCGCCGAAAACGTCCAGATTTGTGGCAACACAACTCATGGATGCTGCACCATGATAATGCACCAACACACACAGCCATTATAGTGAAAGAGTTTTTAGCGAAAAATTCAACAAAAGTTCTCGACCAAGCACCGTATTCACCTGATATGGCTCCGTCTGACTTTTTTTTATTTTCCAAGTTAAAATTACCACTTCGAGGAAAACGTTTTGAGTCGATAGAAGCCATAACAAAAAATTCGCTGAATGAGCTATTTTTTTTTTTTTTTTTATAGAAGAGGGGGCAAACGAGCATGCGGCTCACCTGATGTTAAGTGACTACCGCCGCCCATGATCAACCGCAACACCAGGAGAATTGCGGGTGCGTTGCCGGCCCTTTAGAAAGGAGTAAGCTCTTTTCTTGAAGGTCCCCAGGTCGTATCGGTCCGGAAAAATCGCCGATGATAAACTATTCCACAGAGAGGTTGTACGTGGAAGAAAACTCCTTGTGAAACGTACAGTGGTGGACCGCCAAGCATCCAGATGGTGTGGATGGTATCGGGACGTTTGCCGTGTCGTGCGTTCACGAAATTTGGCGGCTGGGATTAATCCGAACAATTCCTCAGAGCACTCCCCGTGATAGATGCGATAAAATACGCAAAGAGATGCAACATCTCTTCGCAACGCCAGTGAATCGAGCCGATCGGAAAGGACTCGGTCGTCGACGATTCGAGCCGCTCTGCGCTGGATGCGGTCAAGTGGAAGGAGCTGGTACTGGGGAGCCCCAGCCCAGAGATGGGAACAGTATTCCATGTGCGGCCGAACCTGCGCCTTGTAAAGTTGCAGGCGGTGTGCCGGCATGAAATACTGTCCCGCTCTGCTGAGCACGCCAAGCTTTTTAGAGGCCAATTTGGCCTTCCCTTCCAAGTGACCACGAAACTGCACGTCACTCGATATGTCGACGCCGAGGATTCCGATACTGGCTGAGGCAACAAGGGGAGTGCCTTGAAACTGAGGGGATACGACAAAGGGGTTCTTTTTAGCGGTTAACGCGCAAACTTGTGTCTTCTGGGGGTTAAACTGGACTAGATTTAGTCGTCCCCAATCCGAGACTCTGTTCAGCAAAGACTCGACTTCAGACACAAGTTTGTCCCGGCACTCGGAGACGTTTTCCCAAGAAATATTGGCTCGGCCGGTGTAAAGAGCATCACCAGTGCTGTCATCTGCATAGCAATGAATGTTACGGGTATGCAACATATCATTGATATGCAGAAGAAACAGCGTTGGCGATAGCACGCAGCCCTGTGGAACACCAGCATTAATAGGCTTGCAATCGGAGCTTGCACCGTCTACAACGACCTTGATGCTCCGATCTGCAAGAAAGCTGGTGATCCAATTGCACAATTTCTCGGGAAGCCCATAGGAAGGGAGCTTCGAAAGAAGCGCTTTGTGCCAAACCCGATCGAAGGCCTTCGCAATGTCCAAACTAACGGCCAATGCCTCCCCCTTGAACTCTACTGCCTCCGCCCATCTGTGAGTGAGGTAGACCAGAAGATCACCAGCTGACCGACCACGGCGAAAACCGTATTGGCGGTCACTAATCAGCTGGTGATCCTCAAGGTACCTCATGAGCTGGCAGTTTACAATGGACTCCATTGTTTTGGAGAACAAGGAGGTGATGGCGATTGGCCGGTAGTTGGACGGGTCTGAGCGGTCGCCTTTTTTAGGGATCGGGTGGACGAAAGCCGTCTTCCACGATTTTGGGACTACGCCTAGGGAGTAGGAGTACCGGAAAAGACGCGTTAAAACCGGTGCCAACTCTGGAGCACACGTCCTCAGCACAATTGGGGGGATTCCGTCAGGCCCACTCGACTTGTGGATGTCCAGGGAGAGGAGTGCTTTGCGAACCGAGCGCTGTGTGAACTGCACTTCCGGCATGGAGCACTCACACCGCGGGATGGTCGGCGGCGTACTCCCCCCGTCATCGAGAGTCGAGTTAGACGCAAAGAAGGAGCCTAGAAGATCGGCTTTCTCCTTTGCAGTATGGGCCAGTGAGTCGTCCTCCCTGTGCAGAGATGGAAGAGATGGCTGACAGAAATTCCCCTGGACAGCCTTGGCGAGAGACCAGAATGCACGGGTTCCAGAAGGAAGGCGAACTAGTTTCTCGCCAATTCTGCCTATGTGCTCTGACTTTGCCTTGGCAATGACTCTTTTGAAGGACCTAGAGGCGGAATTATACTTCTTTTTTAGAGCGCTGGTGTTTACATCCCGGGACGCTGATGCATCAACCAAGGCTTGGTAGCACTCCTGCTTATAGCATGATGCTATTTTACAGGAGCGACCAAACCATGGCTGAGATTTGCCTCCAATGGGCACCACAGAGGAAGGAATAAAAAGTTCCACACCCTGAAGTACCACATCAGTAACAGAATCCGCAACAACGTTGGGATCATCCGGCGAGAAGCAAACCCGCCCCCAAGGGTAGGATGCAAAGAAAGACCGCATCCCATCCCAATCGGCTGACCTATAGTGCCAAACACGGCGGCAGCCTGCAGAATGCAACCGCGATTTCAGCGTGAGTGGCACAACACTCCGGATCAGACAATGGTCCGAGGAGCCTAAAGGGGCGTCGACGGAAATCTGATATCCGTCCGGGTGAGAGGTCAGCAGAAGGTCCAACAGGGAAGGTGCATGATCCTCCACATCTGGAATCCGCGTAGGCGAAGTAACCAGTTGTGTCAGACCATATGCCAAGGCAAAATCATGAACAGATCTCCCCGCATGATCGGTTAAACGTGAACCGAGCCATTCGGCGTGATGGGCGTTAAAGTCGCCGAGGATCACGATCTCTGCGGAGGGGATCTGCTGTAGCAACGAATCTGCAGCCATTTGGACGTGGTCGAAGAGTCGGTCTGTTTCGGCATTACCGCTGTGGGACCTATAGAGGCACCCGTAGACGCGCGGATGGTCGTCGCTGTCTACGCGTAGCCAAATTATGGACAGGTCCGAACCTTCAAGTCTGCCGAGGCGTCGAGAACAGATGTCCTCTCTGACGTAAACGCAAACTCCAGCCCGAGGCACAAAGGAGTGTTCCAGTTTGTACCCCGGGTAGGAGAGATACGAAACATCAGCCGGATAGGACACCTGCGTCTCGGTCAGAAAGAGCAGAGCCGGCCTCGCCGTCTCGAGATGGTAGTGGACGGCGTTTAGGTTGGAGTGAAGTCCCCTGATATTGCAGAAATTCACGGACAGCGTGGCAGGGGTCGCCTTGGTCTTGTTGCTCCGTTTGCCCCGAGCAGTTTTAGTCTTGAGCGGAATTTCGCCCCCCCCAGAATACGCGGGGCAGCCTGAGCACCCACGCTCAGAAGTGGAGAAACATGGTCGTGGATGCTCAGCGAGGGATTCTCCAGGGGTGCTGGTACCCTCCTGGGGTAGTCTATCTTTATTTAATTCCGCTACCATGTTGATGGGGGGGGGGGATTTGGGCCTCCGGCCACCTGCACTCACCAGACGAAACGCGGAAGCAGAACTTCCACAAAGCTAAAGGCCATACCGCAAATAGCCTATGAAAAATGTATGGAAGACTGGGTGAAGCGTTGGAGATGTTGTATTGCAAGCGTTGGGGCCTACTTTGAAGGCGATACAATAAATTTAGATGAATAATTTGTATTTTTTGTTTTATTGACAAATTCCCGATATTTAGTACACAGAAGGTATAGTATATTAAACTAAATGTATTGGTATTTTTAAATGTTTATGTAAAGCGCTCTCAGATCCAAATTACAATCATAGGAATAATTTTCTTACAAAGTATTCGTAGATAATTTTTATAAGAAATATAAAATATAATTTTTGCCTTTTCAGCTATTACTATAACTATATTTTATAAAAATATCAAAGAAAGTAATATGTAATTAAAAGGTAGACACCAAATTTTTGGGTTCTCGTAAATTAATGCAATAAAATTATATATTTTATTTAACTTTACGATGACTCAAACAAAAAACTTATTTCGCAATTTTAAATTAAAGAAAACTGTTAAAAAAATTAGTGAAACATATACATCCCTGGTGGGGATCGAACCCACGACCTTTGGATTAGAAGTCCAACGCGCTATCCTCTGCGCCACAGGGACGACGAGAGACATGTTGAAATTACAGTTCAAATGCTATTCACTGTTACGAACCCATTTATGTTTAGTTACGTAGTACTATTATTTATTCTGTGGTTTAGTGTACAAGATAATCTCACACAGATACCTATAACTAAGAGTAATCCGACACGTATTTTCAATTGTATGTCGTACACCTTTCGTCATAAAAGTCATATTCTCTTGTATAACTTTTCATTAAAATATTTTTTTTATATATTTTTTTATCCAATGTATGTGTCAGTGATCACAGAATTTCTTGGCCTTGGAATAATGATTTAAACTAATACCAGGAAATAGATTAAAAATAAACTTAATAGAAATATTTTATTATATTAAGGCTGAAATCATTCAGAATTATGGAACACAACAGTGTCTACTCATGATATATATTTCATACTAGCACTTACTTAATTAAATTTAAATTTAAGTTGTAAGTATTCGATGTTGTTCAGCATGTATTAAAGTTATGACAATATTTCAGAATTTTTAAGTGACTATCTGAGCCTCGCAGTTTTTCTTGCTTTTAACTTTTATCATCTGCGCTTCTTCTAATATAGGTAATAAATAAATGGTAGATGTGTCTGTTTCTAACACAGCACATGACCATGCTTTACGTTTATTGCTTCCCTCCTAGCCTTTATCTTTCCTCAATAAAATGGGCTATCTAACGCTAAAAGAGTTTTTCAAATATGGTAAAAACGAATGGTTGAGTGAGAGATTAGCTCATATATCAATAAAAATTCTAGCTTTATCATATTAATACATGTAAGATATATTTATATGTGTACGAGATGAAGCCGATACTTTAGGACTAAATCACATGAATAAAGTCCCTTTTATGCTACCTGGGTTTGAACAATACAAACCCTAGCTCTTTATTAGTACCAATTTCATGTAAGTATTCATAGATGAAAGATGAAGTCGATATTTTCAAATTAAAAATTATTGGTAAACAAGAAATAGTATGATACTTGGGTAGGAAATAAATAATGTAAATGTGGCAGATAATAATTATTTACTGCTATTGATTACAAAGCGACTGCGTTGTCCATTTTTTTACCGTTTTTTGTCAATACAGAACATCGCAACTACGCATCACCGAAGCTACGGTTTCTTTGCTCATGTGCCGAAGTTATGTGGCCATGTATATTTATGTACCTATGTTACCTACCTATGTTCGCCGTAGGCCAAAGACGAATTCTCTCAATATGACCTACACATTACGTGTAATAACTAATGACTTTGCTATGCGTAAGGCCCCAGTAAAAGAAACTACCTACTCCACCTCAGTTCCTCAGCTTTTCTCTTACTTATTTACTTCTGCTAACTAATAGGTTTTCTCGCAGAAAAGTATTTTTCAGATAAATGAAAATTGACAGCTATTTAAACTAAATTAAACTTTATTTTCTTTATCATGCATTTTATTGTACATTGCAAAGAATGTTTTTATGACGTTCTGTTACTTTTATTTGTAATTTATGCGCACCTGCGTAGAAAGTTGACGCAGAGCAACCCAAAACAAAGATAATATTATCACTACGTTTAACCCAAATTAAAACATAATTATTCAAAGCGCGTTTGAAAAGAGAATTAGCCTAAAAATAATATCTTCTATATGTACATTATAACACTCTAAATACAAAAATGAAGTATCTATCTATAATATTTAAGTAAACAACTGGCTTCCGTTAAGTTCAGGGGTTATTTGAATGCTATTGTGATATAAATAACATTCTAAAAATGTTTGTATGTCTATCCATGCTAATGTTAGGGATGGCTAAACCGATTGTAATGGAATTTTACAAACAGATGGAGAGAAATACCAGGAGGCATCTATACTATATTGTATCCGAAGAACTTTATGTGTTTTTTTTGAAAAATCCCAGAATTTTTCAAAAAAATGTTAAAGTAGGGGTTGGTCGATAGTTTATAACAGATAATATACCTTTTGACTTAAAAATTTCATCGCACGCTATCGTTATGGATACGTTATATTTTTCAGTTTTTTTTTAATTATTCTAAGCCATCGCTTCACTACAATCCCACTCCTGATGGTAAGTGGTGATGCAGCCTAAGATGGTGAAGCGCACTGACTCAGCAAAAACCTATTCAAACCCATACAACAGGGAACAATGTTGCTTGTTTGCTGCAACTAACTCTGTAAATGTTTTCTTGTGTTGTCGTGTTAAATAAACGTATATTTTAATAAACGAATATATTATACTGCGGTTTGTTTTGGAAAATGATTTTATTATATTTTAGATTGCATATTTAATAAAAAAAGGAAATATTCCTGTCTAATAGTTCTGCGTACATTTTGAGTGACGCAGAAACAATGCCCAATTTCTGGACATGAACTCTAGTACACATACAACCTAGGGTGATTATTTACCATACCGTTATTTACCATATTGGCCATAGTGGCCAAATTTGGCAGGTGGATTGGACAACTGCAGTTTATTTATTGTTTTGGGCTCTACGAAGATGCTGCTGCCTACCTTCTGGTTTGTTTCCTCTATCACGGTACCTACGGAATGATATGGTGTTATTTTTACACCTGCGTCATACGGTTTTATTACGATTAAAAATTAAACACTTACAATTAAAAAGGAATGAATCGGTGGTTTGTTCATGTAAAAAAATTAACGAGGAAAGAGTGACAAAGTAAATCTATGTTGCAGTTGTGGTCCGTAGACGCGGGAAGGGACGACCTAAACGATAGCTTATCGACCAAATTGGCGATATATTGAAGATGGGCCAGATTCAAAGTACGCTTATATGACGAGACTGATGCTGGCAAGTTATTCCACTCCTTATGCATGATGAACGACGTAGCAAACCGTTTGGTTCGAATGCGTGGTAAGTCAACAACGAAAGGGTGGAGACTGGCCGAATGTCTGGTTGTTCGATGATGGAAGGAAGAGGAAGGAATTAAATTATGCAATTCCTGTGCACACTCTTCGAAATGCATCCTGCAGAAAATTTTATATTTTTAATTTATTTTATTTAAAAATTATTAATATGTGGTAGAGCCACGCTGCAACCGTATTATGTTAGTAGCACGAATGGGTCGGCTCGACCGGGGAAGGACCACGCTCTCACAGAATACCAGCGTTAAATAGCAGATTTATGTAGCTGTGTTTCGTACGGTGAGAACCGGAGACCCTTTTTACTGGAAATGAGGCATTCCATCTTAGTCCTCAAGGGTGACAACGCATCCGCATTTGGATTCTCAATCGAGGATAAACTTACCATTAGGTGGACTGTGTGCTCGTTTGTTACCCTCATTCTATTTAAAAAAATTATAAAATCTAAGGAACTGAGCATATTTCTTAAACATTTTTTTATATCGTCCATGTTTCTAATTTTTTTTAATACCAATAATATAATTATTAAAATCGGTTTATTTTGCATGGAACGCCTATAGCTCTACAGCTATAGGCGTGTCTACACACGAAATAACGCAATGAGAGGTCGTAAAGGACAAACCTGTGTATTATTTCCTATTATTTATTAAACCGCAACGAACGGAAGAAGTGAAATCAATATGTAATTAGAGAACACGCTTTATTTTGGAATTAAATTCAGCTTCTGAGTTTTGGCCAAACAACGCTGTAAAGCCTTTTACCTGGTTGCGACAAAGTCGAAAAGGAAGGTAACACTTTTGACTGCTATGCAATATATACCTATCTACGTGTCTCTATATCTACGACTGCGTAACTGTTAAACTGGATGATGGATTTTGACAAATGATATCTCAATAATTCATTACAGCTTATTAAAAGCCCACTTTTAACTCCCCATCTCTCCTTATCTCCTGTCTGCATCCGTTGGCCGTCTGAGAAAGGTCAAGGTCGCTCAGCGAGCAATCGAGTTTCTCTGAATGATTAAATTCGTAAAGAGAATATTCGCAGTAGAATCAGAGTAACTGACATAACCCAACACATCAGTAAGCTAAAAGTAATGCCAGCTATATATTACGAAGAACCGACAACCAATGGGTAGGAAAGATTCCCGAGTGGCGGTCTTGTTTCAGTAAAGGAAAGTGAAGGGCGGCTTCCGAACCAAGGGTGGAGTAACGACCTGGTAAGAGATGCAGAAAGTCGATGGATGCTTCAGGGCCGTGCTTTGCGCCATTTCTTGGGGCATGCCTATGTTCAGCAGTGAACTTGTGATGATAGGCTTGGGTGATGGTGATGATGGTGTAGACGAAGTATATATTATAGATTATGCAGTAAGGTTTTTAATATTATTTTCTCTCAGTCACCCTACAATTGGGTAAAGATGTTCAGGCATAGATTTTTTACATTTCTATGTCTCACGAGATATTTTTATCATTTCCATAATTCAACTTAAAACCACGATAAATTTAATATTTTGTTGACAACCGAGTTGTTTAATTTTTAAGTCTAAAACTTTATTTAAATTAAGTATTGCTTCCTTAGTTTGTAAATCTAATTATTCTAATTAGTATATAAAATAAAAATTATTTAGTTTTATTTGCTGAATAGTAATTTATACTTCTTATTAAGAATCACGATGACCTTGACTGAAAAGTAGACTACGAACAAAATCAACAAAGGAAAAATAGCTGATTAAAAAGATTAACAAACCCAGAAATGAAATATTAAAGAAAAACATTATGTTAATGAGAGAGGAACCTGTTTTTTATACTTGACACTGGCATATAATTATAACATAAACTTAAAAATAAGTTTTATTTCTTTTTTAATGGACTCGTATGGTTGTGTTTTTGCCAGTAATAAACAAGTTAATCGGACTTTTGGTAGTTAGTGCCGGAAAAGAATTCAACGAATGTAATAAGTAACTTTTGTTTGTCACGTGCCCCTACTAGACATAAAGCAAAATGCTCCGTAAACCAGTTTCGAACTAGTTGTACGAGGAAGTGATTCGCCATTGGGCCTGACATACACTCGTTTGTAGATTTCGTGCTGCCAAGTTCATTGCCATTCGGTTCCCATGGCTTTTAACTGAGCCATATTGTACGTTGTACTCTTCAGAATGAAGTATACAAAATATATATTAAATATATATTTTGAATTCACCTTTTATACGAAGGCTCTTTATGAGTGTATTTAAGATTTATTGGAATAAAACGTTAAGCTTTATGAAGTTAAGAACTATTATCTTTTTGCGATTGACTGATAAGCAAACAAATTTTATTATATTTTATAAGTAATGTAGAGAATTTGCAATTGTAAATTAGGTAACTATTTTTGATTTTAATTAAATATGTATTTAATAAATATCTGTGTTCAAAAATCTCTTTCTTAGTTTTATGTTGTTACAAAGGTTTGTGTGTGTATAAATTGTGACTTATACTATTTTTCGAAGTAAGAAAATAAAATTTCGTTAGTTACATGTCTTTTTTTAGTATAATTACTACCTTTTATGGTTCGATAACGCCTATAATGTTTGTGTCTAACTTTGATTATATACCTGTCGTGACTAAGCATTTCGCCGCGGCGTTTCAAGTTGTGGATTCAAATACGGATAATGTAATTATTTTTACTTGCATGTTTTTTTTTCTGTAATTTAATCATTTATCTAGTATTGGGGTAAATTTAACTTTCACAAAAGTAGGTTTTGAGAAGTTTTTTGTAAGATTACAGCCTACTTATTTCCCATAACTGTGTACAGACTTCCACTCATTTCTGAGAGTTACGTAGCGGTGGCGGATTTTAAATTTGTTTGAAAAAACCGTTATAACTGTGGGACTAAGCGATAGCCCTAATTTTACAAATTGCAAGCAAGCCGGATTCAATCCTACCGACACCAATGAAATTGTTAATTGTGTGGGTGAAGTAAAACATAGTGAAGAAACCTGCATGTCAGAGGAGTGTTGGGGTAAAAGCGATCATGCTTTTTTTCAAAATAAGGTTCTTCAAACCTAATAAAGAACAGCAAAAAAACTGAAAAAATATTCTATACTATAATCTATTTACCTTTTTTATAGCATGGGGGTGACAAACGAGCACACAGTCTACCTGGTAAGTGGTTGCTGTGGCCCGTAGACATCTACATATATCCTCGATTACAAATCAAAATGCAGATGCGTTGTCACCCGTGAGGACTAAGATGGAATGCCTCATTTCCAGTAAAAAGGCTCTTCGGTTCTCTACACTCACCTACATACAAAACACAGCACCATTAGGCTGTCATTTTACGCTGGTATTCTGTGAGGGCCCGGTACTTCCTCGATCGAGCTGACCCATTAGTTCTACAACAATAATATAGCTGCAGTAAAATACGAGTACGTGAATAAAATCATAAACAATATTTAATTGATTTAAGATTAGTGTATCTAAAAACTTTGAGTGAAGGCCGTTAGACTAGATTAGAGTACGAGTATTCGTTATTACCAATATTTAATAGTTCATTAGGGCTTGGTCTTGCCTTTTTTGAGAGGATTTCCAATAACTGCTACGTATCGTACCATAGTACGTACCTAAGTATTACATATTGGAGATCTCACCTTACAAAGTCAAAGTTAAAGTCAAATATTTTTATTCGAAATTTGGCTTATACAAAGCACTTCGAAAGTCAAACGCTACGCTTAAACAAAGATACTATATATCCATAGAATACTATAATCCATATCTATATAATAGAACGGGGGAGTGGGCGGAGCCCGTGTAGCCACTAAAATGTCACTAAGACGTCAATTCACACGTATAAACGTCAACACGAGATGTGTTTTGACGTTACAATCGTTTCCAAATTTCCCATGCAAATTATTAAGAAAATGCCAAATTACACGCTATTTACAAATAAATATGTATTAAAATCTGTCTGTCTACACAGCGAATCGGGTTTGTAGTAGTGATAATACGACGTTATTGCTTGTATGTGTGCTGACGGCGACGCCTATCGTCGTATAAAATAAGGTTGACAGCCATTCTATTGTGTATTATAGTGTTCTATGTATATACCTTAGTATTATATATTATAATAGGCGATTTTGTGAACAGCGGTCGAAGCTCAGCGGTAATCGTACTCGAGCAATCTAGTTCGATCTCCGCCGACCACAATGAAATTATAAATTGTAATTTACTTGCATGCCTGAGAAAAATATTTTCCACTTAAATTCACCTGGTGGCGAAAACGTCTCAGAAAAAGTAGAGAAAGGAAGTGGTAAGTACGTAAGTTCTTAATTTTTTCATAGACTTTTTGAGCTTTTATAAGGTATATATAGTTATTTAATCATATAGCCATAATATTTTCACTTATTAGATAAGGATTCTATTTAATTTCTATGAATCGTACTCAGTGCCGTACTATTGCACCTTGAACATCTGGAAAATTCTTAAACCTATTGATAGCCGTGTAGTGGAGGCTTAAGGAAATTCATCATTTCATCACGTGGATGTTATAAGGGACTATTGAGTGAAATTCAAATCGAAGATGGGCAGCACAATAGCAAATATTACCCTATGAGATAATCTATGGAGTAAGCACACGTGGTAGAGCCATGCTGCAGTTATATTAGTAGTATAGTTGTAGCACGATTGGGTCGGTTCGACCGGGGAAGGACCACGCTCTCACAGAATACCAGCGTAAAATAGCAGCGTAATGCTGCTGTGTTTCGTATACTGAGTGTAGAGAACCGGAGACCCTTTTTACTAGAATCGAGGCATTCCATCTCAGTAGATACCCAAGGGTGACAGCGCATTTGCAATTTAATCCCTAGTTGAAGATAAATGTGGATGTCTAAGGGCTACAGCATTCACTTACCATCGGGTAGACTCTGTGCTCGTTTGTCATCCAATGCTATAAAAGAAGATCATGATTTGTATATTTTACAGAAGATTTTTTTTAGAAACGCAATTAAAACTATTGCATTTAGGTAAACATTTTTAATAAATGACTGTTCCGTCACTAAATATGTCAGAATCGTGACATAGTGGTCTAGTACGCGCAGTTTTACGAATTTTGTGATTTTCGATGAAAATTGTGATGAAGTTTTAATAGTCTTCATTAAGTAACTTTTGATATTATATTTACGCGAAGATTACTCGTTGAATAAAACAAATTTTACGAATTCATATTATAAACGCGTTGCTTATTAATTCCCGACGTTTCGAGAGCTTCACATCATCCATGGTCACAGGACCGCGTCATATTAACCAGTTAAAAGTACATAATACATAAACACTCACGCCTGTCACCCAGAGGGGTAGGCAGAGACTACGGACTTCCATTTGGCACGATCCTGACTTTCGCTTCTTCTACATCCATATATCTACGCATACACGCTCGTCGGTTAAGGGTACTTCTAACGTGGCCCATTTTCAAAATATCGCCAATTTGGTCGATAAACTTTTTTCTAGGGCGTCCCTTCCCGACTTGGCCGTTCACATCTGCCATATAAATTTGCTTTGTCACTCTTTCCTCATTCATTCTTTCCACATGACCAAACCACCGAAGCATTCCTTTCTTAATCCTGGTCACAACATCATCTTGCATACCACATTTATCTCTTATCACGCAATTTCTCACCCTGTCATTCAGATTCAACCCTAGCATATTCCTTAAAGACCGCATTTCTACAGCATTTATTCTACTTTCGTGCTTCTTCTGCCACACCCAGCTTTCACTACCATACATTAAAGTAGGGACTAACACAAGTTAAAAGTAAACGTGTATAAATCTGTAAAATTAGTTTAATAAGCTTTGGATATAAAACGGAAGTAAATAGAAGTTAGTCATATCAGAAAACAGTAATTTGTGTTTTGATTTGTTAAAAAAAATATTATTTCATCAACTCAACTCTGACTCAGACTCAACACCTCAGTCCCCACCAATGATTCAGTAGTCATGCACTCTGACTACTAAGTCACCTACAACGCATGGTCTGCGGTCGACATCGACCGTCTACAATCCTTCACTATTACCACCTACCATATTTAATTTAACGCTTTAATTACATAATTAATTATTTGAAGGGGTCAATAAGCAAATTAATGATAATATTTTTATAGAATAAGGGTGACAAACGAACATATACACCAATGAATGCTGTGACCATAGACATCTACATCCATCCTCAAAAATGTGGAATGTGTTGTCACCCCCTAATACTAAAATGGAATGCTTCGTTTCCCGTAAAAAGGGTCTCCAGTTCTCTACATTCATCATACGAAACACAGCAGTATTAAGCTGATATTTGACGCTGGTGTTCTCCGAGAGTTACCTTCGTTACAAACTTCATCCACTATTTTTTCGTTTTCGTTTAGTAAAAATTGGTGAACATAAATAAAAAGCGTACGCGTCGAATTAACTTCTGCGTTTTTGAAGGCGTTTAAATAATACATGAATCAGACATTTCGTTAACAGTTTCTCGTGAAAAACCATTGAAAAATAAAACCGGTTGGTTATCAAGAATGTACCTGACAATATTGACGTTAATTATCGGAATTGCAATTTTGTTAAATGAAATTCAGTAGAACTGGTTCTGTTGTGAACCACCTACGTATGACTTCTTGGGTTTTTTATATTTTTATATCTTTTGTGTACTAGCGACGTGACTGTATTGATAAAATAGTTTAAATATTTATTGCAAGAAACGAGATCGATTTATAATAATGTCCTTCTAACAGAATTTCGGTCACGGCGGCCAGCCTCAACGGACACTAGCCATCTGCGCAGAGCAAGATTATACGTGGGTGGTCTGAAAAGTTTCCGACCTAACAAAGATACTAGATATTTTTTCCTTAAAATTTATTTTTATTTTTCTACATAGTCTCCCTGTGTAACTCTATACACTTCTCCCAGCGATGCATCTCTGTAACCCGTCCAAATAGTACTTGGCGTTTTTCTCTGCAAAATCATTGCTCACGAAGGTGATTGCTCCTCATTTGACGATTTCAGGTCTAGGTCTGGTGAGTAAGGCGAATAGTAAAGCAGTCCAAACTATAATTCGTGGATTTTTGCCATGGCAATCATCATGAAAATGACGCATTCCGTCTTAGTCCTCAGGGTTAACAACGCATCTGCACTTTGATTCGTAATCGAGGATAGATGTAGATGTCTATGGGTCATAGCAACCGTTTACCATCAGGTAGACTGTGTGCTCGTTTGTCACCCTATCCTACGAAATAAAAATAATATCTTTACAATACCTTTCGTGTTTCCTATGGTTGACTGACGGGGATTTCTTTATATAAAAATGGCCCAATGTAACTTTATGTATGATTTTTTTTCATTCATAACTGCTTAGTATGGTCCGCTGCTGGACATAGAACTCCCCCATTAATCCCCCATAGGGGAATATTTGTTATAGTCGTTACGCTTGTGAATCCATCCCTCATATGGGGGATATTTGTTCAATTTGCTATGTTTGGCAAGCGGCTTGGCAACTGCATTTTTTTACTCAGCTAATATCAGAAAGGTGCTGTTACCCACATCCTGTTTTAACTTCCCTCCGTCGTCTCTTACGACACCCACGGGATGATATGGAGTAATGAATATTTGTCATCATCAGTACAACCATTTATAAATCCAAATCCACTTAATATAGGCCCAAGGAATGCTACAAAAATTTCTTGCAGGCGCTTGGTAACGTGCGCAACACAAGGCAATAACCGGGGCTCTAATAACGTTACTAAATTAGAACACGGCCTTAGTACGTATTAGTTGAAAGGGTATGCTTCAATTATAGACTTTATGGTAATTGCATGCCGTAGTTAGCATGCATAACTCTGAACATAATAAAACATGCAGGGTTGTTTGACTTGTTATATAAAATTCAAGTATGCGTGTGGTTTAGTCATGTAGAAAGAATGAACGAGGAGAGAGTGACAAAGAAAATTTATGTTGCAGAAGTGAATGGAAGATTCGGAAAGGGACGTCTTAAGGCGAAAGTTTATCGAACAAATTGGCGATATAATGATTTCTTATATTTACGCGAACACTACACATTGAAATAATACTAGTTTTTACGGAATTTATCGCGTATATTTAACTTTTTAAATACCCGACCCCCACCCATGGTCACGGGAAGGACTGAGATGTTCAGCGTCCGGATGTCATAGTTAACCGCGGTTACCATAGATTAAAATTTAACTTTTGTTCCGATCTACACAGTATGAACTTATGGTATCATGAAGTCTTGCAGTTGTATGTTTGGGTTGGGATTTAATTTTATTTATTATAATATCCCAAGCAGATGGTAGCACCCAGCCATCTTCTCTAATGAAATTAGGATGTTTTTTGATTTCAATAGCCTCGCGAATCGTCCTTGGAGCCACACCCTCATTGTGTTTGACCTATCTAACAACGGTACCTTACACGATGAAATAGACGAGTAAAAAAAATTAATCCTCCCTTTATCTGTAGGGGAGGTACCGTAAATAAAATGTTTCGTAAGATTTTATTTCACAGTTTTGTAGGCGTGATTATTATAATTACAGATTTGTAGCACCTAAAACCTAAAACCGCGGACGGACGGACATGGCGAAACTATAAGAATTATTTGTTTTTTAACCACGAAACCCTAAAAAGCGACTTTTTCATGTCAGAAGGATCTCTTTGCTTCTATTGGTTTCTGGAATAACGATTTTGATTACGCCAGACATAAAATACCTAAAAAGCGTGAACGAAGCAGAAGCCTACGCCACCGATATTTTACAATCTTTGATTATTTTACATTAACACACTATGAAATTGATCTATCAAATACTATTAATTCGAAATAAACTTTCGGCACTAAATATAACGACAAAATTTAATAATTTTAATAAATAAATAAATCAAAAACTATCGAAATTAAAATAAAATAAGTATTTATCGATAGATCAATTTCATATGCTAAAGTAAAATATCAGTGCCATAGGCTTCCGGTCACCAGGTACATCCTTTTTTCTAGACGATAAAAAACTGTCTAGTATAAAAAAACTCAACAAATAATAAATTTTGGTCATGTTTGTGAAAAATCAGAAAGAGGTTGATTCATTGAAAAAAGTGATAGAGTTAACACTTTTGTTAACCGTGTGTTTTTCATAAAATATAAGAAAATTTTTCGGTCATTTTTATGTCAATCGATTTACTTTTAGCGAAGCTTTCTTTTTATATATAGAGGTTGTAATTAATAAACTTTTTCGCACAATATTAGTACAATAAAATAACTAGGTAGGTCAACGAGATATATATATAAGAAACAGGACATTATTATATACACAGTACATAGGAAAATTCATAACTTCTACATTACTAATTCATACCTAGGTGAAATTCAAAAATGGAACACTTCTTTTTTTTTAAACTAAGTAAGTTAGCGACTTAAGATATTTTTCCTGCATGCTCTACATTTTCATACTTCTCCATATCATCCCAATTAAAAGAATACCCTGCGTATTAAATAGTTGTTTAATAATTTCCAATAAAATTTATTAATTTCTTAGTTTTATAAACATTTCGATGAATTGAATCATTTTCTTATGAATATTGAATTGTTATTGATTTCTGTTTATTTTCAAATTTCTTTGATAAACACATACTAAAAAAATACTATCGCATACCGTAAATATTGTTAAAGTTACTAATGCATACAGTTAAGTATAAAACGTTTACACTAAATTTTGTCATACGAATTTTAAAAATCAGCAAAAAATGCGTGGTTCATAATACTTCACAATAAACCCTTATTTAGCTAATTTATGCACTAATTAAAACAAAAAACTCACCATAATATGAAAACACTAGAACGATAAACAGAACACTCAAGTGTAACTTATTCAAATGAAAAATAAATGTATTTCTATGTCTATATTTTGATGTCACATCACCATAACAACACGGCGTGTAATGTAGAGCCAATGTAGAGCTATCACCCGACGCATGCGTACGGCGGAGACGTCACGATCCAACTGGCGGTTTTCGCGCCATCCATTGTGCTGAGCTCGCTTAAAAAGTGTTAAGTTTATGCGCATTCGTCCGAAGCAAATTCGAAATTAAAATAGAGTTTGAAATTTCATCTTTCACAGTTTGAAATGTCTCAAAACCAGAAATGTGTTTCGTAAATTACTTCTTAAGTTGCTGTTATAGAGTTCTACTTGCCATGTGGTAGCGGTGTAAGAATATCCACTGCCCTATACCGTGGATGTCGTGAGAGGTAACGGAGGAAGACATATAGATAAACTAATATAATCGAGAGGAGGGAAATAAACCGGGAAATGGCAGCGACTTCCTAATAACAACCTGAAAATTACAAGTGCGGTTGACAGCCCGCCAGCTAAGTGCACTAATTATGTGTAATATTTCCCTTCGATTTTTTGATTTCGATTATGATATTTTTTAAACGTGGTAGAGCCAAACTGCAACTATATTATGGTTGTAGCACGAACGAATCGGCTCGACCGGGGAAGGACCACACTCTCACAGAATACCAGCGTAAAATAGCAGCTTAATTCTGCTGTTTGTTTAGTATGGTGAGTGTAGAAATCCGGGGACCCCTTTTTAGTGGAAACGAGGCATTCCATCTCAGTGTTGACAACGCATCTGCGTTCTGATTTTTAATCGAGGATAAATGTAGATGTTTATGGGCCACAGCATCCCCTAACCATCAAGTGGACTGTGTGCTCGCTGTCACTCTTACTGTATAAAAAAGCTATAGGTAGGCATAATATATTCAGAATTGGACTGTGATAGGCTGTATGTGGAAATTAACTTGGGCAATAATACAGATATAGGAATAAATATTAGGCCCTTGTCGGTAGAATTAGAGTCAAGCTTACTCTACATTCCGCTTTCCGACATAATAAATAGATTTTTAATTGATTTATTAATACAGTCACTGGAGATTGGGTAATAAGCACTCGAAACAACCTAAGTGAACGTGAACAACCCAAGTTTGATCCCAGTATCAACCATGATATAATTGGTAATCGCAATTTCTGATATAGTACGTGCTCGACGGTAAATGAATACACCGTAAAGTACAGGAACTGTGAACCGGAAGTAAGCCCTGTGTTTAACCACAAGCGAAATCTATTTACATGTTACATAAATAGCTTGTATCGTTACTATACTGTATATCTATACACATATACATAAAAGAAAAGTGTCCGTCTGTAACATAGAAATAATTGGATGCTTTTAAGCTCAGCGGTTATTTACATCCAACAAAGACATGCCATTTTTGCATGTCTCTCTGTCTCTCTTTACCTTCGGGCTTAACTTCATAATAGCCAAACCAATTGCGATGAAACTGAATGTTTCATCGCAAACAGAGAGAGCAGTACTGGAAGCGTTTTAGGTTATATTTTTTCAAAAAATAAGAGATTTTTTTGAGTCGTTTAAATTAGTTGCGATGCTTCTAATCTAATCTAAACCACTTTAAACAGATAGCACCCAGTTGAAGTCGGGGCGGCTCGCTAGTATACAATACGTAATTATTTGAGACATAAGATTATCCCCTTTTGGTAGAGATTGGTTGAATATTTCTGTCAAGAACGACTCAAAATATTTTAAATTCTTCAGCGCATTATCAACGGTCATAAAAGCGGTCATTATCACTAAAATAATAGAAAAGAAAATACCACTTTTCCAATTAATATGAGTTGAAGACTGGGTTTTTTTACCATGAATAAAATATATACCACTTTACGGCTGGTACACAGAAACGATATTGAGTCTGAACTCAAACATCACAATGAACAAATTCGAGTCTAGGCCATATTATGTTACAAAAAAGTAGTTGTTTAATATAATATCATGGTCTAGTATCAAATTTTGTGATATTGTGAATGTGTTTATGAAGTTTGCCTTAGGCATGAGGTTTGTATACCGAATCGTTATAGATAAAACTATTTCAGGGGTATTGAGTAATTAATAAAGAACAGACGTATGGATCTTTTATGTCAATGGAGCTTTATATTCAACTAGTGACCACCCCGGCTTTGCACGGGTGATTTCTGGATCAATTGAGCTTAAAACCACCCAGGGACCTTAAATACAATGAAACTTAAATACATCCGAAAAAGTCATCAAAATCGTCGAGCCCTTTCGCGTTCGAGACTAACGGATAGCAATAGGTTTTTATATATAGAGATGGTCAACAAAATGAAATTGTGACCTACCTACACATATTTAATTTGAAATTTTCTTATTCTGTTCCGTTGCAGACTATCGAAAGTCCCCTACTGAACATAATGCGACTGCTGATCATGAGGTAAAGTAAAGTAAAAAGTAAAGTTACAGCCTATATACGTCCCACTGCTGGGCACAGGCCTTCCCTCATTTCTAAGAGGATTTTAGGGCAAGGAAGTGTCCGCCGCGCTGCCCCAGTGCGAATTGGCGAACTTCACAGAAAAATACATCAAAATTGAACATTTTGATGTTTTTAATTTTTTTTAAATTGCAACCAACAACAACGTCATTGATGATGGCAATGATTAGACTTTTATAAAACTTCTTCTCGTTCTTTTTATAAAACTTCACTTTAGACTGGAACGCAGTAGTACACAGAATGCATCCAATTTTTTCTTACTATTTATTTTTTATAGAAGAGGGTGCAAACAAACTTGCAGCTCACCTGGTGATAAGTGACTACCGCCATCCACGAGCAACCGCAACACCAGGAGAAATGCGATACGACTTAGGGATCTTCAAGAAAAAATTAGTAAGCTTTTTTCTTGAAGGTCCCTAAATCGTATCCGTCCGGAATAAGCGCCGGTGGTCAACAATTCCACAGAAAAGTTGTTTGTA
Organism: Parnassius smintheus behrii; assembly: GCA_036936625.1. Taxonomy (NCBI): domain Eukaryota; kingdom Metazoa; phylum Arthropoda; class Insecta; order Lepidoptera; family Papilionidae; genus Parnassius; species Parnassius smintheus. The sequence continues at coordinate 55,925,551 of JAUPFT010000001.1, forward strand.
TAGAATAAGAACACTAATTCCCTGATATATAAAGATGGATTTAGACATAGATGTGTTGTCATCTCTGAGGACTAAGATAAAATGCCTCATGGCCTGCTATTATCTGACTCTCTATATCCTTTAGACCGGACCGTAGCGGTACACCGAACACATCTGGTTGTTTACGTACTATAGAATATAATGCAGGCGCTTATTCTGTGACTCTATTTAAAAAAAATGAATAATTTTACTTGTAGCGATTTCTTATGTCTTATGGTAGAATGTAGAGAAAGCAAAGATAGGATAAGGATATCCAAGCAATTGTGATAAATAGATTGAGATATCTTTGATCACTTACGAATATTTTAGGAGTTACTTCTTGGCTAGCAGTCGACTAAAATACAATGGTATCCATTTCATAGAACTTGAAAATAACACGTTCATAATTTAATTTGGCCGCATATTTTATTGTACTAAGGAATCCATAACTTAAAACAACAGTCTTATTAATTGAACTCGATGAAATCAAAACTTTAGGACAATATATTTTATGTACTTCACTTAACAAAAGATTTCGGCAACTTCGACAGTAAAGTTAAGTTTGTGTTAAGTAAGAAAAGTATATCTCGTGTATCTGGCGCCTACGCATCTTTAACAATATATTGTTTACAAAACGATCATGTTTTTATATCGTTGAATTGGTCTGTGTTTGTAAGTGGGTTTGTGTGTGTGTGAGTAATGTGTTGATTAATAGAGAAATATAATATCTAACTTTATTTTATATATAATTATAGCCTTAAGCCTGTTAAGCATTTCACCTTAGTCGTCGAAGGTGATAATGCATCTATAGCCTTTTTTATTTAAAGTTGCAGCAGTCCCATGGGCTCCAATAGCCACTTACTATCAAGTCGAATCTATGTTTGTTTATAACTTCAACTTTTATCAAACATTTTGAAGTTCTAATGATTATATTCGTTTCAGTACGCTTAATACCAATTGATATACGAGGGTAGATTGAAAAGTACTCGGCCTAACCAAGAAAATAAACACATACTAAATCAGTAATATTTTTATTTTTCTACATAATCACCATCAAGTTCAATACACTTTTGCCACCTCCCCTTCCAAGCATTTAGACCGTTGAAAAAAAATGATTCTTCCTTAGAGTCAAAATATGCGTCTACAGCTGCTTTGACCTCGTCGTTTGTCGAAAATCTTTGACCTCCCAAGTGCTTTTTTAGGTTAGGGAACAGAAAGAAGTCTGATGGTGCCAGATCAGGTGAATACGGCGGATGCGGTAACAGTTCAAAGCCACAGTTGTGAATTTCAGCCATTGACTGTACTGACGTGTGAACACGGGCGTTATCTTGATGAAACAGGACTTTTCTTCTGAGCATTCCTCGACGTTTTTCTTTTATTTCCTCTCGTAAACGACGTAGTAAGGTGCAGTAGTAATCAGAGTTTATAGTCTGACCCCTTTCAAGATAATCGATCATAATCACACCTTTCGAGTCCCAGAATACTGAAGCCATCACCTTATTTGCCGACAAAATCGACTTAGCCTTTTTAGGGGGTGGTGAACCAGGTCTTCTCCAGTGTTTTGATTGTTGTTTTGTTTCCGGTGTACAGTAATGAACCCATGTTTCGTCCATAGTAACAAAACGATTCAAAAAATCATCTGCATCGGCTTCAAATAACTCCAAACTGTCGCGTGAAATAGTCAATCGCGTCCTTTTTTGTTCAACTGAAAGCAGTCGCGGAACCCACCTCGCATACACCTTGTGGAAACCCAACTCGTTGACAATGATGTTTTGAGTTGTTCATAAGAGATGCCTATAATCTCGGCTATCTCTCTAATTTTTAATCTGCGGTCTCCCATTATTAAATCAAGTACTTTTTTAATATTTTCGTCAGTAGTTGACGTCGAAGGCCTTCCAGAGCGGGGTTCATCTTTCACACTCTCTCTACCACGCTTAAATTCTGCTATCCATTTTTTGATGGATGAATATGACAGAGCACAATCGCTTAATGTACTGACCATGTCATCATGGATGGCTTTTGATGATAGCCCCTTCTTATGGAGGTACTTAATGACGGCACGCTGCTCGATTTGCTCCATTCGCGGAAATTATGTCCGATTACTTTGTTAATAAATTTATAAAATCACAACTAATTATCGCACACGTTTCGAACTTCACACAATGAACTAGTCTGAACTGAACTAAATAAAGTAGGTAGATTTGATTTTTAGAATTGAATGGATCTGTGTTAGGCCGAGTACTTTTCAATCCACCCAGGTACCGCTTCTAAGTTGCCTAATATCGTCCCACAATTGTTTTCAGAAGTCATTTTCGGTACCTGGATGACCTTGTAGTTTTTGAAGAAGTATACTATCATACGGCCAGCAGCGAAGGACCACGTCTCTGATCCGTAAGTCATCACTGGCAACACGTACTGGTTGTACACTTTAGTTTTCAGAGATTGAGGTATACCTGACGAGAAGATGTGTCGTAATTTCCCGAACGCTGCCCAGCCGAGTTGAATCCGTGGATTGACCTCTCGGTCGAAGTTGGACTTACCTAGTCGGACTATTAGTCCCAGGTAAACGTACTCGTCAACAGCTTCTTCGAGCGAGAGAGAACAACTTAGTGCTCCCAACAACTACCGGCATAGGTGAGACATGGACATTAAACATGATCTTTGTTTTGTCCATGTTCATCTTAAGACCTATCCGTTGGGAGACACCATTGAGGTCGTAGAGAATAGTGCTAAGGTCCTCCAGCGATTCTGCCATAAGGACTATATCGTCGGCAAATCGAAGGTGAGTAATGTACTCGCCATTGATGTTAATGTAAAATGTATGTAAATGTAAATGTAAATGTATGTAAAATGCTAGATGTAAAATGGACAGGTGGTACCAACCCAGACCGACTTCATGTAAAAAAAGTCCACATTCTAGAAGTGTTAAAACACATGTGTTATGTGGCGTCAAAACGAAGTAAGTTGGAATGGTAGATGGAGGGCATACCGAAGGCTCGTTATGGCGGTGATTAAGAAGATCTATTGATACTGGGGAATATACGAGTAGGCATCAACACATACCATTATCGATTCGTTCGATTACCGTGCCGAGAACTTACCGTCTGTATGTAGGAGTGGCTTGATCATATCATACGGAATTGAAAAGTGTTTCGAAATAATACCTTTTTCAGTCTAAAAAGGCGAAAGTTCAGGTAAAAGCTCTGTCTGAAGTTACACTTAAATATGTAACACTGGAGGTTCGCAATTCGAATCAGAACGCAGGCTGAAATGAAATTTAGTGAATGTTTTTTGTTTCAAAAGACTATTGTGTAAAATTTATTGGAAGTATCATTTTTTTATTTACCACTGGTTCGCAGAAAAACCTCTGTCCTGGGAAGAACCAGCAAGAAACCCAGAGGGACTTTATTTAAACATATTTCAATTTACAAAAAAAAAATACTTTGTACAATTTTTGTATGAATTTTTATAGAACCAGCATGGTGACGATACTTCATTCCCAGGGGTTATTTTCATTTAGTAGTCATTTATTTATTTTTGTTTATTTATCTACTTTATTTATCTATCGCTATGACAGCCTATGCGGCGCAGCCAGGAGCGGGACCGAAATTTTCGGCTTCACCTACAAGCCTGGTTGGATTCTGGTAACGTGCTTGAATAAGGCAAGGCAGGACAGGACTGTGGCTGAAGTCGAAAAACTGAAACCCTTATCGGAGGCAGAGCTCTCAATTATACTTGAGGGTTAAATGTCTAAGCCTCAAATATCTGCCCAGCTGCGAAGCTGACTCTCCAGCGGTCGTATAGTAAATCGTCATATTATGTGGTAGTAGTCGTTTATTAAAGCTTATTTGTGGTTATTTTCTTAATAAATCAGAAAGCCCTTCGAACGCACAAATTCGTAACGGCCTTTATTTAAGCGTTAATTGCAATATAAAGTACTAATTAAATAAGCGCACGGTAATGAAGAAAAACATCATAAACAAACCCTGCATGCCTGACAAATTATAAAATATTTCGAGAGCATGCAAAGTTCATTATGCCAAAATAGATAATTCACGTCTAAATATATATACGACTCTCAGTTTGGTAAGTTGGTAAGGTTAAATTTTGCTAGTGCTACCAATATCTTACAGTGCATAAAATATTACTCTTTATTCTGCCTGTTCCAACGGTCTTTTGTTTATGAAAACTTCTTAATTTCGCAATAATAAATATTGAGGTTCACTTATAGGGATAAAACATACCCTATCTCTCAAATTGGACCAAGCGACATTTACAAAATTTCATTGAAATCAGTTTAGTAGTTTAGGAGTTAATCTTATATAAAAATCAATGTTTGTTCGTATTTTATGCGCTGCCATACCGTTCATGAGATTGCAGTAAAACTTTAACGACATATTTCTTGCACTTCCGCTAAGGTTTTAGGCATAGTTAGACCCGGTAGTTGGTGCTGTTGTAGAATCCAGATAACACCTGTGCGAAATCGGGGCGGATCACTATTAAAGAATAAAAATATCTTAAATATCTTAATATCATCCATTGAAAATCGTGCTGATCTCTCGCACTCTCAAATAACTCAAAAAATGAAAATGTGATCTTCGATCCACCTGTCAAGGATTAAAAACCTTAGGGGCCAGATATCAGAAACGAGAAGACTGAATAAAAAGAAATCCGTATCACGAGCGGCTCGGCTCGACCGGGGATGGACTACGCTCTCACAGAATACTAGCGTTAAATTTTGATACGTGGTAGAATCACGCTGCAACTATATTACGGTTGTAGCATGACTGGGTCAGATCGACCGGGGAAGGACCATGCTCTCACAGAATACCAGTGTAAAATAGCAGCTTAATGCTGCTGTGTTTCGTATGGTGAGTGTTGAGATCCGGAGACCATTCTTTACTGGAAAAGAGGCATTCCATCTTAGTCCTCAAAGGTGACAACGCATCTGCATTATGATTCTTAATCGTGGATAAGTGCAGATGTCTATGGCCCAGAGCATCCACTTACCATCAGGTGAACTGTATGCTCGTTTGTCACCCCTATTCTATAAAAAAATAACAGCTTGATGGTGTGTTTCGTATGGTGAGTTTAGAGAATAGAGACCCTTCTTACTGGAAACGAGGCATTCCAACTTAGTCCTCAGGGGTATAATGCATTTGCATGTTAACTACGGTGGTATATTCTGATAATACCGTCGTTGGAATATTATAAATATTTTCCGTACACGAATAAAATGTACTTACGTAAGACGTACAATTCCCTTGCCGTTATCGTGTGGCTGCATCCTTAAAAGGAAACGTCAAGTCTGGTTATGGCCAAGTTTATGCCGCGGGATCACCTCCGCCATATAACATTCCGAAACTTTCCGTATATTATTAAGAATAACGAAATTTCGTAGTGATGTCCGAGCGTGCAATTTTTCTTTAATATTTCGATTATTGGCGGTTGTATATATTAATTGTAATTTCAATTCCTGGTCCATTTTGATTAGTTATTTTTGTGAAGTTAACAGTTTTTTTTATAGAATAAGGGTAACAAACCAGCACATAGTCTACCTGATGGTAAGCCACACTCACAGAATATCACAGAATACCAGCGTAAAACAGCAGCTTAGCGTTAAGCTGCTGTTTTACGCTGGTATTCTGTGAGAGCGTGGTCCTTCCCCGGTTGAGCCGACTCATTCGTGCTACAACTATAATATAGCTGCTACCGTACTACCGTATAAAATTATTAAATAATAGTTAAAAATAAGTGGTGAATATGTGACTAAGTATTTCACTGCCAGCCGTATGAGGAAACTCAAAATCGTTCGGCGAGCCATGGAGGTATCGATTCGAGGGTTCGATTACTTGTTAGCAAACTTCATGTCTTCAAAAAATTTTTTTTATTTCTGAGACCTGCAGTTGTCTCGATGTTTCATTCATCGCTGATCATGTGGTAAATCAGCACTTAAAATTGCAACGAACACTTTCATTGGCGCCGGCGAGGATCGAACTCGGGTTGCTCGCGTACCGTGTAATTTACAGAGAACGCTTAAGCTCCCGAGCTACCACGGCTTCTGGATTGTTTTGGTACATTTTGATACAGAAACCATCAACTGAAGATTAGTTTCTCGATCGTATTGGTAAATCAAAGATTCATCATTTGTAATATCTGAAACAAGCTTGCTTCAAATTTATTTATCTAATCACGGCGCGATTCCATGCGAGCCTGCGTCGAAGTTGTGTCGGCACTCAGCATTTAACGCGAAACTATCCTCCTCAACGGAAGTGTTCATGTGAAATTTTCTTAACTCCTCCTGATTCAATCTTCAATGAGTACTGAATTATACAAAAAGAAAAGAAACTTTTTGCTCTAAACTCTCTGTGTGACCTGTCGTATACGTTTCACAGATGAGTAAAGACCTTCTCTCATTTCTGATGAGGGTTCCGTAACCCTTGCGTGTTAAATCAGCTCTTTTACTATTATGGCAATAATTTCATTGGTGCCGGAGGGAATCGAACCCTTTTTGTATTACTATTTAATTTTTCACGTGGTATAGCCACGTTGCAGCTGTATTACGGTTGTAGCATAGTGGGGGGCTCGACCAGGGAAGGATCACACTCTCACAGAATACCAGCGTAAAATTTGTAGACCCTTTTTTCTGGAAACGAGGCATTCCAACTTAGGGGTGACAACGTATCTATATTTTGATTCTTATTCGGGGATAGATGTAATGTCTACGAGCCACAGCGTCCATTTACCATCGAGTGGACTGTGTGGTCGTATATCCCCCTTATTCTATAAAGAAATAATAGCCTGATGCTGCTGCGTTTCGTATGGTTAGTGTAGAAAACCGGAGACCACTTTTACTGGAAACAAGGCATTCCATTGCAAGTCAATAAATGTAATTTAGTCTGTAGAATTATTTTTATTCCATTTGTGTGTAAGTATTACGTTCAAGTAATGTAGCTTTACAATTTTATATAATAGATAATACCAGGAAAAAATAATACCAGGCTGAAGCTGTCGACATTACATTATCAAAACTATATCTATATGCACAATGTGGAAGACGACAACCATCAAGTGCCTCATTAAGGTTCTCAATCAAAAACAAAAACGCACAAATTACCCGCGCCTTTCCCAGACGAAAACTTATAGCAGTCACGAATTTGGCGGGAACGGGCCGGCATCGAACAAAATGGTTGAAGAGGAAGCGAGAGAGAAGACATTTGTGTAGGGTGACCAATCATTGTTTTTTAGCGTACTGCTAAGTCCAAATATAAAGTAGCGTGTTTTGATGTGTTTAAAATTTTATCTAACATTTTTGGTATAAATTAATCACCCCTTTTTGATGTAAAAACATAAAAATGCTACGGACACATACTTTTGTTTTTATTTGGTATAGTTTAACTGTTTAACAATTCTTTCGCGGTGTGATAAAGTAATATGTTGTCGAGTTGAAGGCCAAGCTTTAAAAATTTAGGGATACTTCGAAGATGTTAATAATGTTTGTTTGCTTTAAAAACTTATTTGAAGTTACAGTTATTAATTATTATTTAAGTTTAAAAAATATAATTTTCAGTAATTACTTAGTGTTTCAATTTCACTTACGCCAGGGTAGGAGAAATATAAATCATTATCAAATTTCGTATCGTCTCATAAAAACTGATTGAGAAATATTCTAATCAAATCACTATATAAAATATTCAGTTCAGACCCTTTACACACATTCATACGTAAATTCATCAACTTGTTTTTGCGTCACGTCTGTTTTCTACAAGTATAGGTAGAATCAGGCTGACTTGATCCTGACATACCTTTTTCTCTTCTTTCACATTCATATCTACGTATGCGTACTACGTATGCGTACTAGGTCTGCGTACTACGTATATTTACTCGTCAGTTAAGGGTACAAGAGGCATCCTCAACTGACGAATAAATATACGTAAATTAAGAAATTGGTTCCCTTTTTAATAATATATACCTATCTCGGTAAAAAAACTCAGACTATGGCGTCTTTTGTTTGACTCAGTCACTTACTGATTATTTTTAACAATATCCGTTTATGTTTCGCCATCTCCGATCGCAATATAATATAAATAATATACAAATTTCTTAGAAGCTATATAATGCGTAATTGTACATGAATCATCATGAATGCTGCAACAAAGATGAAGGATTCGACTAAGGATTATACTGCAGAGTAACATTAACGTAAGGACGTAGCGTGTAGGAGGTCACATCCAAAGCGTCGAGGGTACTCGTGAATTGCAAGAACTATATACGTATAAAATATTTGATTCTAACATGGTAGAGCCACGCTCCAGCTATGGCATGGTGGCTGCACGAATGTATCGGTTCTACTTACTCACTTAGAGAATCATCATTACAACCTCACAAGTCTACTGCTGAAAATAGGCCTCCATCAATGAATGCTACAAAACTTGGTCTTGTAGCCACCTGTATCCATCGACTTCCTGCTCGTCTTATCAGATCTTCATTCCATCTGATATAACTCCGCTAAATGTACATAACCACCCTTCGCTTCATTTTGTGGTACGGGGCTGCCACTCGGAAACCTTACTTAGCCATCGGTTGTCGATCCTTTGAGCTATATGGCCAGCCTCTTCACCTCTCAAGTCTCAAGTCTTACAGAAAAATAAGTAAATTAGGAGCATAATGCTGTGTTTCCAATGACAAGAGTGGAGAATCGGAGACTCTTTTATTGGTAAAGAGAAATTCTATCTGAGTCCTCAGAAGTGAAAATGCATACAAAAATATAATATGTGCCAGAGCATCCACTTGCCTATATGGAGTATATACACTTTTATAAAAATGATCTTAGAAGATAATACATACCTAATGATAGTTATCCATAAGTGCTTCGTCATACCCCGTGAAAACTTTTTAAAAATGTCCGACGGTACGAAAGTCATACGGAAGTGTAACCCTATAGTTGCGTACAGCTTTATTCGTGTCTTCCCACGGTGGCTCAGTGTTATAATATTTGTTACGTATGTTGGTACCGGATTACTTATAAAGCGCTTAATGCGTTCTGAAAGTTTACTTTTACGGTGTTTCTTTTGATGGCCATTTAGCAAAAGTATTTTATTTTTATTTTTACATCAGAATTGGCGTTCGAAATTTGAATGTTTAAATGAAATTTACAGCTGTGTAGGTATGAAGAGAGTAGATATATTTATAGGCTGTGAAGCATTTCATCTAAGTTATCAAGGGTGTACATACCCTTTTTTTTTTTTTTTTTTGTACGTGGGGAAATGCCTACGCATACCCGCCTCGCGGGGGCAAGGACGGGTTATGTCGGACTCGCACCGACTAAAACCCCATGGTGTTCCACTTTTGTCGCATATTGGCAGGGCTACGGGAACGCTTTCGCACACATCCGCGGCCCTGCTAGCGCCTGCCGCCCCATGGCAGCACCTCCTCGGGAGAGGAAAATTCCTCCCCGTTCTCCTTCACAGGCAAGGCGCACCAGAACACATGGCGCGCCTTCCTCCACGGCCTCCAATTACGTCTGTGCAACAGACGCCCCCGCGTCCGATGCACAAAGGCCATGGGGCCAGGAAAAACGAGCACTTAGAAGTACTAGCCTTCCCGACCCCAGCGGCGGATCTGGTCTATGGCTCCGCCGCCAACCAAGATTCGGCTGCGGAGGGTAGGGAGAGCGGCGCCTCGCAATACCGACAATCCTCTCCCCCCGCAGCCCCACCACCACCGCATCAACGGTGCGGCCCCGTTTGAGTCGCAGAGGATAGGGCGAGTGGCGCATCGCCATACCAACACTCCTCTTCCTCCGCGACTCCACCTCGGCTGCAGCGGTAGGTGGGGAGGACACACCTCTCACCGCAGTCCACCAACACACATCCGAAGCGGGCTTCCCAAGCCCACTCGGAGTGGCCACCTCGGGCCGGCCCTCCACCTCGGACCAGCCATTTGAGTTCCTCTTTGTTCACCGCGGGAGACCAAGCCACGGCTACTAAGCCCCCCCGCCACGACAAGGCGGGAACCCGATCGGGGGGGAGGGTGTACATACCCTGTGGTCAAGTTTGTTTGAATTTAGATGCAGGGTTGCAGATGTCTATGGGCAGCAGTATCCATTCACCGTTATGTAAACATTTAGCACGTTAGCTACTAGAAGTAATACAGGCACGAAAATCATAAATTATCACAAAAATTAGTAAATACTTAGGGTTACTAAGTTTAAATTATGAGAATATTCGTCCAGATTATTTGAATTAGAACTATACTTTGTTCTAAAACCTTATATTTATCCCTATTAGAAGAAGTAATAATCGATAACAGTACTTAATTACCGATGGTATAATGCTCCTTATTCGAAGTGCTTCCAATATTTTCGTAGTTCTATAAATCGTGTTAGTCCAGGACCTAAGTGCTAGCTGTAAATTTCACAGAACGCGAACACTCCGAGTTCGATCCCCGCCAGCACTCATGAAATTGCTATTTCGAGTTTTGGTTTAATAATAAAAATATTTCAAAGACATGTGAAGACAGAAGCGCGGACAAATTGTGCCGTTACTTTGGCAGAAATGAGGGGAAGCCTGTGCCTATGAGATGAGTCGCTTTACTTTTTATAAAATTAGCACAACAGCACCTCCGTGGTGCACCGCTTTGATCGCTCTGAGCATAGACAAAGATAATCTATCTCTATCTGTTGTATCGAAATAACTGCCTTTTATTCAGCAGAAAGGATTAATAGGATATGCCATTAACCCCCTCTGCTCAAGCGAAATAAAAAAAATTGCCAACATACCTACAAATAATGATAAAAAATACCAAATATCGACATAGCATGTTGATACAAAAACAATTCAAGTAATCAATCTCAGATCGATAATATTCAATTTACTCCGTTGTTGTTGTTTTAGCTTTCGTTAATCGTTTCACCATTTCGTTTTCGTAATAACCACAGCGTTTCTTTAGTGATTTTATAAGAAAGAGCTTTGTTTGGCCATTACTTAACAAATTATCACTAAATACTCAAAATAAACATTGTGTATAGGTAACTAACTATAACTAGACTTAATTATAAACTAACAATGAAAATAGTCATCTAGGCTTTATTTTATCCGTTGAACTTAGAGATTAAAAAAAATTAAATCATTGATAAAATTAATGGTTCGATGGTTGTTTTAGATCTTAATCACATTGAATTGAGAAATCCTATCCAGGTGAAGCAGGGACGGGTAGTATTTAGCAAAATATTTAATTATTAGTCATTTCTTATCACACATATTGAAAAGGAACCAGACAAACGTTAAACTAAGAAACAGAAGGGGGGAATCGAGGCTTCTCTCGATTCGGCCTCCTATAACGCCTAGGTTGGGTTCGGGAACAACGTATGTGATCTCCGCAACGGAGTAACACACAAGGGCGATAACCTCTTCCTTTTCAGAAAATAGGTTCAGGCGGGGATTACGGGTCTTCTGAAGTCGTCCCGGTCCCAACGCCTTAATTCTTCGATATGGACTGTATCACTTTAAGGGGAGAATTCCTTGGGAATAAAACAGCAATTATCTTCAAACCGTTCCGTGAGAGAGTAATTACTTTTCCCTATCACTTCCCTGTACTTTTTCTTTCTTCTTCTTATTGACTGCTGGTCTTGCACTTTTCCCGAACATTTCCCGAAGTTTCTCCGAACTTCCCCGAACGATTCCCGAACGATTTGCAAGAAAAATCAATTTACTGAACTACCTCGAAGCTAAACGCGAAAGTGAGCCGCACCATTTGTGCGCTTGCCCAACTCAATTACATCAATTTGTACTATCACTCTCTCACGTTTTGCTCAATAACTTTATTTGTATAAGACATACATTTATACAATTTACTAATAAAGATAGCACAAAAAAATATCTATACTACGATATACATTACATTTTCATATCACAAAAAACCCTTTATTTATTTAACAAAATATGCTTATTTTACTCACATGGTCAAAGTTATAATTTCTTAAATATTTAACATTGAAAGTTAAAACAATGTTTTCCATCTGAAATTATCCATTTCTTAACTAATACAATAGTTTAATTTACATTTTCTCTATACATTTCACTATTAAAACACTTTTAAATTTCTTATACAAAACTATCATTATTTCACTTATTCACAGGAGTTTTCACATAAAAATAACACAGAATTCACTTCTTTAACACGTACAATCAATCTGAAATGTTTTACAAATCATTGTTACCATAAATTGCTGAAATTTGCAAATATTTAAATTTCTACATATTTAGCCTCCTAAGTACGTGGCTAGCGCGCGTCTATGAACTCACACTATTTGAACAACTAACTTTTGCACGGCTATCGACTATCAGTAAAAATGGAAAGTTTAGTAAACACTAAAATGCCTATTTTCTATGATTGATTTATGAAAACATTCACTTATATTGTTTGATAAGAAACATGATAACTGATAAGAATCTGATTAGAAATAGTTTTCAACGTTTGAGAATTGTGTAGAAGCATTTATTCACCTAGTACAGTTGACATTAGTGTAAACTAAACTATCCATTTTTAATGATAGTCGATAGCCGTGCAAAAGTTAGTTGTTCAAATAGTGTGAGATCATAGACGCACGCTAGCCACGTACTTAGGAGGCCAAATATGTAAAAATTTAAATATTTGCAATTTCAGCAATTTATGTAAAAATGACTTGTAAAACATTTCAGATTGATTGTACGTGTAAAACAGGTGAATTCTGTGTTATTTTTATGTGAAAATTCCTGTGAATAAGTTAAATAATGATAGTTTTGTATAAGAAATTTAGAAGTGTTTTAATAGTGAAATGAGTAGAGAAAATGTAAATTAAACTGTTGTATTGGTTAAGATATGTATAATTTCAAGTGGAAAACATTGTTTTAACTTTCTACGTTAAATATTTAAGAAATTTCAACTTGTTCAATGTGAGTAAAATAGGCATATTTTGTTAAATATATAAAAGGTTTTTTGTGATATGAAAATGTAATCTACATCGTAGTATAGATATTTTTTTGCGCTATCTTTATTGGTAAATTGTATAAATGTATGTCTTATACAAATAAAGTTATTGATTAAACCGTGAGAGAGTGATAGAACAAATTGATGTAATTGAGTTGCGCAAGCGCACGAATGGCGCGGCTCACTTTCGCGCATAGCTCTGGGGTAGCTCAGTAAACGAGTTTTCTTGCAATTCGTTCGGGAAATGTTCGGGAATCGTTTGGGAATCGTTCGGCTAGACCAGCAGTCAATAAGAAGAAGAAAGAAAAAGTACAGGGAAGTGATAGGGAAAAGTAATTACTCTCTCACGGAACGGTTTGAAGATAATTGCTGTTTTATTCCCAAGGAATTCTCCCCTCAAAGTAATACAGTCCACATCGAAGAATTAAGGCGTTGGGACCGGGACGACTTCAGAAGACACGTAATCTCCGCCTGAACCTATTTTCCGAAAAGGAAGAGGTTATCGCCCTTGTGTGTTACTCCGTTGCGGAGATCACATACGTTGTTCCCGAACAAAACGTAGGCGTTATAGGAGGTCTGATCGAGAGAAGCCTCGATTCCCCCCTTCTGTTTCTTAGTTTAACGTTTGCGCCCCCTGTCTTTTCAAGTGGTCCTTCGAGTCGGATCAAGGAACCAGCTGTGGACTGCTGGTTATGGAAAAAGAAGACCTTCGGAGCCGAGTGAAGATCAGCAACTGAAGGAAGCCGGAGGTTTGAGCTGAAGCAACAGGACCAAAGGCCAGAAGACCAGGTCAGCGCAGAAGGACTGGACCTGGAACTACCGGAAGAAAGAAAACCGGGATTGCGGCTTGGGGCGTGTGCTCGCATGGGGCACGTATCGCAGCCAGGCGCAGGTGTCTTGTGAAGGCGCTCATCGTGGCCAAGCAGGGCTTGGCATTTTTCCTGTCAGGCAAGCGTGCTCGGCATTTTCCTGTCGGACGATCATGTCCGGAATTTTCCTGTCGGACGACAGTGTCCGGCATTTCCTGTCGGGTCTCAGAGGGTGCAAGAAGAAGAAGCATCCACCGCTGCTGCTGCCAGGCGAAGGTGCTCGTGGGCACCTGACTGCATCGCGGCCAGAGGAGGGTGCTTGGACGAGGTGTCACCGGCGACTGGGCGACGAAGCGCAGCATACATCCCGACCACCTAACGGTGCCAAACGGTCGGGCTCTGGTACAACACCTTCGGGTGGAGCAGTTCTCTCGAGCGAGACAGCGCTTGCACTACCGCTCGACTGTTTCGTCATATTCCTTGGCGGGACAGTTCCTAAACCTTTCCTCCATTCCATTCCTGCACGACTCCATCCCTGTACGGCTCACCTCGGTAGGCCCCGTTCAGGATTGATAGGGCTGATAGGGCTGTTAGGGTGGTAGTAAGGTTGTAGGGTTGGGAGATAAAGGGGGAGGGGTAGTGGGGTTAGGTTGGGTTGTAGAAGGTAAGGGGTTGTAGGGACCGTAGGGACAGTTAGGGACTGTAGGCCAACAATCACCTTCCTGCAAGATGAAGAAGGCACAAGACCAGACAGAGAGGAGCGAAGGAAGCAGGATAAGAACAGGCGGAACCATCTGGAGAGACCACAGCTACTGCTTCGAGTGGAACAACTCCTTCAAGTGGAGCCACCACCGATACGTCCACATGCACGTGGGACTCAGGGACGTCCATGGCAACGACGAGCAACAGAACGGACACCAGTGGTACGCAGGCCAGCACCGCACAACAATCCGTTATATCCAGGAGTGAAACGATAGTCGAAAAAGTAGGTCAAAGGACGGAAGCAGCGGCATCGTTAAGAACAGTAATCGGGCACACTAGTGACAAAGGGTCACAAAGAGGTAGTAGGTCATCGCGATCGGCGAGGCTGAAAGCCGAATTAGAGGCGCGGATTAAATTCGAACGCTCAGAGCTTAAACGAGCACAGGCAGCTGCTGCCTTAGCCAAGTCTCAATTGGAGTTGGCACGACTCAACCGAGAAGAGGAGATCGACTCGAGTGGAGATGATGAAGAGCGGAATACTCAGGTGGAACCTTACGTAAGGAGTTGGGTTCAACAGACCATAAAGAGCGCGCCGGTTAGTGTAACGCAACCCGATATTACTGATAAGGAAGCGTGTAAAGGATCACGCCGCAAAGGGGCGGAGATCGAGCGCAACCAAGGAAATTCACAGAAAACACACGCGAGTGAGGTGTCAGAATTGACCGAAGCGATTGTGAGTGTAATAAAGATAGCGGGAAAAGATAAGTCTTCTCAGCTTCATTTCCTCCAGGAGTTACCGGTGTTCGATGGAGACCCGGGTGAATGGATAATTTTCAAAACGGTGTTTGAAGACACAAGAAGCCAATTTTCAGGGGTGCAGAATGTCGCACGCCTTAGGAGGGTATTAAAGGGCGCCGCTAAGGAAGCGGTTAAGTCGTTGTTGTTTACTTTGTGTGAACCTGAAGAAATAATAAACGCTCTCGAAAGAGGATTCGGTAGGGTTGAGATGCTCATTCTAGCCGAAATCGAGAATGTAAAGCGTATGCCAAGATCGGCAGAAGATTGCCGGAATATAGGATCTTTTGCAAGTCGTATTACGAACGTGGTTGCCACAATATATATAAATGGTTTGAATATCGAGCTCAGCATCCTTTGGAGCCAGAGTTACAGAAGATGGCCAAGTATTTAAATTTATTGAGTGAACAATTTGGAACGTCCTTAAGCAATGAAAATGTGCCTGAAAAACGGAAGCGTCCTGAATTCGGGAAGCAAACTGTACACACCGCAAAGGGGATCTGTACGTAACCGTTTCAAGATCGAGCGCTATGAGCGTCGAAGTAATACGAGCGAGCGTCTAGAACGCCGAAATAATAAAGGGCACAACCGACAAGTGGTTATGATAACCCAGGATAAGCCTGTAAGTCGGGTAACACATAAGTGTGTTATATGCAACAAGGAACACTCTATAGTGAGTTGTTACAAGTTTATGGACATGAATAATCGCGAGAAATGGGACGCGGTTAAAAAAGCGAAAGTATGTTTTCAATGTTTGTCACCTAACTATAGGAGTTTAGAGTGCAGAGCGAAAAAATGTGGTGTAGAGGGATGTAGAATGTCACGTCATTGAATGCTACACCGATACCCCAATGAAAATACCTCGCCGCAAGCGGACGAGGGGGGTAAAGAGGCTCAAATTACAACTGTTAGTACAGTGAATGCACTGGCATGTGCATACTTAAAGATTGTACCGGTCGAGTTGTATGGACCTAGAGGAAAGGTCAAGACAACAGCTCTTCTGGATGAGGGATCGACCATGACACTCATAGAGGGGTGGATGGCTCAGAAGTTAGCGCCTCGCGGACGTAAAGAAGAATTACGTATTGAAGCCGTGGGAGGTAAGCGAATTAACGACGACAGTTCGTATCGCTTAAACGTTAAGATAAAAGGCATTTACTCGAACGACTTAGAGGAGATAAGTGTACAAACAATTAAGTCACTTAACCTTTCTCCGCAGTCAGTAAGCCAAGAATTATTGCAACGGTGTTCTCATTTGACTCCGATTAAGGACGAGTTGATGTGTGAGAGGTCCAGACCTACCATACTAATTGGCCAGGACAATTGGCATCTCATAGTTACTCGTGAATTAATTTCAGGAGGTAAGAACCTACCTGTAGCATCGCTCACCAAACTTGGATGGGTTTTACATGGTCACATATCGGGTGGCATCAAACCAATCAAGATTGTTAACCACATTTCCACCAAGAAGGAGGAAGACATGGGTAAGTTCATCAAAGATTATTTTAGTTTGGAATCTCTGGAAGTGTCTGCGCGAAAGCCCGCGAACGACCCAGAAGAACGAGCTTTAAATATTTTGAGCAAAACGGTACGTCGTATGCCTAATAATAGGTATGAGACTGCTTTGTTATGGCGCACAGATAATGAGTGCATGCCGTCGAATAGAGCGCAGGTTGAAAGTCGCCTGTTTAATATCGAAAAGAAGCTCGATAAAAATAGCGAATTGAAAAAGGAATATGAGAAGCAAATTGAAAATCTCATCGTTAACGGTTACGCAGAGAAAGCGAACCATATTTCCATTTCCCCACGCACGTGGTATCTTCCTCACTTCGCAGTGACTCACCCACAAAAAAAGAAAATAAGAATAGTTTTCGACGCCGCCGCAAGGACGGGCGGACGTTGTCTCAATGATGCACTGTTAACTGGACCGGACTTATTGAAGTAGTTGTTTGGAGTTCTGCTACGATTCAGAGAAGGAAGCGTGGTAGTGATGGCAGACATTAAAGAAATGTTCCTGCAAGTGAAAATCCGGGAAGAAGACAGAAATAGCCTTCGATTCTTATGGCGGCACAATCGTGACGCGCCACCGGAAGAGTATAGAATGACGTCACACATATTTGGAGCGGCATCATCACCATGCATCGCTATATATGTAAAGAATAGGAATGCGCAGGATAACGCACATATCTATCCAGAAGCAGCTTCCGCTACGGAAAGCAATTTTTATATGGATGACTATCTACAGGCATTTCCCGAAGTGACGACGGCCGAAAGGATAGTAAACGATATGTATGAATTACATAAACGTGCTTCTTTCCAACTGAGGGGATGGGCTAGCAACCGACCCGAAGTTTAATGTAAAATGGAAAATAAATATAAGAGCGACAGTGCTTCGCTGGGAGATAAAGAGCACACATTGATTTGGAATATCAAACGAGATATAATAAGTGTCTCCATAAGTCTTCGTAACACACCGGAAGAGGTGATGGAAGGTTTACGACCGCCTACGAAGAGGGAGATAACTAGCGCTGTGATGTCAGTATTTGATCCTTTAGGACTCGCATCACCCATAACAATTCAAGGGAAGTCGCTGATCCAGCAAGTATGGAGGACAGGCATCTCTTGGGATGAAGAAGTTTCACACGAATTACACGTGTTATTTTGTAAATGGATATCGGAAGTGAAGAAATTAGGTCATTTAGAAGTACCTAGACCCGTTGCTGAAGGTGTCGGCAAGGGAGAATTACACACCTTCACGGATGCTAGTGAAAAACATACGCTGCCGCGGTGTATTACGTCACCACGGACGAGCTAGGAGAAAGGCGGATTACGCTGATCGCCGCAAAGGCAAGAGTAGCGCCTCTGAAACCAATTTCGATTCCAAGGCTTGAATTACAAGCAGCTCTTATGGGCAGTCGACTGGCTGCATCAGTTAGTTAAGAGAGCAAGTACGAGATATCAAAACGAATATTTTGGACGGACTCACGTACAGTGTTAGCGTGGATTAAGTCAGATCCTCGCGCTTTTAAACCATTCGTTGCTCATCGATTGGCTGAGATCGAAGATCACAGTAAACCGTGTGAATGGCGATGGGTTCCAACGTCACAAAACGTGGCAGACGACGCCACTAGAAATTTTCCTTCCACGTGCGATGTAAGTCATCGCTGGTTTCAAGGACCTGAATTCCTCAGGAAAAGTCCTGATTTATGGCCCAATCAAGTGGACACCATAAATAGCTTAGAAACGGGTGAAGAAAAATCGCCAAAAGGCGTAAACGCGCTGAGAAAGCAAGAACCGTTAAGTCTACCCGACTACGGACGATTTAGCAGCTTTAAGAAATTCCTTGGGGCAACTACACGCACCTTACAAGCGGTAGAAAAATTCAAGAGTTTAAGAAAGTTGGTTAAAGGACCCGATAGCGCGTTGGACATAGCGCTCTTGAAAAAAGCTGAATTATTAATTTGGAAGTTCATTCAAGACGAGTGTTTTCATTTGGAAATAAAATGCTTGAAAGCAGGCAAAAGCGTTGAATGAAGTTCACGCTTAAGTAAATTATCTATGAAAATAGGAGAAGATAACTTACTCCGTTTAAATGGGCGTTTACCTTTCAAGTCTAATTTGATTGAGAAAAGTAGAAAACCTGTCGTATTAGACGGTAAACACGAAATCGTTAAAATGGTGAATAGAGAAGTTCGTCATCATTTTGGACATGCCAACCACCAGACGGTGATGAATGAGGTGAACCAAAAATTTTATGTCTTGAACCTGCGTGATGTAGTACGAAGTGTGTCACATCATTGTCAGTGGTGCAGGACATACAGATCGAAACCGCAGAACGTGCCACAAGGAAATATTCCTCTGGAGAGAATAGCTCACAATGAACCACCTTTTACATGCTCAGCCGTGGATTATTTCGGACCTATAAGTGTGACTATAGGAAGGCGACACGAAAAACGTTGGGGCGTTTTAGTCACGTGTCCGACCATCAGAGCGGTACACCTAGAATTAGCAGCCTCATTGACACCAGCGTCAATGATAATGGCATTGAGGCGATTTATCGCCAGAAGAGGAAAACCAGCCGTTATATACAGCGATAACGGGACAAATTTCAAAGCTGCGAATAAAGAATTATTGAAAGCATGCGAAGATTGCTATGAGGGCATGAAAAACGAGTCATTTAGAAAATATATTAAATGGAAATTTATACCTCCGGGAGCACCGCACATGGGTGGCGCTTGGGAGAGATTAGTGAGATCAATTAAAATTGCGTTGACCGCTACGCTCAAAGAAAGGAGCACGCGAGAGGAGGTTCTGCATACGTTGCTTTTAGAAACAGAGCATTCTGTTAATTCCAGACCTCTGGTAACATTCAGTATGGATAGTCCTGAAGAGGGTTTGACACCCAATCATTTTCTTCTCGGACGCTCATGTGGTGATCGACCACCTGGATTATTTTTAGAGCAACATCTGACGGGTCAACTCCATTGGAAATCTGCACAGAGGTTAGCCGACCATTTTTGGACAAGATGGCTAAAAGAATACATGCTTACTTTAATACCTCGAACAGGTAATAACGGAAAGTTTATGGAGCCTAAAGAAGGTGATATTGTCTTCTTTTTTCAGGAAAATCCGGGTAAGGGGGTACACCCCGGGCCTCGAGACCTGCACGGCATTATGCCCTGCAGAGGACAACAACGATTGCAATTCGTTCGGGAAATGTTCGGGAGTCGTCCGTCAAGACCAGCAGTCAATAAGAAGAAGAAAGAAAAAGTGTAGGGAAGTGATAGGGAAAAGTAATTATTCTCTTACGGAACGGTTTGAAGATAATTGCTGTTTTATTCCCAAGGAATTCTCCCCTCAAAATAATACAGTCCACATCCTCTCTTTGAGCGTAGCGGTCAACGCAATTTTAATTGATCTTACTAATCTCTCCCAGGCGCCACCCGTGTGCGGTGCTCCCGGAGGTATAAATTTCTATTTAATATATTTTTTAAATGACTCATCTTTCATGCCCTCATAGCATTCTTCGCATGCTTTCAATAATTCTTTATTCGCAGCTTTGAAATTTGTCCCGTTATCGCTGTATATAACGGCTGGTTTTCCTCTTCTGGCGATAAATCGCCTCAACGCCATTATCATTGACGCTGGTGTCAATGAGGCTGCTAATTCTAGGTGTACCGCTCTGATGGTCGGACACGTGACTAAAACGCCCCAACGTTTTTCGTGTCACCTTCCTATAGTCACACTCATAGGTCCGAAATAATCCACGGCTGAGCATGTAAAAGGTGGTTCATTGTGAGCTATTCTCTCCAGAGGAATATTTCCTTGTGGCACGTTCTGCGGTTTTGACCTGTATGTCCTGCACCACTGACAATGATTTGACACACTTCGTACTGCATTACGCAGGTTCAAGACATAAAATTTTTGGTTCACCTCATTCATCACCGTCTGGTGATTGGCATGTCCAAAATGATGATGAACTTCTCTGATCATCATTTTAACGATTTCGTGTTTACCGTCTAATACGACAGGTTTTCTACTTTCCTCGGTCAAATTAGACTTAAAAGGTAAACGCCCATTTAAACGGAGTAAGTTATCTTCTCCTATTTCCATAGATAATTTACTTAATCGTGAACTTCTTTCAACGCTTTTGCCTGCTTTTAAGCATTTTATTTCCAAATGAAAACACTCGTCTTGAGCGAACCTCCAAATTAATAATTCAGCTTTTTTCAAGAGCGCTATGTCCAACGCGCTATCGGGTCCTTTAACCGACTTTGCTAAAACTTCGTTGGAACACATAACTGACTTTTCGGCTGCGTTGTCGGGTTCTTTAACCGACTTTCTTAAACTCTTGAATTTTTCTACCGCTTGTAAGGTGCGTGTAGTTGCCCCAAGGAATTTCTTAAAGCTGCTAAATCGTCCGTAGTCGGGTAGACTTAACGGCTCTTGCTTTCTTAGCGCGTTTACGCCTTTCGGCGATTTTTCTTCACCTGTTTCTAAGCTATTTATGGTGTCCACTTGTTTGGGCCATAAATCGGGACTTGTCCTGAG
This sequence comes from Parnassius smintheus behrii, assembly GCA_036936625.1. Lineage (NCBI taxonomy): Eukaryota > Metazoa > Arthropoda > Insecta > Lepidoptera > Papilionidae > Parnassius > Parnassius smintheus. Next base: position 55,946,895 of record JAUPFT010000001.1, read on the forward strand.
GAATTCAGGTCCTTGAAACCAGCGATGACTTACATCGAAGGTGGAAAGAAAACTTCTAGTGGCGTCGTCTGCCACGTTTTGTGACGTCGGAACCCATCGCCATTCTCATGGTTTACTGTGATCTTCGATCTCAGCTAATCGATGAGCAACGAATGGTTTAAAAGCGCGAGGACCTGACTTAATCCACGCTTACACTGTACGTGAGTCCTTCCAAAATATTCGTTTTGATATCTCGTACTTGCTCTCTTCACTAACTGATGCAGCCAGTCGACTGCCCATAAGAGCTGCTTGTAATTCAAGCCTTGGAATCAAAATTGGTTTCAGAGGCGCTACTCTTGCCTTTGCGGTGATCAGCGTAATCCGCCTCTCTCCTATCTCGTCCGTGGTGACGTAATACACCACGGCGGCGTATGCTTTTTCACTAGCACCGTGAAGATGTGTAATTCTCCCTTGCCGACGCCTTCAGCAACGGGTCTAGGTACTTCTAAATGACCTAATTTCTTCACTTCCGATATCCATTTACAAAATAACACGTGTAATTCGTGTGAAACTTCTTCATCCCAAGAGATGCCTGTCCTCCATACTTGCTGGATCAGCGACTTCCCTTGAATTGTTATGGGTGATGCGAGTCCCAAAGGATCGAAGGCTGACATCACAGCACTAGTTATCTCCCTCTTCGTAGGCGGTCGTAAACCTTATATCACCTGTTCCGGTGTGTTACGAAGACTTATGGAGAAACTTATTATATCTCGTTTGATATTCCAAATCAAACCCAAAGTGCATTCTGTGTGCTCTTTATCTCCCAGCGAAGCACTGTCGCTGTTATATTTATATTCCATTTTACATAAAACTTCGGGTCGGTTGCTAGCCCATCCCCTCAGTTGGAAAGAAGCACGTTTATGTAATTCATACACATCGTTTACTATCCTTTTGGCCGTCGTCACGTCGGGAAATGCCTGTAGATAGTCATCCATATAAAAACTGCTTTCCGTAGCGGAAGCTGCTTTTCGATAGATATGTGTGTTATCCTGCGCATTTCTATTCTTTACATATATAGCGATGCATGGTGATGATGCCGCTCCAAATATGAGAGACGTCATTCTCGGAGGTGAGCCGTCCAGGGATGGAGTCGTGCAGGAATGGAATGGAGGAAAGGTTTAGGAACTGTCCCGCCAAGGAATATGACGAAACAGTCGAGCGGTAGTGCAAGCGCAGTCTCGCTCGAGAGAACTGCTCCACCCGAAGGTGTTGTGCCAGAGCCCGACCGTTTGGCACCGTTAGGTGGTCGGAATGTATGCTTCGCTTCGTCGCCCAGTCGCCGGTGACGCGTCGTCCAGGCGTCCTCTTCCGGCCGCGATGCAGTCAGGTGCCCACGAGCACCCTCGCCTGGCAGTAGCAGCGATGGATGCTTCTTCTTCTTGCACCCTCTGATGACCCGACAGGAAATGCCGGACACGGTCGTCCAACAGGAAAAATGCCAAGCCCTGCTTGGCCACGATGAGCGCCTTCACAAAGCACCTGCACCTGGCTGCGATACGTGCCCCATGCGAGCACGCCCCAAGCCGCAATCCCGGTTTTCTTTCTTCCGGTAGTTCCAGGTCCGGTCCTACTGCGCTGACCCGGTCTTCTGGCCTTTGGTCCTGTTGCTTCAGCTCAAACCTCCGGCTTCCTTCGGTTGCCGATCTTCACTCGGCTCCGAAGGTCTTCTTTTTTCATAACCAGCAGTCTATAGCTGGTTCCTTGATCCGGCTCGAAGGACCACTTGAAAAGGAACCAGACAAACATTAAACTAAGAAACAGAAGGGGGGAATCGAGGCTTCTCTCGATCCGGCCTCCTATAACGCCTACGTTGGGTTTGGGAACAACGTATGTGATCTCCGCAACGGAGTAACACACAAGGGCGATAACCTCTTCCTTTTCAGAAAATAGGTTCAGGCGGGGATTACGGGTCTTTCGAAGTCGTCCCGGTCCCAACGCCTTAATTCTTCGATATGGACTGTATCACTTTAAGGGGAGAATTCCTTGGGAATAAAACAGCAATTATCTTCAAACCGTTCCGTGAGAGAGTAATTACTTTTCCCTATCACTTCCCTGTACTTTTTCTTTCTTCTTCTTATTGACTGCTGGTCTTGCACTTTTCCCGAACATTTCCCGAAGTTTCTCCGAACTTCCCCGAACTTTCTCGAACGATTCCCGAACGATTTGCAAGAAAAATCAATTTACTGAACTACCTCGAATCTAAACACGAAAGTGAGCCGCGCCATTTGTGCGCTTGCGCAAATCAATTACATCAATTTGTACTATCACTCTCTCACGGTTTGCTCAATAACTTTATTTGTATAAGACATACATTTATACAATTTACGTATAAAGATAGCACAAAAAAATATCTATACTACGATATACATTACATTTTCATATAAAAAAAACCCTTTATTTATTTAACAAAATATGCTTATTTTACTCACATGTTCAAAGTTGGAATTTCTTAAATATTTAACATAGAAAGTTAAAACAATGTTTTCCACTTGAAATTATACATATCTTAACTAATACAATAGTTTAATTTACATTTTCTCTATACATTTCACTATTAAAACACTTTTAAATTTCTTATACAAAACTATCATTATTTCACTTATTCACAGGAATTTTCACATAAAAATAACACAGAATTCACCTGTTTTACACGTACAATCAATCTGAAATGTTTTACAAATAATTTTTACATAAATTGCTGAAATTTGCAAATATTTAAATTTCTACATATTTGGCCTCCTAAGTACGTGGCTAGCGTGCGTCTATGAACTCACACTATTTGAACAACTAACTTTTGCACGGCTATCGACTATCAGTAAAAATGGAAAGTTTAGTATACTCTAATATCAACCATACTAGGTGAATAAATGATTCTACACAATTCTCAAACGTTGAAAACTATTTATAATCAGATTCTTATCAGTTATCATGTCTCTTATCAAACAATATAAGTGAATGTTTTCATAAATCAATCATAGAAAATAGGCATTTGTTTTCATACAAAACATATCAAACTCATATAAGACAATACTTATGCAATTAATTTCCATTAATTCTACTTATGCACAGCGATCATCTCGACCGGGGAACAAATCCTGGTCTCTAACTTTATTTTAATATTTCTTTAAATTAACATTATTGGAAAGATGATTTCCACCGGGGAACAAATCCGGTAATATAATTTATATCTTAAAAATTCCCTATATGAATTTATTAAGAGATATTACTAAGAAACCGATAAACTATTCCCGCCTGGGAGTCGAACCCAAGACTTTCCCATCATTAATTCGATATTTCTTTAAGATTCAACTAAGCATTTTCTTATCGGAATATTGTTGCTTGATAATTTGCATTTTAGAAGCTTTTCATAATCGGTTAACTAATAAATTGAAATATTCTTATAGGCGCGTCGCCAACACAAATAAACATACATAAACACTGCGTGTGTTTATGTATGTTTATGTGTGTGATATGAAATACACACACACACACACAAAAGTACAAGCACATAAATCTTAGTTGCTATACGCTAAAATGAAATAAATTGTCGGTTCGGTTTCAATTAAATGTTTTCTAGAGAATTTTTTCATTTTATTGGCTGTAAGATAGAGATAAATGTGTAAGATAGCCTTTTCAACTCCCTCATCCGTTCAAACTCTTTACGTAGTAGAGCCATGCTGCAGTTATATTATTGGTATAGTTGTAGCACGAATGGGTCGGCTCGACCGGGGAAGACCCACGCTTTCACAGAAAACCATCGTAAAATTGTAGTTTAATGCTGGTGTGTTTCGTATGGTGAGTGTAGAGAACCGGAGACCCTTTTTACTGAAAACGAGGCATTCCATTTTAGTCCACATGGGGTACAACTCATCTGCATTTTGATTTGTAATCGAGGATAGATGTAGATGTCTATGGGCCGCAGCAACCACTTACCATCAGGTGGACTGTGTGTTGTCACCCTATCCTATAAAATAAGTACTTTAAAGAGCCGTGAATTTTGTTAAATAAAAAAAGGATAGAAACAAACAATTTCGTCTCGTGGGTGTCGTAAGATGTGACAGAGCGAAATGAAACGGAGATGGACAGCATCTTCTTGATTACGACTCAAAATAATAAATTAACTTGCAAGCCCTCTTGCCAAGTGACGCAACTACGGCAAATCCCCGGCTATGGAGCCGTCTCTGGGGGAGGCCTATATTTGGCAGTAGACTTTTGACAGGTTATAACTGAAATAATGAAATGATATACGAGAGAACTCTGACAAGTGTTTTAAAAATAATCAACCTTATATACATATTTAATAAATTTGATAAACGAGCGCAAAGTTTATATGATGGTAGGTGTATACTACGGCCCGTAGACATCCATATTTATCCTCGATTAAGGATCAACAAGCACATACGGTGTCATTCCTGAGGACTAAGATGGAATGCCTCGTATTCAGTTAAAAGGTTATCCGGTTCTCAACACTCAGAAAAGTAAATTACAGTGGAATATTAAATCAATAACCTTTGAAGAATAACAACAATCTACTGCATATTTAGACAGAGTTAGAAGAAATTTTTCAAACAATTACAATATGTATACTTTTATGAGGTAGGTATCGTCATTACTGTTAAACATAGACCTCCATCGTAGATTGTCTGAAAAGGGCTATTTAAAATAGTCAACGTTGTCTTTATTATTATTAAGTTATTATCGGGACGATGCTGCTCATATCCTAATTTATTTGGGTTCTCTGACTCCAACGGGGTAAATGGGGCAGTGGAATCCCTACCGTCGCCGCTACACGGTAAGTTAGCTTACTTAAAGTTATTTTACTTTTATTAGATAACGGTATCTTCAAACTGTTATAAATTTTTAACCGTTAACTTAATTGTTTTAAGGTTATTAGTTAAGGAATAAATGAATCGCGTTAAATCAATTTTCACGCTCGAATAAAAAATATTTCAAAAAGTTAGAATTATTATCTGTGCTAGAAGCTTTATAACCTTATTATTATTTTAAAATGAACTTTTTTGTAAAAATTGTTAAAAAAATTGTTAAGTGTAGTACAATTTAATTTAATATTAACTCATTTTACACGTGAAATTTTAGAATGATACGGTATATACAGTTTGAAGTCTTTTCAATAACTGCGCTCTATTTTTCTTCTAATTAAAAAATAAACAACAAATTTCGATATTACTCAATTTGCAAAAATTTCATGCTCCATTTCGAGGTCGTGGCGATAACACGGTACTGAAGATGATTAACTGTTTCTCCTGATAAATCCTAATGGCTGTATAATCAAAATATTATTAGAGAGATAATTCACCCAAAAACATTTCACCCAACTGTTCATTGAAATCCAAAAACAGGCGACTGAGACATTCCATCCGTAAATTTTGTTACATATACTATACTAGTGTTCGCTTCGGCTTTGCATGTATGTTTTCTGGATCTCGACAACAGCGCTGCCTACCGGGTCCAATTATACCTAAAAACCATTCAGGTGACCCCATAAGTACCTCATAAAAAGTCACCAAAGAGGTCAAGTCCTTTAGGTGGAGAAAAACGAACACACGCACATCGGAATTACATACATAAAACACTCACGCCTGTCACCCAGAGAGGTAGGCAGAGACTACGGACTTCCATTTGGCATGATCCTGACATACCTCTTTCGCCTCCTTTACATCCATATATATATACGCATACATGCTCGTCGGTTAAGGGTACATCTAACGTGGCCCATTTTCAAAATATCGCCAATTTGGTCGATAAACTTTTTTCTAAGGCGTCCCTTCCCGACTCTACCGTTCACATCTGCCATATAAATTTACTTTGTCACTTTTTCCTCATTTATTCTTTCTACATGACCAAACCACCGAAGCATTCCTTTCTTAATCCTGGTCACAACATCATCTTGCATACCACATATTTTATTTCTTATCACGCAATTTCTCACCCTGTCATTCAGATTCAACCCTAGCATACTCCTTAAAGACCGCATTTCTACAGCATTTATTCTACTTTCGTGCTTCTTTTGCCACACCCAGCTTTCACTACCATACATTAAAGTAGGGACTAACACAGCATTATGAATTACCATACGTGCCCTTTTTGACACATTCTGGTTCTTCATAATAGAGTGTAGTGCCCCATTCACTCTATTCCCTGTATCGGAATTTTATATAAAAATATAAAAAACTTTAAAATAAATAATATAATAAAATATAATATCGACCGTGAGTCGCAGTGCAAGAATATCCACTATCCCATATCATCCAGTATGTATTTTAAAAGGCTACAGTGGGAAAAAACCAGGAGATGGGTATAAATGTTTTCTCATAACAACTAGGACTCAACTCGGCTTCAATTCGGCTGGGCAGCGTTCGGGAAATTACGACATACGAGTATCTTCTCGTCAGGTATACCTCAATCTCTAAAAACTAGATTGTATAACCAGTGCGTGTTGCCAGTGATGACTTACGGATCTGAGACGTGGTCTTTCACTGCTGGCCGCATGAGGACGCTCAAGGTCGCTCAGCGAGCTATGGAGAGGGCTAAGTTGTTAACTTCACATGTCGTCGAAATATTTTTTTTCTTATTTCTCAGACATGCAAGTTTGTCTGTCAAGTCATGATAAATGATGACAATATACTAATGATGAATAATGATGTACATTATCAACCTAGTTCCTTGTTCGTGGCTAGGCATCGGCCTTATTTATTGAACATACATTTCTGGAATTATTAGCCCATATTACTCACGCTTGATGGACGGGTGGGTGAACACCGGCGGAACTTGTCTTCTGTAGTTAAGTCGCTCATTAGAGCCTCGTCTATCGTCCAGTAGTGCAGAGTGCAGACGAGGATTGTAAATTAATCTGTTTATCAATCGTGGCACATAATACGGATTTTTTTAAATAGAATAAATGTGACAAACGAGCACACAGTCCACCTGATGGTAAGTGGATGCTGTGGCCCATAGACATCTACATTTATTCTCGATTAAGAATTAATATGCAGATGCGTTGTCACCCCTTACAACTAAGACGTAATGCCTCGTTTCCAGTTAAAAATTATCTCCAGATCTCTACACTCACCATACGAAACACAGCAGTATACGCTAATATTCTGTGAAAGCGTGGTCCTACCCTAGTCGAGCCGACCCATTCCTGCTATAACCATAATATAGCTGGAGCGTGGCTTTACCACGTATAAAAATAAATACCACGTATCTGAGGGGAGGCCTGTATTCAGCAGTAAATGAGATAGGTTGTAATGACTTATCAACAATACAAATCACACATGCGTGGTAGAGTTATTTATCCTTCCTAGTATAATGGTGTTAGAAGAAGTGGTGACGGCAATATTGCACGCATTTGAGGGAGGGAAGTTCAAACGTGCAAACTTCAAACTAGGTAAGACACATTTAAATAAAAGTAGCTTTTATGGATTTTATCGCGTATATTTTTTTATATTCCCGACGTTTCGAGCACTTTACAGCACCCATGGTCACGGGGGGGGGGGGGAGTGCCTGAGGTGATCGACGTCCCGATGTCATAGCTAACCGCACTTACCATAAGATAAAAATTAATAATTTTTATTCCGATCTATGCAGTACGAACTTATAGTACCTATAAAACCAGTACTTATAAAACCAGTTTTATTCGCGCATATATAAGAAATCATTAGTTAAGACACCTCATTTTTACGCCGATTTTAGTTAAATTATTTTAACATTAAAAATGTTACATAACGGCTTTTCGATTATCTACACTACTGTAGCTCGACCGAGGCAGGACTACGCTCGCACAGAACTCCAGCATAAGTATTAAGTATAAGGCTCTTGTGCGCTTATAGTTCATAAAAGATAGCTTGGTCTCTGCGACAGCTGTCAGTAAAATCACGCCTATGAAGTCCTCAATTTCTTAGTAGTACAGACAGTACCTGTCAATGTCATACTTTATGGGCATGCCGACCTAATTAAATCAAGCTATCTTTTATGAACTATAGTATACTTGAGCGTGAGTGCCTCGTTGGTCAAATGGTTGTAGTATTGCAACTGCTGATCATGAGGGCCCTAATTTGAATCCCCAGTCGGGCCAAAAATATCAGTTATTGAGCTTTTCCGTTAAGAAATTTTTAGTAGCTGCCCAGAGTCTGGAAAGTGGAAACTCACCCCCGTGCCTCGGAAGGCGCGTAAAACTGTTGGTCTTGCGCCTGATCTCTCTCCGGTGTCGGTTTACCGTCCCATCGGATTATAAGACTGAGGGAACAGACAGTGCACCTATGCTTGCGCATACACTTGGGCACTTATATTACCTACCACCGACACTAGAATGAAGTTGCAGAGACACGAGGATATTAGAACAAAACATATATGATTTTGCCAAATGAGGGCCAATAATATTCCGCCCACAGATGTCTCTATTTGACACTGAGGTGTAGATTTTTGTTACACAATGTCATTTTAGTGAGAAGTCAGTTTTAAATAAAATTTTATCAGTTTCTAGAGTAATATGTGGTTTGCTCTTTAATGTTTTTATTTATTGATTTTTTACTTTTAATTTTATTAATTTTTTTTAGTTTTATGGATATCTTTTAATGGCATTGGGTGACAAACAAGCACACAGTCCACCTGATAGTAAGTGAATGCTGTGGCCCATAGATATCCATATTCATCTTTAACTAAGGATCGAAATGCAAATGCGTTGTCACCCTTGAGGACTAAGGTGGAATGCCTCGATTCCTGTAAATTGATTGATTCCGGTTCTCTACATTCACCACACGGAACACACATACAGCAGCATTATGCTGCTATTTTACGCTGGTATTCTGTGAGAGCGTAGTTCTGGTCCAGTCGAGCCGACCCATTCGTCATACAACTATAATATACCTGCAGCGTGGCTCTACCATGAAAATAGAATATCACGTAAGGATATTCTAGTATATTCTAATAGTTCAACCACAAGTGGAGCCGGTCCGTATATGTCAAGTTTTTTAAATAAATCAAAGACTCGGCGTATACGGACCGGCTTTCATCCATTTTTAATGATTAATCGTTGTTAGCAAAAGTGTTGACGGAGCGTGCAGAGTTCTTAATGGCCATGACTTTGTGATACATGGTTTTGGAGTTACGATCGTTTGTCATTTATCATCATACGTAGGTTTTACGATTATTAACTATCAGAGTTGCAAAACAAGCTTGTAATTATTAAATTATTAACTTTAAATTTTATCGTGGTAGAGCTACGCTGCAGTTGTATTATAGTTGCTGCACTGAGCGGGGAGGGATCTCTCACAGAATACCAGCGTGAAATAGCAACTTAATGCTGCTGTGTTTTGTATGGTGAGTGTAGATAACTGAAAATCGTGATCGTGGGAAACGAGCCATTTTATCTTAGTCCTCAGGGCGTATAATGCGTCTTCATTTTGACTCTAAGAAGTGTCTATGGGCCACAGCGTTCACTTATCATAATGTACACTATGTATACATTTGTCATCCTTATTCTCTACAAAAAGTTTAATAATATCAAAAAGTTGAAAACAAATGCTGAAATTTGCAAATATTTAAATTTCTACATATTTGGCCTCCTAAGTACGTGGCTAGCGTGCGTCTATGAACTCACACTATTTGAACAACTAACTTTTGCACGGCTATCGACTATCAGTAAAAATGGAAAGTTTAGTATACTCTAATATCAACCATACTAGGTGAATAAATGATTCTACACAATTCTCAAACGTTGAAAACTATTTATAATCAGATTCTTATCAGTTATCATGTCTCTTATCAAACAATATAAGTGAATGTTTTCATAAATCAATCATAGAAAATAGGCATTTGTTTTCATACAAAACATATCAAACTCATGTAAGACAATAATTTCCATTAATTCTACTTATGCACAGCGATCATCTCGACCGGGGAACAAATCCTGGTCTCTAACTTTATTTTAATATTTCTTTAAATTAACATTATTGGAAAGATGATTTCCACCGGGGAACAAATCCGGTAATATAATTTATATCTTAAAAATTCCCTATATGAATTTATTAAGAGATATTACTAAGAAACCGATAAACTATTCCCGCCTGGGAGTCGAACCCAAGACTTTCCCATCATTAATTCGATATTTCTTTAAGATTCAACTAAGCATTTTCTTATCGGAATATTGTTGCTTGATAATTTGCATTTTAGAAGCTTTTCATAATCGGTTAACTAATAAATTGAAATATTCTTATAGGCGCGTCGCCAACACAAATAAACATACATAAACACTGCGTGTGTTTATGTATGTTTATGTGTGTGATATGAAATACACACACACACACACAAAAGTACAAGCACATAAATCTTAGTTGTTATACGCTAAAATGAAATAAATTGTCGGTTCGGTTTCAATTAAATGTTTTCTAGAGAATTTTTTCATCGTTATTGGCTGTAAGATAGAGATAAATGTGTAAGATAGCCTTTTCAACTCCCTCATCCGTTCAAACTCTTTACGTAGTAGAGCCATGCTGCAGTTATATTATTGGTATAGTTGTAGCACGAATGGGTCGGCTCGACCGGGGAAGGCCCACGCTTTCACAGAAAACCATCGTAAAATTGTAGTTTAATGCTGGTGTGTTTCGTATGGTGAGTGTAGAGAACCGGAGACCCTTTTTACTGAAAACGAGGCATTCCATCTTAGTCCACACGGGGTACAACTCATCTGCATTTTGATTTGTAATCGAGGATAGATGTAGATGTCTATGGGCCGCAGCAACCACTTACCATCAGGTGGACTGTGTGTTGTCACCCTATCCTATAAAATAAGTACTTTAAAGAGCCGTGAATTTTGTTAAATAAAAAAAGGATAGAAACAAACAATTTCGTCTCGTGGGTGTCGTAAGATGTGACAGAGCGAAATGAAACGGAGATGGACAGCATCTTCTTGATTACGACTCAAAATAATAAATTAACTTGCAAGCCCTCTTGCCAAGTGACGCAACTACGGCAAATTCCCGGCTATGGAGCCGTCTCTGGGGGAGGCCTATATTTGGCAGTAGACTTTTGACAGGTTATAACTGAAATAATGAAATGATATACGAGAGAACTCTGACAAGTGTTTTAAAAATAATCAACCTTATATACATATTTAATAAATTTGATAAACGAGCGCAAAGTTTATATGATGGTAGGTGTATACTACGGCCCGTAGACATCCATATTTATCCTCGATTAAGGATCAACTAGCACATACGGTGTCATTCCTGAGGACTAAGATGGAATGCCTCGTATTCAGTTAAAAGGTTATCCGGTTCTCAACACTCAGAAAAGTAAATTACAGTGGAATATTAAATCAATAACCTTTGAAGAATAACAACAATCTACTGCATATTTAGACAGATTTAGAAGAAATTTTTCAAACAATTACAATATGTATACTTTTATGAGGTAGGTATCGTCATTACTGGTAAACATAGACCTCCATCGTAGATTGTCTGAAAGGGGCTATTTAAAATAGTCAACGTTGTCTTTATTATTATTAAGTTATTATCGGGACGATGCTGCTCATATCCTAATTTATTTGGGTTCTCTGACTCCAACGGGGTAAATGGGGCAGTGGAATCCCTACCGTCGCCGCTACACGGTAAGTTAGCTTACTTAAAGTTATTTTACTTTTATTAGATAACGGTATCTTCAAACTGTTATAAATTTTTAACCGTTAACTTAATTGTTTTAAGGTTATTAGTTAAGGAATAAATGAATCGCGTTAAATCAATTTTCACGCTCGAATAAAAAATATTTCAAAAAGTTAGAATTATTATCTGTGCTAGAAGCTTTATAACCTTATTATTATTTTAAAATGAACTTTTTTGTAAAAATTGTTAAAAAAATTGTTAAGTGTAGTACAATTTAATTTAATATTAACTCATTTTACACGTGAAATTTTAGAATGATACGGTATATACAGTTTGAAGTCTTTTCAATAACTGCGCTCTATTTTTCTTCTAATTAAAAAATAAACTACAAATTTCGATATTACTCAATTTGCAAAAATTTCATGCTCCATTTCGAGGTCGTGGCGATAACACGGTACTGAAGATGATTAACTGTTTCTCCTGATAAATCCTAATGGCTGTATAATCAAAATATTATTAGAGAGATAATTCACCCAAAAACATTTCACCCAACTGTTCATTGAAATCCAAAAACAGGCGACTGAGACATTCCATCCGTAAATTTTGTTACATATACTATACTAGTGTTCGCTTCGGCTTTGCATGTATGTTTTCTGGATCTCGACAACAGCGCTGCCTACCGGGTCCAATTATACCTAAAAACCATTCAGATGACCCCATAAGTACCTCATAAAAAGTCACCAAAGAGGTCAAGTCCTTTAGGTGGAGAAAAACGAACACACGCACATCGGAATTACATACATAAAACACTCACGCCTGTCACCCAGAGAGGTAGGCAGAGACTACGGACTTCCATTTGGCATGATCCTGACATACCTCTTTCGCCTCCTTTACATCCATATATATATACGCATACATGCTCGTCGGTTAAGGGTACATCTAACGTGGCCCATTTTCAAAATATCGCCAATTTGGTCGATAAACTTTTTTCTAAGGCGTCCCTTCCCGACTCTACCGTTCACATCTGCCATATAAATTTACTTTGTCACTTTTTCCTCATTTATTCTTTCTACATGACCAAACCACCGAAGCATTCCTTTCTTAATCCTGGTCACAACATCATCTTGCATACCACATATTTTATTTCTTATCACGCAATTTCTCACCCTGTCATTCAGATTCAACCCTAGCATACTCCTTAAAGACCGCATTTCTACAGCATTTATTCTACTTTCGTGCTTCTTTTGCCACACCCAGCTTTCACTACCATACATTAAAGTAGGGACTAACACAGCATTATGAATTACCATACGTGCCCTTTTTGACACATTCTGGTTCTTCATAATAGAGTGTAGTGCCCCATTCACTCTATTCCCTGTATCGGAATTTTATATAAAAATATAAAAAACTTTAAAATAAATAATATAATAAAATATAATATCGACCGTGAGTCGCAGTGCAAGAATATCCACTATCCCATATCATCCAGTATGTATTTTAAAAGGCTACAGTGGGAAAAAACCAGGAGATGGGTATAAATGTTTTCTCATAACAACTAGGACTCAACTCGGCTTCAATTCGGCTGGGCAGCGTTCGGGAAATTACGACATACGAGTATCTTCTCGTCAGGTATACCTCAATCTCTAAAAACTAGATTGTATAACCAGTGCGTGTTGCCAGTGATGACTTACGGATCTGAGACGTGGTCTTTCACTGCTGGCCGCATGAGGACGCTCAAGGTCGCTCAGCGAGCTATGGAGAGGGCTAAGTTGTTAACTTCACATGTCGTCGAAATATTTTTTTTCTTATTTCTCAGACATGCAAGTTTGTCTGTCAAGTCATGATAAATGATGACAATATACTAATGATGAATAATGATGTACATTATCAACCTAGTTCCTTGTTCGTGGCTAGGCATCGGCCTTATTTATTGAACATACATTTCTGGAATTATTAGCCCATATTACTCACGCTTGATGGACGGGTGGGTGAACACCAGTGGAACTTGTCTTCTGTAGTTAAGTCGCTCATTAGAGCCTCGTCTATCGTCCAGTAGTGCAGAGTGCAGACGAGGATTGTAAATTAATCTGTTTATCAATCGTGGCACATAATACGGATTTTTTTAAATAGAATAAATGTGACAAACGAGCACACAGTCCACCTGATGGTAAGTGGATGCTGTGGCCCATAGACATCTACATTTATTCTCGATTAAGAATTAATATGCAGATGCGTTGTCACCCCTTACAACTAAGACGTAATGCCTCGTTTCCAGTTAAAAATTATCTCCAGATCTCTACACTCACCATACGAAACACAGCAGTATACGCTAATATTCTGTGAAAGCGTGGTCCTACCCTAGTCGAGCCGACCCATTCCTGCTATAACCATAATATAGCTGGAGCGTGGCTTTACCACGTATAAAAATAAATACCACGTATCTGAGGGGATGCCTGTATTCAGCAGTAAATGAGATAGGTTGTAATGACTTATCAACAATACACATCACACATGCGTGGTAGAGTTATTTATCCTTCCTAGTATAATGGTGTTAGAAGAAGTGGTGACGGCAATATTGCACGCATTTGAGGGAGGGAAGTTCAAACGTGCAAACTTCAAACTAGGTAAGACACATTTAAATAAAAGTAGCTTTTATGGATTTTATCGCGTATATTTTTTTATATTCCCGACGTTTCGAGCACTTTACAGCACCCATGGTCACGGGGGGGGGGGGAGTGCCTGAGGTGATCGACGTCCCGATGTCATAGCTAACCGCGCTTACCATAAGATAAAAATTAATAATTTTTATTCCGATCTATGCAGTACGAACTTATAGTACCTATAAAACCAGTACTTATAAAACCAGTTTTATTCGCGCATATATAAGAAATCATTAGTTAAGACACCTCATTTTTACGCCGATTTTAGTTAAATTATTTTAACATTAAAAATGTTACATAACGGCTTTTCGATTATCTACACTACTGTAGCTCGACCGAGGCAGGACTACGCTCGCACAGAACTCCAGCATAAGTATTAAGTATAAGGCTCTTGTGCGCTTATAGTTCATAAAAGATAGCTTGGTCTCTGCGACAGCTGTCAGTAAAATCACGCCTATGAAGTCCTCAATTTCTTAGTAGTACAGACAGTACCTGTCAATGTCATACTTTATGGGCATGCCGACCTAATTAAATCAAGCTATCTTTTATGAACTATAGTATACTTGAGCGTGAGTGCCTCGTTGGTCAAATGGTTGTAGTATTGCAACTGCTGATCATGAGGGCCCTGATTTGAATCCCCAGTCGGGCCAAAAATATCAGTTATTGAGCTTTTCCGTTAAGAAATTTTTAGTAGCTGCCCAGAGTCTGGAAAGTGGAAACTCACCCCCGTGCCTCGGAAGGCGCGTAAAACTGTTGGTCTTGCGCCTGATCTCTCTCCGGTGTCGGTTTACCGTCCCATCGGATTATAAGACTGAGGGAACAGACAGTGCACCTATGCTTGCGCATACACTTGGGCACTTATATTACCTACCACCGACACTAGAATGAAGTTGCAGAGACACGAGGATATTAGAACAAAACATATATGATTTTGCCAAATGAGGGCCAATAATATTCCGCCCACAGATGTCTCTATTTGACACTGAGGTGTAGATTTTTGTTACACAATGTCATTTTAGTGAGAAGTCAGTTTTAAATAAAATTTTATCAGTTTCTAGAGTAATATGTGGTTTGCTCTTTAATGTTTTTATTTATTGATTTTTTACTTTTAATTTTATTAATTTTTTTTAGTTTTATGGATATCTTTTAATGGCATTGGGTGACAAACAAGCACACAGTCCACCTGATAGTAAGTGAATGCTGTGGCCCATAGATATCCATATTCATCTTTAACTAAGGATCGAAATGCAAATGCGTTGTCACCCTTGAGGACTAAGGTGGAATGCCTCGATTCCTGTAAATTGATTGATTCCGGTTCTCTACATTCACCACACGGAACACACATACAGCAGCATTATGCTGCTATTTTACGCTGGTATTCTGTGAGAGCGTAGTTCTGGTCCAGTCGAGCCGACCCATTCGTCATACAACTATAATATACCTGCAGCGTGGCTCTACCATGAAAATAGAATATCACGTAAGGATATTCTAGTATATTCTAATAGTTCAACCACAAGTGGAGCCGGTCCGTATATGTCAAGTTTTTTAAATAAATCAAAGACTCGGCGTATACGGACCGGCTTTCATCCATTTTTAATGATTAATCGTTGTTAGCAAAAGTGTTGACGGAGCGTGCAGAGTTCTTAATGGCCATGACTTTGTGATACATGGTTTTGGAGTTACGATCGTTTGTCATTTATCATCATACGTAGGTTTTACGATTATTAACTATCAGAGTTGCAAAACAAGCTTGTAATTATTAAATTATTAACTTTAAATTTTATCGTGGTAGAGCTACGCTGCAGTTGTATTATAGTTGCTGCACTGAGCGGGGAGGGATCTCTCACAGAATACCAGCGTGAAATAGCAACTTAATGCTGCTGTGTTTTGTATGGTGAGTGTAGATAACTGAAAATCGTGATCGTGGGAAACGAGCCTTTTATCTTAGTCCTCAGGGCGTATAATGCGTCTTCATTTTGACTCTAAGAAGTGTCTATGGGCCACAGCGTTCACTTATCATAATGTACACTATGTATACATTTGTCATCCTTATTCTCTACAAAAAGTTTAATAATATCAAAAAGTTGAAAACAAACGCGTGAATGGCTTTCGCGTGGGTCTGGATGTTGGCTTAAAACTTTAAAACTACTTATTTGACGCGGTTTCTTTATAATTATGTAAAAATAGTAGAGAAATGTTGGTATTTTGTGATCAAATCGTAAAATAAAGTACAACACCCCCCGTGCAAAGCCGGGGCGACTCATTATGCCAATGTCTTTTGAGGAATGCCATGGACTTTTATGGGCTTAATACAATATATTATACAAATTGTAAACACGGTAATGGTTAAAAGACTAAGTAAAACTTACTTTCACAGTTAAGCTTTTAAACATCGTATTTAACAAACTAATACTTCAAACCATAAGTGTTTAAAAAAATTTAAACAACATTTTGGTTATGAGCTGTGATGATCCTGATCAACATTTTATTTAGTCCTCGTAATACTGATCAGGATATTAGGATGAAGTTATTAAATTATTTTTTAGTCATCGACCCTTGAAAAAATTGCGAATTTTCAAGTCAATCGGTCGTCTACAAGTTAATGAAAGTTACATTAAGATATTTCGTTACATAGATAGATAGATAGATGCACACGAGCTAATTAAAGCGTGTAAAAATACCTAGTTGGCGTACTTTGTAAAAGTTGATTCTAAATTGTCAACACTGGTATGTGCCCGGTATTTGGTCATCACAGTGATTGCCCATAAAATTAATTTAAATTGGGGTAATTTTCTCCGTGGATCGGGTTCCTAAACTATTTAAGGAATGGGTTTGTGATTTAGGTGGTAAAATAAACTCTTTTTCTCCGACGTCGTTGAAGGACAAAAGGAGGAAAATATATTTTTGAGATATGTATATTTGTGTGTCAGTTCATACTTATTTCCCCCGATTTCAACAAAAATCGCAGTTTATTTGTCTTAATTACGTGAGTAGTTTAATTATGATATCAGCTTAAAATAAACATGTCTGACATGAACTACCAAAGTCTTGCGACTTTAATTACAATATTAGGCAACCTGTGCTCGGCTGTCAACCCACATCACACATCCATATTGCATGAGTGTGACACATGAAAGATATTAATTAATGAGTACATTCCAATTATGTTGATCACAGAATAATATCTTTTTTTTAACTAATATCGACTGTTGTATGAAAATTGGGAATTAAATGGCTATTATTATTATTACTATTGTGCTCCTGTTTCCCACAAGCTCATGTGCTAACTGTATTTATTAGTAGCAACTGCGATGGATTTTCTTATTAATGTGAGCTTTTATCAGGAAGGTAGTAGTAGTAGTAGTAGTATATACTTTATTGTACATCACACATATACAACGAATAAATACATTACAGAGGAAACTTAATATATACGTATGTACAATAAGGCGAGCGATCTCTTCCAGACAACCTTTGGGCAAAGGAGAAACTGGAATTAAGAACAGTAGGAGGTGGTGCGTTATATGTTACACTTACATTCTAATATCTAAATAAACTAAACTATATTTTGTTAAAATACCACAATAATACATAAAAAATAATAATAATAAAATAAACATACATATTAATAAATAGGTTTATATATATATATATATATATATATATATATATATATATATATATATATATATATATATATATATATATATATATATATATATAAATATATACACATACATAATATATACATAGATAATAAATAAATAAATATAAAACAAAAAAGAAAAACACAGAATAACTATCTGTTGCTAGAATTGGTTATCAATAACCACAAAGTGTTAGATAATGCTTCTTGACGTCACTTTTGAAACTTTCCAAAGTTTGTGCACGT